>CM072817.1:50065805-50391323 GCA_036937905.1 Salvia rosmarinus
ATCTTCAAATATCAACTAAATACGTAAACGCGCTGCTTATCACCGAGCTATGTTTATGAACCGAATGTTTTAGTAAGCATGCGCATTTCAACTAAAACCTCGTGACTTACTCCGATATCAAGCGAATCTTAAATCAAACTTTTCGCGACGAGTCCACTGCGTAACCAGACTAAATTTCATGTTTGTTTTAAACGCAAGTGCGAGCTCACGGCGATGATGGAGGATGTGTTGAGGAGTCCAGTGTCCTCGATCGCTTATTTAGAATTTGTTTTCGCTTCAATACATATCGCAAATACCTATTTTAAATCAAAACCGAGAGCACCTATGTGCATAAGGTGATGATTTAATTGGTTTTGATGATTAAATGGTGTTATATTGCTATACTATAGTGTATAAGCATATTATATAATTGTTGAATTTTGAAAACCAATTACTACATTTAATCAAAAAGCCGAGAGCTATCGAGTCCATATGGTGATGATTCAAATGTTTTGGTTGATGTTGTGATGTTACAATGTTATAATATAATGTTTAATCATGTCATAAATTATTTGGAATTTTTAGAAATTGTTTGATAATTATTTGTAATTATCTTATAATTACCGATTGCTTTGAGAATTATATTGGTGAATGAATGGTTATAATGGACTATAGGTTATAATTGTGTTATATATTGATGTTGGATATTATACTAAGTGTATATCAATTTTGGGAATTTTGAATAATTATTCCTAATTTTTGAAAATACCGTAGTATATATATATATATATATTATGTAATGACAAACAATATCATATGGATGTTATTAATTCATATTCTGGACCATAGTGTATAATAATACACTATATTAATTTAGAAATTTTTTTGAAAATCATTTGGTAATTTTATATAATTACCGAGAATATTTCGATTATTTATAAGGATTTTAAATCCTTTTAATTCAGCTTTAATAACAAATTATATGTCTAATTAATATTCTGGACATATTTGAAATTTATAAAATTTTATAAACATAGATTACTATGTTTGAGACAAACGTTAATTTAATAACGCTTTTAAATCGAAAATACGCGTTTTTAATTATTAAAAGGATTAATAAATGCGAAAATTATTTATAAGTCCTTTGATTTACGTGATAAATCAAGAAATGGGACTTTACGATTTTTAATCGATCGAAATTGATTTATAAAATAAAATGGTAAGAAATTACTAGTTGAAAGTCAAAATTGTCGACTTTGTCGACTGTTGTCGACTTCGCTGACTTTGTAAGTCAAACATACGATTATATGTTCGATAAATACGCCTAACACGCATAAGATGTACTAATTGAGTATAATAATTCATTAGTAAGAAAAGATTTCACAAATGAAACCTTATATCGAAACGTGCTCATACGTTAAAACGCTTAAACCCAAGTTTAAATCGAAATAGTCGAACGATCTCGGCGAATCCAGAACAATTCAATCAATAACTTATTTGAAAGCATATCAATTCATCGAGGAATTCAGTTTACATCGATATAAGATATCGAAATTTATCTTAGCTTTTGAAAGTCTCGAGAGACTCGAGCGACGACTCAACGCCTCGCTTTTAGCGCGTGGACGAACGCGATTTAATCGGATACCGACGCACGAACAAACCTAGACTCAATTTACAACGAACCATAGTCCAGTGGGCTTTATCTTCTAAATGGGGCCCTTTTCACCCCACTAAGATGTGACTTTATCGTTATTCCAAAACGAGTTTATTTACAATACTTATTCTACAACCGCTGACAAATGTTTACTACATTACCCGCCAAAATATTCGCTTTGTGTATGGATCCTATCTGTTATGCCCGGTAGGCCGTGTGGCGATGGTCGAACTATATTATGACAAACGTTATGTCATTTGGGTCGCGCCAACCTTTTAATGTCGTCCCGTGTCGATGATAAATGCCCGCTAGATCGTACGAAGGTCGGAACTATCGCTATGTTAACATATGTCAGGAGAGCGACCGTGTCGCCGACGGGATTACGGCCGGTCACGGCGTCAGAGATGGGAGGCCTCCTCTCGACGCTTAATTTTAATACAGCATGAATCACATACTATGAGATACGGATCATACACTCCAAGAAAATGCTCGCCGAGCTATGTTTACGCATCGAATGATTTAGTAAGACAAGGCATTTTTAACTAAAACCCGCGACTTACCTTGATATCGGCAACAGAATTCAAATATTATCAAATGTTTTCGCATGAGTCCACCGAGTGCAATTTCTTATACTTAGCCCCGCATGTTTGTTTTAAATATGCAGTCGAGCTCGATGGTGATGATGGAGGATGTGTTGAGGAGTCCAAAGGTCCTCGATCGCTTATTTAGAATTGCTTTCGCCAATACATATCATCACATATGTATTCACACACTTTCCACCGCTAAACTCCGAACTCTTTACTTTATGTCATGAACTATTGAGGTCCATCGCACCATGGTAATTTTCGGGTCCGCTGGCCTAAACCTTTTTAATCATTCGATATCAGACATCGAACCTATCGAGCATGCTAATTATAGTCGATATGTACCTCACCTTAGTCTCGTTGTCCTATAATACTATTCCTCAGATTAGTCACCCTCTAGTCCGGACGTCCGGAGCGGGCGTGACAGAGTGGTATCGAGCACCGCTGCTTTGAAACCCAAATTCCTTTTATTCTAAGTTCAGTCGAGTCACCGACTTCTAAGAACCCATCGACTTCCCTCAACACTCCATCACATCGAGCTCAACCGAAAAAGGTAACTATTTTTTCGCACTCATGAAATGAAAAAGTTTTCAAGCAAGTTAGAAGAACTTTGAAAGAAATTGAAAGGATTATCCTCGAGAAAAGGATATGATATTACGTTGTTGTTGATGAAATGAAAGTTGAGCAAGAAAATTTTTCCAAAATTTTGAGTCAACTAATGCAAGTACTCAAGTATTGAGATGAAAGTACATTGTGGTACTAGTTGAATGATCAACATGGATGAATGAATTCATTTTGATATGTATATGAGTTGATTATGATTGTTATTTCGAAACCAGATTTCCAAATTCTCAAATGAGACTTTATTTCCAACTTTCAAATTTTGTTTATGATGAACGATATGTTATCACGAGACTAACCTGACTCTAAGGAGCATGCTCATGTATCGTGAAAGAACATAGAAGTATGAACTTTTTTCCTTACGAGAACAAAAGAACGATATGAAGAATGAAAGTGATGATAGCCTCGAGCTCGAACGATGAAAGACGAGCGAGAAGGATGAACGAGGACGATCTCAACCTCAAGACGAACGACGCCGGCATTTCATCACCGCTGCCGACACGAGTAAATGCCGACATAGGCTATGATGTGACATCAATTACTACTACGTAATGTTCAACTTCAACATGAGGACGTGACGTGGTAGACGATTACATCGAAATACGCCTCGAATTATATTTTGGCACGATCGCACAAATATCCTGCACCTGCAGTAAATTTGTCTTAGCTAGATCTCTTCGTTAGGACTCGATTTACGCATGGTTTTCACCTGCGCATTCCTAACACACTGATCTTCATTTGTTATGAAGAACAGAACCCCTAATTCTGTCTCCGAATACGATAGAGTCTGTTGAACTCTAGTTCGAGTGTTTGGTATAAGACAAGGATCTTGTAGCATATATTAAGATGTTATTGGTCTATATGTATACGCTTGGGTAAGACTAAGAAGGTAAGTTGTGATATGTGTTGTACTTTATGATGTTGCCACCTTATAGATTGCTTGGTCCTCACCTAGTTGCTTCCCATTATGTTTAAGTTATCCTTGTCCGCTTTTGAGATGACGATAGTCGACTTATGTTAGTTTTGATCGTGATGATGGAGGGATGAGATACATTGCTCGGAGGAGGATCGACCACACCGACCCCGAGGAGGTAATGAGCATTTATCGCCCAAATGGATGTGCGCCCGAGAGGACTTACAGAAGCTCGCATACTATCTCGCTTTTGAGAGACGCCCGAGCCCACGGTGCTACCGCTATGATGGCATCGACGCCTCCCAGCCATACTCCCTGTGATTGGGAGGATTATGCCCGGAAGTATCGTGGGATTATATCTACCGCGACGGGCAGCATGACTGGTGGGAGATTTGCCTGCATTCGTAAGTCACCGACTTACGTGGTACAAGATTTACGGGGCAAGACCGAGAGGACCCTACCTCCCTCCCCGAGAGTACACCTGGCGGGATGAGTCGCCAGAGTGGCTATACACGGAGGTTCCGAGGCAGATTGACCCAATCGTGCCTCCATTCCTTTTTGACGAGGGCAGCCCGCCGCTTAGAGAGGCAAAGACGCCTAGAGCCTGGGAGAGCCCGTGTTCCTCCCCACCGTTGGACACCCCTGCACGTCCACCGATACCACCTCCACCACCTATGGAGTCAGACCTGCACCGCCAATCGAGCATTTTCGCCGACGGCACGGATGAGAGCGATAGACGATCGGATGGGTATAGCCGATTCGCTATACCTACAATCCGATCCGCCACGACTACGAGCTATATGGCGATGAAGACTTTAACCCCATGCGAGACATACCGATGGTGGAAGGCGATGGAGCGGGACCATCCGTGGACTACCCCGAATGGACATTTCGACAATGAGGACGACTCCGAGAAGATGAGGATCCCGAGGAGGACGAGCAGTGGGGATGTATGATGTAGACACCGATGAAGCTTAAAGAGATTTTTTTTCGTTTAAGCTCGTTGTTTTCTTTTTCTATGTTTGATTTTTTTTGATGGATCTAGAAACCCCGACTTTTGGAAGGCCGTGAGGGCTCGGATTTATGTTTTCAGATAACCTTGGTGTTGAACATCCCGCTTATGGTATAAATTTGATATATATATATATATACATGACCGATAGGCTTTTATGGCAAATTATGTTTGTTAAGGGTGATATATTTTGTTTAGAATCGTTTTACAATAAGGCCATAATAGTGTTGGTGTATGCTGAGTTGTGGAAAGAATAAGTGTCTAATGATTACCGCTTTTCTATAGCAGATGCCTCCGAGAAGAAATCCGGAGCAGAACCCGAGGTCGAGGTCGGGAAGGCCGAGAGGAAGGGTAGAATTCTAACAAGAAGTCGAGGACATTCCCCAACCACCCTCCACCTCAACCCGATCGCAGGATCAAGAACTGCTTTAATGCGTAACCTCCTGCCTTTTACGGAAAGGCAACCTTTAAGAAGTTCGAGCAACGGGTTAGAGCCATTGAACGGATTTTTACTTTATTAAGACGTACGGCACAGAAAGGTCATTGCGTTACTTTCCACCGAATGGACCAGCCGACTTACGTGGGAGGCCGTAAAGAAGACCTTATCACCGAAAGCAACCGGAGGAGTTCTCATGGAGGACTTCAAGAGGAATCAGATGAGAAATACATCCCCAAAAGCTATAAGAGGAAAAAGGAGCAGTGAATTTTTCCCGCTAAAGCAAGAAAGATTGTCTCATGACCGACTATGATCGCGCGCTTTCGCGAGATGTCGAGATATGCACCGTATCAGTGGACACCGACTTGAAAATGTCTGAGAAGTTTAGGTCGGGGACCGAGGATGAAGATACGGATGTCTCTTGCCACCATGGAGACCTAACTTACATCAAGCTTCGCACGAGCTTTAGATATTGAGGCGGCAATGTCCGAGGATAAGTCGGTGTCGCTCGCACACACAATACTTTGGACAGAGGAAAAGGAAATGGGAACCCAACCGCTGGAATAACAATCATGGGAGCTATGGGGACGCTGAGTCACAAGCGCCCGTGGCAAGGAAACGAGGCAACAAGGCGAGCCGAAGAGAGCAGCTTATGCTCCACCGCAAGGGACCACAGAATGCTTAAGGGCACCTCCATGCATTAGATGCCATAGAGCACACAAAGGAGTGTGCACGGCAAATGTGGTAAGTCGTTATGCGGGCAAAAGTGGTATTACGCCAATAATCGCCAAAGTGTCACGCTCGGATATAAGGTCGAACCAACTCCGGCAATGCTCACCATTGAGGGCTATACACCAACCCCACCACGCAATAGCCCAAACCTAACCTCAAGAACTCCAGGGCAACAACCCCAAAGAAGTGGTGCAAGAACCACAATGGCAAGAGTCGCCACAACAACCTCAAGAACCGCAGCGGGCGCCATCGCCTCAACAACAACAGAGGCGGCACCATCATGACAACGCCAAAGAAGAATAAAGCCAGCAAGAACACGAATCAACAAGGACCAGCCTGTCACCTCAACTGCTCTCAGTAGAGCCTACGCCAGATAGAGGCAGAATCTAACAAAACTGGGGAAACCCGCAGGTATGGGAGTTCTCCTCAACCCACCGTTATAGTATTGTTCGACACGGTGCTTCGATTCTTTTATTACAAAATCATGCGAGAAGTGCTGGGCCTTAGGTCTGAAAAGTCAAGCTGTGATATGAGAATCTCATCGCCTATAAGAGGGATTACGATCACACACACTTCGCTCAACTTAGAGTCGATATTAGATCACTTATGTTCGCTAACAATCTAAACATAATACCCATGGACGATGTAGACTTAATCCTAGGAATGGATCGTTAGCTAAGAATCATTCCACGATTCTATGTAAGGAAAGGAAAATTTCGCTTCACTTTCCTCGGACAAGAAGCTACGATTTCACGATCGCATGGGAGAGAATCCCATCAGACAAGACCGCAGCGGCGGGAGATGATGAACCGTAGCGATGCCATGCATTCCTTGTTTATTTGAACGGAGAGGATAAACCCAAGCGCTGGTAAAAGACATAGAAGTTGTCCAAGAATTTTAGGACGTGTTTCCTCAAAATCGCCAGATCGCCTCCCGACAGACAACTAGAGTTTACCATCGACTGGAGCCGTGATCAGCCCCAAAGGTCGGGCGCCTATAGGATGGCCCTAAAAGAGTTGGAGGAATCAAGATCCGTATTCAAGAATTGTTGGATCTAGGTTTCATTAGACCGAGTGTTTCACCTGGGAGCGCCTGCTTTATTTGTCAAGAAAAGGACGGTTCTTTGAGGATGCATCGACTATCGAGAATTAAACAAGACGACGCTTAAAGAACAAATATCCTCGCCCAGATTGATGACCGCTTGATCAATTGCGGAGGGAGCAAGAGTATTCTCAAAATTGATCTCAAGTCGATACCATCACCGAAAATACTGATCCGAGGATGTACCTAAACTCTGCTCGAACCAGATATGGCCACCATGAGTTCATAGTTATGCCATTCGGATTAACCAACTCACCAGCCGATTCATGGATCTCATGAATGGTATTCCATCCATTTTGGACAAATTCATTTTGGTCTTCATAGATGATATCCTTATTTATTCAAAGAATGAAGAGGATCACAAAGAACATCCGAGAACGGATCGCAAACTTTAAGAGGTGAAAGGTTGTTTGCTAAGTTTAGCAAATGTGAATTTTGGGTCAAGGAGGTTATGTTCCTGGCACATCAAGTCACAGAAGGCATAAATGTAGATCCAACAAAGTAGAGGCAAGACAAGGGTGGAAATCACCAAGACTCAAAGACGAAATTAGAAGTTTCAGATTAGTTGGTTACTATAGGAGATTCATCAAGGATTCTCCAAAATTGCAAGGCCAATAACCCGCCTACTCCGGAAAGGAATCAAGTTTAATTTGACTGATGAACGCGAGACGAAGTTTCCAAATACTCAAGGAAAAATTGACAAGTGCACCAGCTTAGCAATCCCGTTTTACAAAGGGTATGTAGTCTATACAGACGATCTAAGACCGGACTGGGTCAGGTTTTGATGCAAGAAAGAAAAGTGATAGCTTATGCATCCCGACAACTCGTACCTCACTAACCTAACTACCCAACCCACGACTTGAATTAGCAAATGTAGTTCATGCATCGAAATTTGGAGACACCATCTCTACGGAGTAAGGTGTGAGATCTTCACGCACTATAAGAGTCTCAAGTACTTTTCGAGCAAAGAGATCCGAATACGAGGAGAGAAGATGGCTCAATTAGTGAAAGATTACGATCGTGGTATTAACTATCACCCGGCAAAGCGAATGTAGTCGACGCTTAAGTCGTAAGAGCCATACCAAGCTAGGATGTCTCTTTGTACAAGAGGAAAACTCGCTGAAGAGTTTGGAAGAATGAGGATCGAATCGGTTGAACCACCGAGACAATCAGGAGTCAGATCGCTACACTCACACCGACATCCGATCTAAGAAAAGGATTGTCGAGAGACAAAGGATGGAGGAAAGTTAGAAAGATCGACAAAGGGTAAGGTCCAAGGATTTAAGAATTTCAAAGAGGCGCCGACAACGCCTTATTATTTGAAGGAAGGATGTGCGCCCTGACGACGCTGGAGCTACAAAATGAAATCATGAGCGAGGCTCACGATACACCCTACACCGCCCACCTGTAGTACTAAATGTACCAAGACCAAGGAAAAGTTTTGGTGGAAGGCATGAAACGAGACATAGCTTTTTCAGAGAACGCGTCTTGTTTGCCAGAGGAAGGCGTTACATCAACGACTCTTACGGAAAGTTGCAACCATTGAAATCCCCCGAGTGGAAATGGACGAGATAACGATGGATTTCATATTAACTTACCCAAATCAAAAAGAGGAAACACAGCCATATGGGTAATTGTGGATAGACTTACCAAGAGTGCTCACTTTCACCGATTCAAAGCACTTATGGATCTCGATAAATCGCTCACCAGACGTTAAGGAAATTATACGATTACATGGAGTGCCAAAATCTATTACCTCCGATCGAGACTCCAAGTTCAAATCCAGACTCGGATTAGCTCGCAGAGAGACTATGTAATATTCCAAAGAAACGACGTTACGATGATTACGGATATTTTTTTAAACAAATTCCGGACGGAATTTCTTTTAAGGGTGGTTTATTCCAAAGAAACGAACGATATTATTTTTACGACATTGAATATTGTGATTTCGATTCAAGATTATATTAACGAATTCCTTCTTATATTCACTAAGGATTGTGAATTAAGGAATTGAAATATTACGAAATGATTCATTAATATATTTTAACGTCGATCGCGTATCGAACGTCTGTATTTTATGGAAATTTCTGAGCTGTAAAGCTTGGAATTAATTTCCATCTTAATTCCTTTATTAAATGGAATATATTTATAAAGTAAGTACGAGCTTACTACTACCATTTTGAGATGAGTCGATTTTGAACGTTTTGAACGTTAACGTCTAGAGACGTTATGAAAAATGAGTTTAATGCTCAGGAAATTATAATAATTAATTTCCTATTATTATTTTATATAATTACAGTATTATTAATTATTAAAATCGAATTTTAGCTATTAGAATTCGATATTTTGGAATTGGGTTTTTCGAAAACCCTAATTGCTTAAACTATGGTTTTTCACATGAAATGAAACCATTAAATTATCCTATGGTATCTAAACTATATGTTATAATATATATGAGTATTATTAAGCTATAAAATCAATTTTGAGCATTAAAACTCGATATTGAACATATATAATTTTCAAACCCTAGTTTCAAAATTAGGTTTGTTTGCATGAAATGATATATTTAAATTACCCTATGCTATTATTAATTATCTAAATCATATATTATGATATATATGAGTATATTTTGATCGAAATTGATATGAGTATCAATAATAGTTGTGAATTATAATTTTTATCCTATTTTCCTATTATTCTCGCCATTTTCAATTAATACCTATAAGATGTTTTAATTATTTTTAATGGCTCAGATTATATACCTATGATCATGTATGATATATATAATGTATTAAGGAGTGTAACAAAAATTAAATCAACCTAACCCCCCCCCCCTAAATGCGCCGGCCACCCCTCTTACTCAACCATGATTGTCACCTCCCTAACACCCAATGCATGGAGAGCCTTTCTAGCCTACACTCATCATCACCACACTCTACACACTCAAGTCATTATTCCTATTGTGTGTGTGTGTGTGTGCGCCGAAGAGAGAGAGATATACATGAGGGAAACTCTTCCCATACACTTCATTACACTCATAACACACCTCAACTCTACACTACTCACAAAATCCTCCCCATTCTCTCTAAAATCTGGAAGAAAAACCGAGAGCCAAGCCCCTCATTTTTCGAAAGTTCTCTTCCATTTTCTTCTCCATTTCTTCACCCAAACTTGATATACTATATTGTTCTTGATAACCTATACCATTTCAAGGTAAAACAAGGCACCATAGCTTCGATTTTCTCATCCTTTGTTCAATGAAAATCGAGATGCTATATATATATTTGTGTATGTTTTAAATGTTCTATGAACGAACTATGGATTTAATGTTGTTCTTGATGATTTTATTTCGAAAATATATGTGAATATATGTTAGATGAGCATAGATGGTTGTATATTAAATTGTTGAAATGGATCTAGCATGTTTTCATCATTTTCGAACCATAGGATATGTTTAATAAAATTTTCGAAAACTTTATAAAATGATATGATAATGACCGATTATTGCTTATGTGTTTTAGTAATGGATTATTGATCTATAATATGTTTTAAACCTATGGTATGTTAATTAAAATTTTTGGAAACCATATGCTAAATATTTCAATGGTACCGTGAGCATATAGTACATAGATGATGGTGTATGATTTTTATTTTGATCATCCAATGGTGTATTAATGCTTTAATGTATTGATTATGTATTGTATGATTTTATTGGAATTTTTGGAGATCAAATGCTATATTAAATCAAACAAACCGTGAGCTTCAAGCTCTTGAAGGTGATGATTTAATTAGTTTTGATAAATATAATGATGTTATATTAGTATACTATAGTATATAAACATAGTGTACAATTGTTGGAATTTTTGGAAATCAAATACCTATTTTAAATCAAAAAAACCGAGAGCACCTATGTGCATAAGGTGATGATTTAATTGGTTTTTGATGATTAAATGGTGTTATATTGCTATACTATAGTGTATAAGCATAGTATATAATTGTTGGAAATTTTGAAAACCAATTACTACATTTAATCAAAAAAACCGAGAGCTATTGAGCTCCATATGGTGATGATTCAAATGTTTTTGGTTGATGTTGTGATGTTACAATGTTATAATATAATGTTTAATCATGTCATAAATTATTTGGAATTTTTAGAAATTGTTTGATAATTATTTGGTAATTATCTTATAATTACCGATTGCTTTGAGAATTATATTGTTGAATGAATGGTTATAATGGACTATAGGTTATAATTGTGTTATATATTGATGTTGGGATATTATACTAAGTGTATATCAATTTTGAGAATTTTTGAATAATTATTCCTAATTTTTGAAAATACCGTAGCATATATATATATATATATATATATATAATGATATAATACAATATCATATGGATGTTATTAATTCATATCTCTGGACCATAGTGTATAATAATACACTATATTAATTTAGAAAAATTTTGAAAATCATTTGGTAATTTTATATAATTACCGAGAATATTTCGATTATTTATAAGGATTTTAAATCCTTTTTAATTCAGTTTATTAACAAATTATATGTCTAATTAATATTCTGGACATATTTGAAATTTATAAAATTTTATAAACATAGATTACTATGTTTGAGACAAACGTTTATTTAATAACGTTTTTAAATCGAAAATACGCGTTTTTAATTATTAAAAGGATTAATAAATGCGAAAATTATTTATAAGTCCTTTGATTTACGTGATAAATCAAGAAATGGGACTTTACGATTTTTAATCGATCGAAATTCGATTTATAAAATAAAATGGTAAGAAATTACTAGTTGAAAGTCAAAATTGTCGACTTTGTCGACTGTTGTCGACTTCGCCGACTTTGTAAGTCAAACATACGATTATATCGCTCGATAAATACGCCAATACGCTGTAAGATGTACTAATTGAGTATAATACCTCATTAGTAAGAAAAGATTTCACAAATGAAATCCTTATATCGAGAAACGTGCTCATACGTTAAAACGCTTAAACCCAAGTCAATAAACCGAATAGTTAAACGTATCTCGAGAATCCAGAACAATTCAATCAATAACGATTTGAAAGCTTATTGAATTCATTGAGGAATTCAGTTTACATCGATATAAGATATCTAAATTTATCTTAGCTTTTGAAAGTCTCGAGAGACTCGAGCGACGCATACTAAAGCCTCGCCAGAAGCGTAAAGGACGCAAACGCCAGCGGATCGGATACCGACGCATTTAACAAACCTAGACTCAATTTACAACGAACCATAGTCCAGTGGGCTTTATCTTCAAAATGTGGGCCCTTTTCACCCCACTAAGATGTGACTTTCATCGTTATTCCAAACGAGTTTATTTACGCAATTATTCTACAACCGCTGACAAATGTTTACTACATTACCGCCAAAATATTCTCGCTTTGTGTATGGATCCTATCTGTTATGCCCGGTAGGGCTGTGGCGATGGTTGGAACTATATTATGACAAAGTTATGTCATTTGGGTCGCGCCCAACCTTTTTAATGTCGGGTCCCGTGTTGGATGATAAATGCCCAGCTAGATTGGCGTGAAGGTTGGAACTATTGCTATGTTAACATATGCTCGTGAGAGCGATCGTGTGTCAGACGGATTAAGGCCGGTCACGGCATCGTAGATGGGAGGCCTCCTCTCGACGCTTAATTCTTAACACCGTTATGAATCACATTATGAGATATGGATCATACACTCCAAGAAAATGCTCGGCCGAGCTATGTTTACTGAACCGAATGATTTAGTAAGCAAGGCATTTTAACTAAAACCCTCGCGACTTACCTTAATATTGGCAACAGTAATTCAATTATTATCAAATGTTTTCGCATGAGTCCACCGAGTGCAATTTCTTGTACTTAGCCCCGCATGTTTGTTTTAAATGTGCAGTTGAGCTCGATGGTGATGATGGAGGATGTGTTGAGGAGTCCAAAGTCCTCGATCGCTTATTTAGAATTTGCTTTCGCCTTGAATACATATCATCACATATGTATTCACACACTTTTCACCGCTAAACTCGAACTCTTTTACTTTATGTCACGAACTATTGAGGTCCATCGCACCATGGTAATTCTTTAGTCGACGGCCTAAACCTTTTAATCATTTGGCTATCAGACATCGAACCCATCGAGCATGCTAATTATAGTTGATATGTACTTCTACCTTAGTCTGTTGTCCTATAATACTATTCCTAGTATTAGTCACCCTCTAGTCCGGGACGTCCGGAGAGGGGGCGTGACAGTAAGAGTGAGAATGAAATGAAGAATGGATCCTCTCCCTATTATCTCTCTCTCTCTCGGTCCTTCTCTCTCTCACAAAAATAATTAGAATGCAGCAAATTTTTGGGGTGTAGGAGGTGATGATTGAAGAGTGTTTAAGGAGCTCTTCATGCATTGGGTGATTTAAAAAGGTGCAATCATGTTTATGGGGAAGAGGGGGGGTTCGACGCATGGGTGTGGGTTCAAGGGGCTGATTTAATTTTATTTTAATCCTTAATACATGATATATATATCATACATGATCATAGATATACAATAAAAGCCATTAAAATAATTAAAACATTATATAGGCATTAATCGAAATTACCGATAATAAATAGGAAAAATAGGAATAAAAATGTAAATCACACCTATTATTG
Source organism: Salvia rosmarinus (assembly GCA_036937905.1). Classification (NCBI taxonomy): domain Eukaryota; kingdom Viridiplantae; phylum Streptophyta; class Magnoliopsida; order Lamiales; family Lamiaceae; genus Salvia; species Salvia rosmarinus. Next base: position 50,079,505 of record CM072817.1, read on the forward strand.
ATACTCATGTCAATTTCGATCAAATTACACACATATATATCATAATATATGATTTAGATAATAAATAATAGCATAGGATAATTTAAATATAACATTTCATGCAAACGAAACCCTAATTTTAAAATTAGGTTTCAAACCCATATATATAAATTATCGAGTTTTCATGGTTCAAAATTTATTTTAATGATCAATAATATTCATATATGTTATAACATATATTTTAGATACCATAGGATAATTTAATGGTATCATTTCATGTGATAAAACCATAATTTATATAATTAGGGTTTTCGAAATTCATTTCGAAAATTATCGAATTTAAAAAGCTCAAAATTCGCTTTTAATATTTAATAATGCTGTAATTATATAAAATAATAATAGAAAATTAAATATAATAATTTCGAGCATTAAGCTCATTTTTCAAACGCTCTCAGACGCTTGACGCTCAAAACGCCTCAAAACGCTCAAAATCGACTCATCTCAAAATGGTCGTCAGAAGATCATACTTAGTTTATAAATAAAATTCCATTATCATAGGAATTAATATGGAAAACAATTCCAAGCTTTACCTCTCGAGAAAATTTCATAAAATACCGACGCTCGACGCTGTTGACGTTAAAATAATATTGTCGATTATTTCATAAATTTCAATTCCGTAATTCACAATCCTTAGTGAATTATCAAAGGAATTGTTATAACGATAATGAATCGAAATACAATTCGATGTCATACGATAAGAATATCGGTAAAACTCTAATTACGGGTTTAATATACCGTAATCGTATGTTCGCTTTTGGAATATTACATTCCACCCCTTAAGAAAATTTTGTCCCGAAATTTGTATACCTCTTAGAAAAATAAATCGGGTATTTTTCTCTCATCGCTTCTTCAAGCTCCCACGTGGCTTCTTCGTCTGTGGTGTCTCCACAAGACTTTGACTAACTAATCGACTCGCTCCGTAGTTGCCGAACTTTGTGGTCAAGTATGGCCGCGGGTTCTTCCTTATAGCTCATGTCTAGCTCGAGGATCACGCCGCCTTGATGAATCACGTGCTTTGGGTCGTGAACGATTTTCGCAATCGCGAGACGTGAAAACATTATGAACATTTCCTAGGCATGGAAGAGCCAACCTATAAGCTCTGGACCTATCCTCTCTAGGATCTCATAAGGTCCTATAAAACGGGTCTAATCTTTCCTTTCGTGCCAAACCCGACAATCCTTTGATGGAGAAACCTTAAGAAATACTTTGTCTCCATCCTCAAACTATAGCTCGGATCTCGTGTATCAGTAAGATTTACATCATCCCGAGCCTCTTTTATCCTTAGCTTAATCTGCCGAACGATCTCGATCATCTCGCTCACGCATCGGCCCTATGACTTTCTCTCACCGACTTCATCCCAATAAATCGGTGATCTACACTTCTTGACGTCTGAGGCTTCGTATGGGGCCATACCGATCATCGCTTGATAGCTGTTGTTGTAAGCGAACTCGATAAGAGGTAAAATATCCTCCCACTTGGCACCTCGGTCCAAGACTACGGTTCTTAACATATCCTCTAAGGTTTGGATCGTCCTTTCCGACTGTCCATTAGTCTGTGGTTGGAATGTCAGACTTAAATTTAACCTCGTGCCCAGCTCTCTCGCAAGCTAATCCGAATCTAGATGTGAACTTGAGTCTCGATCGAGGTAATAGATTTTGCACTCCATGTAATCGTATAATTTCCTTAACGCATACCGGCTAGCTTATCGATCCATAAGTGCTACGAATCGGTAGAAAATGAGCACTTTTTGTAAGCCTATCCACAATTACCCATATGGCTGTGTTTCCTCTTCTCGACTTGGGTAAGCTTGTAACAAAATCCATTGTTATATCATCCCACTTCCACTCAGGAATTTCCAACGGTTGTAACTTTCCGTGTGGACGTTGGTGTAGTGCTTTCACTTGTTGGCAAACAAGACAGCGTTCCACAAAAGAAGCTATATCTCGTTTCATGCCTTCCCACCAAAATTTTTCTTTCAGGTCTTGGTACATTTTAGTACTGCCTGGGTGGGCGGTGTAGGGTGTATCGTGAGCCTCACTCATAATTTCATTTTGAAGCTCGGCGTCGTCTGAAACGCATATTCTACCTTCAAACAATAGGGCGTTGTCTGACGCCTCTTGGAAATTCTTAAATCCTTCAGATCTTACTCTTTCTCGGATCTTTTCTAACTTTTCCTCCATCCTTTATCTTTCGACAATCCTTTTTCTTAGATCAGATGTTAGCGTGAGTGTAGCAATACAACTCGTGATCGTCTCTGGTTGTTCAACCAGTTCAATCCTCATTCTTCCAAACTCTTCAACGAGTTTTTCCTCTTGTACAAAGAGACATCCTAACTTGGTATGGCTCTTACGACTTAAGGCGTCAGCTACTACATTCGCCTTACCCGGGTGATAGTTAATACCACAGTCGTAGTCTTTTACAAGCTCGAGCCATCTTCTTTGTCTCATATTTAAATCTCTTAGTTCGAAGAAGTACTTCAAACTTTTATGATCCGTGAAGATCTCGCACCTCACACCATAGAGATGGTGTTCCAAATTTTCAAAGGCATGAACTACACCGCTAATTCCAAATCGTGGGTTGGGTAGTTCACCATGGGGTCTGAGTTGTCGGGATGCATATGCTATCACTTTCCCTTCTTGCATCAAAACACAACCCAGTCCCGTCTTAGAAGCGTCTGTATAAACTACGTATTCCTTGTCCGCTTCTGGAACGGCTAGTACTGGTGCACTTGTTAATTTCTCCTTGAGTATTTGGAAACTCGACTCACAATCATCGGTCCAGTTAAATTTGATTCCTTTTCGGAGTAGCTGGGTTATTGGCCTCGCAATCTTGGAGAATCCTTCAATGAATCTCCGGTAATAACCAGCTAGTCCTAGGAAACTTCTAATCTCGTGTTGAGTTTTTGGTGATTTCCACTCCTGCACGGCCTCTACTTTGGCTGGATCTACTTTTATACCTTCTGCAGACACGATGTGTCCAAGGAACATAACTTCCTTCAGCCAAAACTCACATTTGCTAAACTTAGCAAAGAGTCTTTCATCTCTCAAGGTTTGCAAAACCGTTCTTAGATGTTCTCTATGATCCTCTTCATTTTTGAATAAATAAGGATATCATCTATGAAGACCAAAACAAATTTATCCAAAATGGATGAAATACCACTCATAAGATCCATGAATACGGCTGGTGCATTGGTTAATCCGAATGGCATAACTATGAACTCATAGTGGCATATCTCGTTTGAATGCGCCTTAGGTACATCTTCGCACTGTAATTTCACCGGTGGTATCTCGACTTAAGATCAATTTTCGAGAATACACCGCCTCGCAATTGATCAAATAGGTCATCAATTCGGTAAACGGTATTTGTTCTTTAGTGTCATCTTATTTAGTTCTCTATAATCGATGCACATCCTCAAAGAACCGTCCTTTTTCTTAACGAATAAAACAGGCGCTCCCCAAGGTGAAACACTAGGCCTAATGAAACCTAGATCCAACAATTCTTGAATCTAGATCTTCAGTTCCTCCAACTCTTTTGGGGCCATCCTATAGGGCGCCTTCGACACTGGGGCTGATCCTGGCTCCAAGTCGATGGTAAACTCTAGTTGTCTATCAGGAGGCAATCCTGGTAGGTTTTCGGGAAACACGTCCGAAAATTCTTGGACAACTTCAATGTCTTCTACCCGCGCTTCGGGTTTATACTCTCCGTTCAAATAAACAAGGAATGCATGGCATCCTTTCTGGTTCATCATCCTCCTCGCTTGTAGAGCCGATACGATCGGAACTCTCTTTCCCATGCTAATTCCATGGAAATGCGTGGCTTCTTGTCCAGGAAAGTGAAACGAAATTTTCCTTTCCTTACATAGAATCGTGGAATGATTCTTAGCTAACCAGTCCATTCCTAGGATTAAGTCTACATCATCCATGGGTATTATGTTTAGATTGTTAGCCAGAACCTTATGTGATCCTAATGTTAACTCTAGGTTCGAGCAAAAGTGTGTAACAGTCATAATCCCTCCTATAGGCGATGAGATTTTCATATCCCGCTTGCCTTTTCGCACCTAAGGCTTAGCATTGCTACGCATGATTTGGCAATAAAGAATCGAAGCACCCGTATCGAACAATACTATAATGTATGTTGAGAGAACTCCCATACCGCCAGTTTCCTCGGTTTTGCTAGCTCGCCTCCTATGCATGGCGTGGCTCTAGCTGGGCCGGTGAGGCCGACGGGCGCCGGTCCTTGTTGGTTCTGCGGTGCTGTCTGGCAACATCGCTGCCGTTGCGCGTGGTCGACGCCTTTGTTGGTGTTGAGGCGGTTGTTGCCACCGCTTGCTATGGGGTTCTTTAGTGAAGTTGTTGTTGAGGCCGGGTTGGAGCATTGCGGTGGTCGGGCTATCGCCACCGCTTTGCTGCTTGATGGAATCGATAGCCCTCGCGGGATGGACATTGCCGGGTTGATTCGCCTTATATCCATACGTGTCACCGGGCAATTATCGGCGTAATGCCCTTTTCCCCGCACTTGTAACACTCACCATATTTTCCGTGCACCCTTTGTGTGCTCTATGGCATCTAGGGCATGGAGGTGCCCTTATCTGCTCTCGCGGTCCCTTGCCGGTGGAGCATAAGCTGGTCTCTTCCAGCTCCGCCTGGCCGCACCCGGTTCCTCGCCAGGGTCGCTTGTGGCTCGCGTCCCCATAGCTCCCGCGGTTGTTGTTCCCGCGATTGGGTTCCCATTTCCCTTTTCCTCTGTCCGTCGAGTTATGTGTCTGAGCCGACACTGACCTATCTTCGGACATTGCTGCCTCAATATCTAAAGCTCGTGCAAGAGCTTCAGTGTAAGTTAGGTCTCCATGGCTGGCGAGAGACATCCGTATCTCCATTCTCAGTCCTGACCTAAACTTTTCCGACATTTTCAAGTCGGTGTACACCTGCTCTGGTGCATATCTCGACATCTCGCAGAAAGCGCGATCATAGTCGGTCACAGACAATCTTTCTTGTTTCAGCAGGAAAAATTCCTGCTCCTTTCTCCTCTTATAGCTTTTGGGGATGTATTTCTCATATAGTTCCCTCTTGAAGTCCTCCCATGAGATCTCTTCCAGTTGCTCAGCCGTAAACGTCTTTTTCCTAGCCTCCCACCAGAAATCTGCGAGTCCATTTAATTGGAAGGCTACACAGGACAATCGTTCCTGTGTCGTGCATCGTAGAAAATTGAAGATCCGTTCAATGGTTCTAACCCATTGCTCGGCTTCTTCTGGGCTTCCCTTTCCGTTAAAGACCTGTGGGTTTTGCCTCAGGAATAGTTCCTCGATCCTTCGATCAGGTTGAGGTGGGGGTGGTTGGGGAATATATTCTTCCTCTTGCTCGGGGATTCTAGCCCTTCCTCTAGGTCTTCCTCGACCTCTGGGTTCTCATTCCGGGTTCCTTCTCGGAGGCATTCTGCTATAGAAAACATATAACCGTTAATCACTTGTCTCCTTCATAACTTATCATACATAGGATTTTCATAGCCTCTTCGCAAAACGATTTCAAAACAAAACAACTCATCCTTAAAATAGACAATTTATCGCAAAAGCCCACTTGGGTCAAATATATAGATAGGCAATCAAGGTCTGCCAAAAGCGGGATGTTCAAACATCAAAAATCACAAGAAATCAAAACAGTAAGGGTTCCGGCCCACACGGCCTTCCAAAAAAAAATCGAGTTCTTGTTCCATCAGTACCGAAATATATAAAAAAAAGAAAAGCTAGCACATGCTAGTCATAACAAAAATTTCAAAAAAAAGTCGTCTAACGTCTTCACGGGCTCCTTCCTACTCCGCGTCTTCCTCGGGGTCTTCCTCTTCTTCGGAGTCGTCTTCTCCATCCGAATCGTCCTCGTGAGGTTGTACCCTGGACGGTCCTGCACCGCTGGCTTCCACCATCGGTATGTCGCGCAGGGGTCCGAAGTTATCCGCGCCGTACAAGTCGTAGTTGTGGCGGATCGGGCTGTAGCATACTCGGATCGGGTCATAGCCATTGATGGCATCTGATACGCTCATCCGTCCTGTCCGGCGGAAGGGATCTTCCTCTTCTGGTGGTGGGGGATCGGACGCAGGCGGTAGGGACGGTAGTGGCGGACGTACTGGGTGTCCATAAACTGCTGGTGGTAAGACGGGCTCTCCCAGAGCTCTAGGGCGTGCTGCCCTGTCTACCTCGTACATCCTGCCCTCATCTATCCTGTACAGGGGTATCACCGGATCGACTGCCTCGGAACCTCAAGGTATAGCCACTCTGGCGACTCATCACGCCACGTGTACTCCCGTGGAGGAGATAGGGTCCCATAGGTGCGGCTCGGTAAATCTTGCACACGTAAGTCGATGACTCACAAACCTGGCGGATCCCCAATCAAATCATAGCCTCGGGCATACGATAAATGTAATCTCCGATACCTCTCGGCATAACCATCCCATGTACAAGGGAGTATAGCTAGAAGTCGCTAATGCCATCATAGTCGGTTGCGCCATAGGCTCGGCGTTCCTCCACACCAAGGTAATATGCTGTAAACTCGCCAGGTCTTCTCCGGCACACATCCAATATTCCGATAGGTGCGCATCAGCTCCTCGGGTGTAGCATGAGGTCCTACCATCCTCCTAGCGATATAGCGCATCTCCTCCATCTGTCACGATCAAAACTAACATAAGTCAACTATCGCCATCTCGAAAGCGTAAAGGATAACTTAAGCATAACGAGAAGCAACTAGGTTGGAACTAAATGTCTATAAGGTAGGCAACATCATAAGGTAAAATACATATCACAACTTACCTTCTTAGTCTTACCCAAACGTATACATATAGACCAATAACATCTTAATATATATATATATCATGAGATCCTTGTATTATACCAAACACTTAAACTAGAGTTCAACAGACTCTGTCGTATTCTGGAGACAGAATTAGGATTCTGTTCTTCATAATAAATTAAGATCAGTGCGTTAGAGTACGCAGGTGAAAACCATGCGTAAATCGGAGTCCCAACGAAGAGATCTAGCTAAAACAAATTTACTGCGCAGTGCAGAAAATTTGCGCGATCGTGCCAAAAATGTAAATCGAGACGTATGTCGACGTAATATGTCTACCACATCCACGTCCTTATGTTGAGGCTGAACATTCTGAAACCGTAATTGAGGTCCACGTCATGATTCGTGTCGACGGTCACTCATGTCGAAGTGATGATGAAAGGTCGACGCCGCTCTTCTTCGAGTTGAGATCGTCCTCGCTCATCCTTCTCGCCGTTATTCATCGTTCGAGCTCGAGGCTATCGTCACCTTCATTCTTCCTATCGTTCTTTTGTTATCGTAAGGAAAAAGAAGTTCATACTTCTATGTTCTTTCACGATACGTGAGCATGCTCTTTAGAGTCTAGGTTCTCTTCGTGATAACATATCATTCGTTGAAAACAAGATTTTGAAGATTGGAAATAAAGTCTCATTTGAGAATTTGAAATACGATTTCAAAATGACAATCATAGTCAACTCATATACATATCAAAATGAATTCATTCATTCCATGTTGATCATTCAACTCGATCTTGCATATCAATGCGAATTCATCCTTCCCGATGATCATTTAATTAGTACCACCATGTACTTTCATCTCAATACTTGAGTAATTGCATCAATTCAACTCAAAGTTTTTTAAAAAGATTTCCTTGCTCCACTTTCATTTCATCATCAAAATTTCCATAATAACATAATCTTTCAAAAATTCTTCCAACTTGCTCACCATGTAAAAATTTTCCATTTCATAAGTTGAGAAAGAATTGCAGTTACCTTTTTCCCGGTTGAGCTCGGTGTGATGGAATGTTGAGAGGAGTCAGTAGATTTCTAGAAGTCCAGTGACTCGATCTAGACTTAGAATTTAAAAGGATTTGGGTTTTCAAAGAGCAACATGGCTCTGATACCACTTCTGTCACGACCCCACTCCGGACGACCCGGACTGGAGGGCGACTAATACTAGGAGTAGTATTTTAGGGGTTACACGGCTAAGATAAAGATGCATAATGACAATAAACTAGCATGCTCGAACATGATATAATGATATGATAAGAATAATCTAGCATGCTTGATCATAACATAAGATGATGTCATATTGATTCAAAAGGGTTAGCCCCAAAGACTTAACATGAGTCGGGACCCAAAACATTATTATCCTCCCACAATCCAAAGATATAAATGACACGAGAGACCTTAACAATTCATACAAAACATAAAGTGTGAATTAAGTTTAGCATGAAAGTGTGATGATATGCATTCAAGGTGAAAACCACAAATTCTAAATAACTAGTCAAGGACACCGGACTCCTCAACACTTTCCCCCATCACCATCATCGAAGCTCAACCTGCACATTTAAAAACAAACATGCAGGGCTAAGTACAAGAAATTGCACTCAGTGGACTCATACCGAAAACATTTGATATTAAAATTACGCTGCCAATATCAAGGTAAGTCACAAGGGTTTTAGTGAAAATGCCTTGTGCCTACTAAATCATTTTCAGTTCGTAAACATCGCTTGGCCAAGCATTTTCTTGGGGTGTATGGTCCGTATCTCATAGTCACAATTCATAACAGTATTAAAAATCAAACGTCGAGAGGGAGGCCTCCCTTCTACGACGCCGTGACCGGCCGTAATCCCGTCAAACTGCAATCGCTCACAAGCATATGTTAACATAGCAATAGTTCCAACCTTCACGCCAATCCTAGCTGACATTTATCATCCCAAGACAGACCCGACATTAATAAAAGGTTGGCGCGACCCACAAATGACATAACCTGTCATAATATAGTTCCAACCATCGCCACAGCCCTACCCGGGCATAACAGATAGGATCCATACACAAAACATAATATTTTTGGCAGGTAATGTAGTAAACATTTGTCAACAGTTGCAAAATAAGCATTGTAAATAAACTCATTTTGGAATAACAGTAAAGTCGTATCTTGTTTGAAAAGTAAGCCCACAATAGTGAGGTAAGAAAAGGGCCCACCTGGACTATGGTTTGCTGTAAACTGAGTCCTAGGTTTGTTTGCACGTCAGTGTCCGGTCGCCGCGTTTGCGTCCACACCTTTACGAAAAAGCGAGGTTTTAGTACGTCGCTCAAGTCTCTCGAGACTTTCAAAATCTAGATGAACTTCGACATCTTATATCGAGGTGAACTGAATTCCTTAATAAATTCAATACGCTTTCAAATACGTATATAATTTGAATTGTTCTCGTCCTTCGAGATACGTTCAATTATATCGTCTTAACCATTCCGGTTTAGACGTTCAACGTACTATAAGTACGTTTCTCGATATATGGATTTCATTTATGAAATCTTTTCTTACTAATGAGGTATCATACTCAATTAGTATATCTTACGCGTACTGGCGTATTTATCAATCGTATAAACGTACGTTTTGACTTTAAAAGTCAACGAAGTCAACACTGGTCAACAAAGTCAACAATTTTGACTTTCAAATAATAATTTCTTACTATTTCGTTTATAAATCAAATTTTGATCGATTAAAAATCGTAAAGTCCTATTTCTCGATTTATCACGTAAATCAAAGGACTTATAAATAATTTTCGCAATTGTTAATCCTTTTAATATTTAAAACGTATATTTTCGACTTAAAAACGTTACAAAATAAACGTTTGTCTCAAACATAGCAATCTATGTTTATAAAATTTTATAATTTCAAATATGTCCAGAATATTAATTAGACATATAATTTATTAATAAACTGAATTAAAAAGGATTTAAAAATCCTTAGAAATAATCGAAATATTTCGGTAATTAATTAAAATTACCAAATGGCTTTCGAAAATTTCTCTAAATTACTATAGTGTATTATTATACACTATGGTCCAGAATATGAATTAATATCATTCATATGATATTGTTTGCCATTTATTAATATATATACATATATATTCGGTAATTCTCGAAAATTAGTAATAATTGTCCAAAAATTTCCAAAATTGATATACACATAGTATAATGTCCCAACATCAATATATGTCAAAATTATAACCTATAGTCCATCATAACCATTCATTCACCAATATAATTCTCAAGCAATCGGTAATTATAAGTTAATTACCAAATAATTATCAAACAATTTCTAAAAATTCCAAATAATTTAAGACATGATTAAACATTATATTATAACATTTTAACATCACAACATCAACCAAAAACATTTGAATCATCACCATATGGAGCTTAATAGCTCTGGGCTTTTTTGATTAAATGTAGAAATTGGTTTTCAAAAATTCCAACAATCATATACTATGATTATATACTATAGTATAACAATATAACATCATTTAATCATCAAAAACCAATTAAATCATCACCATATGAGCTTGTAAGCCCTCGACTTATTTGATTTAAATAGGTAAATGATTTCCAAAAATTCCAACAAATTCATACAATACACAAACAATATACTAAAGCATCAATACACCATTGCATGATTAAAATAAAAATCATACACCAATGTACAAAATAAAAAGGCTCACGGTATTTTCATAAAAATACCTAGGGTTTCTCTAAAAATTCTAATTAATTTACTATGAGTTCTAAACACATCATAGAACAATAATCCATACTAAAACACTTGAAACATATTCGGTCAACACAAAGATATTTTTAGCATTTTTTTTTTGAAAATTATTTTAACACATGCTCTTGGTTCAAAATCATACACATACTAAATCCTTACATACATTTCATATACATTGTCATATGTTCATTCTAGCATACATTCTCATGTTTTTGTAAATAAAAACGTCATGAACAAAATATAAACACTAGCTCATGCTCAAGAACATTATACACATATATATACATACATAAAATTTTCGAAACACACATACACATGTTCGAAACTTTCGAACCAATGAGGGATAATATTTTAAACTATGTTCGGTTATTACCTAAGGAAATGGTATGGAATCACAAGAACAATAGAGATATCAAGCTTGGGTGAAGAAATGGAGAAGGAATAAGAAGAGAAAATTCGAAAATGGGGGAGAGAGCTCTCGGTTTTCAGAGGGAGAATGGAGAGGATGGAGAAGAGTGAGAGTGTTCAAATTTTTGTAAGAGTGAGAATGAAATGAAGAATGGATCCTCTCCCTATTATCTCTCTCTCTCTCGGTCCTTCTCTGTCTCTCACAAAAATAATTAGAATGCAGCAAATTTTTGGGGAGTAGGAGGTGATGATTGAAGAGTGTTTAAGGAGCTCTTAATGCATTGGGTGATTTAAAAAGGTGCAATCATGTTTATGGGGAAGAGGGGGGGTTCGGCGCATGGGTGTGGGTTCAAGGGGCTGATTTAATTTTATTTTAATCCTTAATGCATGATATATATATTGGCAGCGTAATTCAATTATTATCAAATGTTTTCGGCATGAGTCCACCGAGTGCAATTTCTTGTAGCCCCGCATGTTTGTTTTAAATGTGCGAGTTGAGCTCGATGGTGATGATGGAGGATGTGTTGAGAGTCCAGTGTCCTTGATCGTTTATTTAGAATTTGGCTTTACGCCTGAATACATATCATCACATATGTATTCACACACTTTTCGTTGCTAAACTCGAACTCTTTACTTTATGTCATGAACTATTGAGGTCCATCAGACCATGGTAATTCTTTGGGTCTGATGGCCTAAACCTTTTTAATCATTTGGCTATTGTATTATCGAACCTATCGAGCATGCTAATTATAGTTGATATGTACCTCTACCTTAGTCTGTTGTCCTATAATACTATTCCTAGTATTAGTCACCCTCTAGTCCGGGACGTCCGGAGAGGGGGCGTGACAGTAAGAGTGAGAATGAAATGAAGAATGGATCCTCTCCCTATTATCTCTCTCTCTCTCGGTCCTTCTCTCTCTCTCACAAAAATAATTAGAATGCAGCAAATTTTTGGGGAGTAGGAGGTGATGATTGAAGAGTGTTTAAGGAGCTCTTCATGCATTGGGTGATTTAAAAAGGTGCAATCATGTTTATGGGGAAGAGGGGGGGTTCGACGCATGGGTGTGGGTTCAAGGGGCTGATTTAATTTTATTTTAATCCTTAATACATGATATATATATCATACATGATCATAGATATACAATACAAGCCATTAAAATAATTAAAACATTATATAGGCATTAATCGAAATTACCGATAATAAATAGGAAAAATAGGAATAAAAATGTAAATCACACCTATTATTGATACTCATGTCAATTTCGATCAAATTACACACATATATATCATAATATATGATTTAGATAATAAATAATAGCATAGGATAATTTAAATATAACATTTCATGCAAACGAAACCCTAATTTTTAAAATTAGGGTTTCGAAACCCATATATATAAATTATCGAGTTTTCATGGTTCAAAATTGATTTTAATGATCAATAATATTCATATATGTTATAACATATAGTTTAGATACCATAGGATAATTTAATGGTATCATTTCATGTGATAAAACCATAATTTATATAATTAGGGTTTTCGAAATTCATTTCGAAAATTATCGAATTTAAAAAGCTCAAAATTCGCTTTTAATATTTAATAATGTTGTAATTATATAAAATAATAATAGAAAATTAAATATAATAATTTCCTGAGCATTAAGCTCATTTTTCAAAACGTCTCTAGACGTTGACGTTCAAAACGTCTCAAAACGTTCAAAATCGACTCATCTCAAAATGGTCGTCGTAAGATCATACTTAGTTTATAAATAAAATTCCATTATCATAGGAATTAATATGGAAAACAATTCCAAGCTTTACCTCTCAGAAAATTTCATAAAATACCGACGTTCGGTACGCGTTTGACGTTAAAATAATACTGTCGTATTATTTCATAAATTTCAATTCCGTAATTCACAATCCTTAGTGAATTATCAAAAGGAATTCGTTATAACGATACTGAATCGAAATACAATTCGATGTCATACAGATAAGAATATCTGGTAAAAACTCTAATTACGGGTTTAATATACCGTAATCGTATGTTCGTTTCTTTGGAATATTACAGTAGCTCGGCTTTTGGTTTTTCTAACTTAGGAACTCACGTTTGAATATCCTTTTATTAATAGAAAACCTTAATTTGTGTCTAACATCGATTCTCATTAATTCCTTCTTAAGTTATCGAAATTAGTCGATCTCTTTTGGATTCTCGTATTTAAAGTATTATGTTGTTTACGTTTGGGGTTTTGTTATAACCCATTCAACACCATGAAATACCATACACAACATAATTATACTAAAGTTTATAATGCAAAACCATTGTGTATGTGTGTATAAGTGTTCCATTCATTCATCATAATCACAACCATTCATTCCAAGCTTATAGTTAACTATCATAACATCATTTAACATTAGAATTAAACTCATACTTAACCATTTTGCTTTGTTTTCGATAATTAACAATAATTAGCATATGTATCCAATAAATTCCAATAAAATTGTGCTATACTCATATCATACTATAGAATTTAATTTCCAACTCAATATCATCATATAAAATTTCAAACCATAGGTTAAAACACTCCAAGTTTTCGGTAATGTTAACTTATGCACATAGGTGTTCAATAAATTCCACAAAAATCATATTATGCTTATACCTTATACTACACATGAAATATCATCTCATATCATTTATTAAAATTAAACACATGCCTTTTCACTATATATATATTTCGGCAATTACTATATATATATATATATATATATATATAGATATTCAATAAATTTCATTCCTTCACAATATGTTTATATTATGCAATAAACATGTAATATTAACATTAAACATCAACTAATATTTATAATATGAACCAAATGCTTGGAATTCTTTTTGTACTCACACATATTTTACATATGTGTTCAATAAATTCCCAACAATCCATATTAGGTTCATATTATTTCTAAACATCACATATCATATTATTTTCAACAAATAAAAATCAAATAATTCCTAATATATATGTATATACTTTCGGTCCATATGAGCAAATAGGAGTAGTGTCTCAATAATTTCAAGATTAATATATGATGTTCATATCATATATTATACACTACACCTCAACTATTTTTCAACAAATAATATCAAAATAATTCTCAAAAATTACATATAAATTTCGATTATTTTGAGATAAATAGGAGATGTGTTTCAAAAATTTTAAGATTAATATATGATGTTCATATCACATATTAAATACTATATCTCAACTATTTTCAACAAAAAAAATTAAAACCATGGCCTAAAAATTGAAGATAGCTCTCGGTGTAATATCCCGTAGAATTAGAAGCCTAATTACGGTATTTAAAACCCATAAATTAGAAATTCGCTGAGATGATTCAATCAGTAAGATATCGAATAATGATTTCGATTATTTACGAAGGAATGAATTCCTATTTTATATTCACTGGGAATCATGAATTTAGAAATAGAAGTTTATAAAGCGTATCGACAGTATTACTTTAACGTCGATTTCGTATCTATAGTTAAAACGCCAAAATTTTCTAAGCAATTAAGCTTAGAATTAAATTCCATTATTAATGGAATAATTTAATAAAGTGATTACAACTTTATCACGACCATTTCGAGATGAGTCGATAATTAACGTTTTGCAACGTTTCAAACGTTAACGTTGAAAGACGAAATGAAAAGTGAGTTTAATGATCAAGGAATTATAGTAATTAATTTCCTATGATTATTATATGTAATTACAGTATTATTTAGCATTAAATCAACGCTAGATCATTAAGGAATTATTTGATCAAATTCCTCAATTTCGAAAACCCTAGTTTCGAATTTTAGGGTTTTATCGCATCATTTGATGCCATTAATTTATCATATGATATTATTTATCATCTAAACTATATGTTATAACATATATCAATGTTTGGCATGGAAAATAAAATTTAACCCATTGGCATAATGTAATAGCCGAAAACTATACACTTATATATACAAGTTTATCTTGTTGATTTTCCTATTACATGTATCTAAGTGACATTGGATTAATTAAATAGCCTAACTAATCAATTAAAATAAGATATATACATAGATATATATATAAAAGAGGTGCATGTGAGGGTAGTGACAAGTGTTGATATGCATGTGAGTGTAGTGACAAGTGTTGATATGCATGTGAGTATAGTGACAAGTGTTGATATGCATGTGTGTATAGTGACAAGTGTCACACATGCATATCACCCCACACCCCATACCCTCTCTTCCCCCTTTGGATCAGCCATTCCTCTCTCTCTCCCCCAAAATTTCAGATTTCAGCCATCCTCCCTCTCCTCCTCTCCTCTCCTCACTCCATTCTTGCAATGAAGACCCATTTCCTCCATAACTAAACTGAAACTGGAAGTTGCTGCACGAACAGTAGATTGTGGGATTTATTTGACTAAGTTAAAGTGGTCAGATGAAGGTAAAATTTAAATATGTTTAGATTAAGCATGATTAGTATATATGTATAAAATTTCAAATCGATCTGATGTGTTTTACTATTTTATTACTATGTTTCAAAAACACTGCACAAATCTGAAAAATTTCGGTTTTCATCACCCACGGTCCGTGGCTTTTGTTTCGGGTTTGGCTAATGGTAAAACTATGAAAATTAGCATAAACATAACTTAGCATGTCTATAAGATTTATGTAAATTTTCAGAATTTTCTAATAATGTTTACTATTTATTCCATATTTTACAATTAACTGCACAAAACTGTCACGGGAGTGATAGCTTGTGGTAAAATATTTTTATCTCTCAATCTATTTTGAATCATTGAGTTAGGCTTTTTCTGGATTAAACTAGACTTAAGTGGATTTTCAATATGATTGGTTGCATTCCTAGATTCCTTATAATGAACTCACGGTGAATTTTTAAAGTTGACGCATTACAGTAGGTGTTTTTGTCAAAACTGCCTTAGTCTAATTCCTTTGTTAATGAACCCTACGAGTCCGACTTTTGCGTGAGATGTTCAAGCCGTTTGTAGTCCGAATTTGACTTGGTTTTCTTCATAAGAAATGTTCCTTACCATGTCTAGTGTTGATCTAGAAAGTTTGATCCCAAACCAAGCCTTATAAGTATACTGTTCATTGACCCAAAGTCACCTACTGGAAATTTGTCCATTCCAACTAGGCAGCTTTGAACCTACATATTTCTCGATGCATCAAGTATCTTCCAGTATGGTCTTCATAAAACATGTAGTTCTTATTACAAGGTTTCAAAAATGGTATCTTGCAGTCATTTTGGTATTGTGAGTCAAAAGTTACGAGCCTCGCAAAACCCCTCGTCGTTAAGCTAAATCTGGAAATCCTGAAAAATATTCTAAGTATAGAAGTCAGTTCGAGTTGCCCACTTTGAGACCCTATATCTCCAGAACCACAACTCTTTTGGATCGACTTCCTTCTTAGAACTTATAGTACATGTTTAGAGGTTTTCAGAATGTATTCTTGTACGGTCATACGTATTTTGAGTCGAGAGTTATAAATCGTCAAAGTATGACACTTGGGTTGTTTTATGCTGTTTTGCCAAAAATTAAACACTCGAAATTTGACTAAGTGTTGGAACTCCCCTAAGTGAAATATGCTTTATGTGAATAGGGTGATGATCGATTGTTATATGGAGGATATTAATACATATTAATGACCATAAGTGTATAATACTACACTATATGATTTAGAAAAATTCTTGGAAATCATTGGTAATTTTAAGAATTTCCGAAAGCATTAAAGGAACTATAAGGATTTTAAATCCTTTTTAATTAGGAGTAATAATATATTATATGTCTAAATATTATTTAAGACATATTGGGAACTTATAAAAATTTTATAAACATGGATCACTATGTTATAACGAAACGCTTTATTTAATAAACGTTATAATTGAATAATAAGGATTATGGATAAATGGATTAATGTTTAAGAAAATATTAATAAAGTTCATCGATTTACGTGACAAATCGAGAAATAGGACTTTACTGAAAAGAAATCGATTGAAATCGATTTATAACTCAATTAGTAAGAAATTACTATTAAAAATCAGATGTCGAGAAACGTATAATACGTTGAACGCTTTAAACCGAAAGGTTAAACGATATAATTGAACGTGTCTCAAGAACGAGAACGGTTCAATTGAAATAAGTAATTGAAAAGCGTACTGAATTCGTTAAGGAATTCAGTTTATATCGATATAGAATATCGAAGTTTATCCTAGACTTTGAGAGTCTCGAGAAACGAGAACGACGTACTAAAACATCGCTTTTACATAAAGGTATGGACGTGGACGCGACGACCGGGCGTTGACGAGAAATCAAACTTAAGAACTCAAGTTAGGACGAACCATAGTCCAGGTGGGCTCCTTTTCTTACCTCACTAAAGTGGGCTTACTTTTCAAACAAGATGTGACTTTACTGTTATTCCAAAATGAGTTTATTTACAATGCTTATTCTACAACTGTTGACAAATGTTTACTGCATTACCTGCCAAAAATATTCTGTTTTGTGTATGGATCCTATCTGTTATGCCCGGGTAGGGCTGTGGCGATGGTTGGAACTATATTATGACAGGTTATGTCATTTGTTGGGTCGCGCCCAACCTTTTATTAATGTCGGGTCCTGTGCCGGATGATAAATGCCTGGCTAGGATTGGCGTGAAGGTTGGAACTATATGCTATGTTAACATATGCTTGTGAGAGTGACTGTGTGTTGTACGGGATTACGGCCGGTCACGGCGTCGTAGAAGGGAGGCCTCCCTCTCGACGTTTGATCTTTGATATTGTTATGAATTGTGACTATGGGATACGGATCATACACACCAAGAAAATGCTTGCGGCGACTTTTACTGAACTGAAAATTCTTTAGTAAGCACAAGGCATTTCAACTAAAACCGCGTGTCTTACCATGATATTGGCGATGTAATTCAAAATGATAAAAATGTTTTGGCATGAGTCCACCGAGTGCATTCTTGTACTCACCGCATGTTTGTTTTAAATGTGCGGGTTGAGCGGATGATGGATGGAGCGGTGTTGAGCAATAGGAATATTGTCATTGAAAGATTTATACCTTGATAGTACATCGTCATATGTACATATCACATGTTTATATGTATTACGGAACTTAAGTTTGTACTAAAGTCTCAAGAACATATTTATATATGTTTAGAGTTTAGGAGAATCTACAAATTATACTAACAATCCCTACTAAATCCTACTTAGGATTGAGGGGATGTGACAGAGTGGTATCAGAGCGGTTCGCTCTTGAACCCAAAATCTCCTTTAAGGTTAAGTCTAGATTGAGTCACTAGACTTCTAAAGGTTAGCTGACAATGCTCAACACTCCATCACATCAAGCTCAACCGAAATGAGGTAAATGATTCTTTTTCCAAAGTTTTGAAAATTACCCTGGCCAGATGAATGTTTATGAAATGATTTTATTCAAATAAAATGAAAAGATTGAAAGTGAAAAAGGATGGAAATGATTTTTTTTCAAAAAGAGATTCCCACAATATGCAGGTATGGGACTGCATATTTAAGGAAAGCTCAAAAGATTCCCACAATATGTAGGTATGGGACTGCATATTTAAGGAAACTTAAAGGATTTGATTTATGATAGATAAATGATTTTCTCGGTTTTGAAATCGAAAAGTTTGAAGTGAAGGATGATTGAAATGATCTTTCAAAAGAAATGAAAGCTATGAGAAAGGTTGAGAATGAATGTTATGACAAATGATTTGTCGAGAAAGTTATGAAAAGAAGGAAGATATAAGGGAGATGATGACAATGATGTGAGAAAGTTTCGGCATGATATGCCAAAGATGAAATATTTGAAATCCTGAAATTCAATAAGGGTTCATTATTATGAACAAAGTTATGTTATTCATGCTTTAAAGTGATTGAGATTGGACACTGATTTGTCAAAAATGATATGTTGAATTCGTGAAATTCGACGAAGTACATGCGTACAAATGAGCTACGTATGAATATTTGAAGTTTTACTTCAAACTTCAAAGTTGTTTATGATGATGAGCATGCTAGCTCAACAGAACGTAGACTTTTTAAGAAGCATGATCCCTTTTACGAAAGAACATAGAAGTAAGAACTTCCTCCCATTACAAGAACAAGAGTAACGATGGATTTGAGAACTTCATTCCATTTTGAGTATCGAAAGGCAAAGGATTTATACGAAATTGTGCGACCTCGACTTCGACCTCGGCATGTGCGACTGTCGACCTTGACTTCGGGAATTTATAACATCGACTTTGACATATCGACTTTGGTAGCTTATGCGACCTCGACGTCGGCATTTCTCTGTACTACCGCGGCATCGGTAACGGCATGCACGACCTTGGTGTCGGCATCGCTTATGACCTCGGCGCGAGCGCGCGTAAAATTATCCTGCATTGCGCAGTGATTTTGTTTTGATTAGTTCTCGATCGTGTGAACCCCGATTTACGTACGGTTTTCGCCTACATGCCCCTAATGCACTGTACTTCATTTCTTATGAAGGACCAAATTCCTGATTCCTACTCCAGAATTCACGAGGATCAGTTGAAGCTAGCTCTATGATTTATAGAAAGTAAGAACGTTATAGTATGATACGAATCTTAGAATGTTACTAAGAAAGTAAGATTGCCAGCAATACAAGTAGAGCCACGACGTACATAAGAACCTTGGTTGATGACCTATTATGGGTATATAAGCTTTCAAAAATTATATTCATCACCCAATTTTTGTCGTTGAGTTTAACTCTATGACCTAGTTCCAATTGAGAATTCATTCGAGTTTCTCACTTCTTCTAAAGAAAATTTTCAACCCAAAAATTCATAAAGTGTCCTTTTGAACCCAAATCCTAGCGTGACTGAGAAAATATTTGTGACGGGTCTGGCCAGCCCATATGACCAAAGAAATCTCAGTAGTCGTCATTCTGGTCTTCGGACCCTAGAGCCCCATTTATTCGGTCTAAAAAGCATATCGATTCAATCTTTGAGAAGATGTTATTTTGATTTGTGAGACAACGCCTTATGCAAGTAGTCCTGATAATTCTTTCTCGACTCTTGAAACCATCAAGTATGAAGAACGAGACTTACCTTGTCACCTAAGTACTAATTAGTGAAACGATAAACATCGAGCGTGAAATAGGTTGACTTATTTCACCACCCAAAAGTTTCGCATCGATAAAGTGATAGACATCAAGAAATCAGATGTAAGAAAAATCTCGATGAGACGAGATATTTTCCTATGATACACATGGATGTGATGACCTCGATGGGCTTTAGGAAGATTGATAACGATAAGTTATACCTTTATACGATCGCTATTGCGATAATCAAGTTATGAATAAGATACTCTTTAGCATTGAATGCAAGAGTGAAAGCAAGAAAAAGTATATGCTATCCATGGGATATGAACTCCTTTTTATGTCATAACAAGAGAGATTACAACTTATCTTTAAGATAGTTGATTGTCCTTGAAACCTCGTTAATAGGTTGGACATGTTTAAAAGAATAAAGATGCATACAAGATATTCTTTTCAAAGAACATATATATATAAGGAAATGATAGCATCTCAGAAAATAGATCTCTCGCCTTATACCTCAGTCAATGAGATTATGCTTGAGCATAATCGATTCCAAGTAATTGAAACTTGGTTAAACAAATGATAATGAGATTGAGAAATCATAATCTTTGAGATTGTGTGAACGACGAGGATAGCCCTAGTATGTAAGTCCAGTGTGAAGAAAGTATCTTCAAAGCCAAGACATGGAAGAAAGATGCTTGGAATTTAAGTTATGGTGTACGAATGTACTACCCTACCAAGCCATACGACAATGATAACGGTTCTAGTCCTGAAAGTGGGAACCGAAGTATAACGAAAGTAAGATTACTTTCAAATATCGTGCCCAAGAAAAATGGATAAAAGTCGGAAATGACTAAAGAAACTATGAGCTATACGATTATAAGATAGCCCCCAACATGATATAGGCTTCAGAGACATATGACTTGATGAATAAGAATTTCCCTTGAAAAGAGTTAAAGTAAGGATATATGAGAAATATATTCCTAAGATCGATGAAGTGAAAAAGGGAATGGAGTCATTCATACTGGATTAGGAATGAATGACAGTGATAGAGACATGACGATCTCTACGATAAGATTTAATTATAAAAATATTAATATCAAAGGATAGGTTGATATAGACCTAATCACAAATGCTATTGGTAAAAGCATAACGATACTGATACCGAGAAGTATAGGGTGAATGCGGAATGAAGGCCATAGCAGGAACATAATGTCCCAATGGAAAGGACAAAGATATATGAATTAGATGTTTACTTCAATAAACGTGAACACCGTAGACAATATTAATATCAAATGATAGGTTGATATAGACCTAATCACAAATGCTATTGGTAAAAGCATAACGATCGATACCGAGAAGTATAGGGTGAATGCGGGGTTGTAAGTGATTGATATTTTGAATTATTTTGTCATAGTAGGGAACATAATGTCCCAATGGAAAGGACAAAGATATATGAATTAGATATTTACACACCGTAGACCAAAGCCTATACTTAGCACCGAAAATGTAACAAACAAAACCCAAAAGGTAGGATAAGTATGAGGGAAATTTCCTCAGAATACCTATGAGATTTTGTTCAATTAGGTGCTTCGCTTTTTGACAATGCGCAAGTACGCAAAGAAGCGATGGAACCTAATTTAGGGTAAGCGCATCAAGATTTAGAACCTCCTTACCTGTACGAAAATCATAGCCATAGCAAGAGTTGTTCAAGCGTAGAATCAAGCCTGGAATCGCCTAAAGTTCTATCCAATGATTTGGATCATTATATCTATGAGGAACGTAGATATAATTTTAGAGACAAGAAGTTTTGAAAATGGCTGTCATTCACGTGATCAGTGACCTGGGCCTAGTCTTTTCGTTAAAAGGTTTTACGCGACAGGATATTAGTACCCGCGATTCGCATATGCGAATAGATTTAGAGCGATATACGACTAATGGTGTAAACTTAAAATGAGTATTGAGATAAGTGTCATGAGTCATCACATAAGTAGTCTACAGGTTATATACGCCTTAAAGTGTATAATTCCTTAAGAGATCCTTCTTGTTTAAAATTTTCCTCCATTGCTTAAATTAAGTCGGACTTATCTAGAAATATCCGTTTACAAATGGCAGGAAAATGGAGTTTAACGGGTAAAACGTTAACCCCAAGCCTACAAGTTTATAACTCACACGAGCATATCGGCTCTTTTATTATGAACTAGGCATGGATTTAGAAACATCTTGGAGTAATTTTGCACCTCCGGATGGATACTGCAACTATAGAGTGACAAATGAGAATGGTATCCAACGACTTATCATGGTTTGCCAACCGATTGGTGGGTTTTGCAAAGAAGAATCAAAGAATACTTTCTCCATGAGAAAATTCCAAAGTCCGCAGACTTACCAGATTTTTCAAATAGCTCAAGTATACTCATAATGCGTATGGAACGGCACCTACGAATACTTGTCCTAGTCCTCGCAAGTTACACCGCACGGCATAAAGGAATGGTTGTACCGATATTCTAAACGCCCCCGTCCCGTGCCGTCAATGGTACCGATGAAGAGACGAGAAGGGCAAGAAGGACATGATCTTATCGCCCTAGCGGATTAGGAGAATTACCGCTACCAACCCAGCCATACTTTCTAACAAAAGTAATACCAATTTCTGGTATTGAAGAAGAAACGGGGAGCAGCTGGACCCTGGCTCTCTAAAAGAGAATGATCATCAGAAGTATGAAACAAAAACGTACTTGGAGAAAGGCAAGTTTCCAAGGGAGAGTACGACTCCGACGAAGGTCACTCAGAGACATAGAACCCTATGATAAGACGAGACTTATATATGATCGCGGTTTATGATGAAAATGACCTGATTATAGTATGCTAAAGGAACGTAAATGGGAAAATTTTGCAGACATGTTGAAGAGGTGTCAAAAGTTGGGTGTAAAAGAACTAGACGCCTTGTAATCAGTCGGCTCGATAGACCAACCCTAGTAGGTAATGTATAAAAGGTCCTCCTTGAGGTACTTTGGTATAATATTATATGGTCTTTATAAATTGGTATCCGAAATACGAAAATGAATTGTTCCGAATAAGATATGGCTACTATGAGATAATAGTTAGGCCATTCGGACTGACAAATGCTCCACCGATCATGAACCTCAAAAATCGAGTGTTCCACACGCATTTAGATAATTTTATCTTAATCTTGATGGATGATGTTCTTATCTATTCAAAGGACGAGGAAGAACATAAAGAACATCAAGGACCTCTTTACGACTTTTAAGAGCCGGGTAGATTTTGCCAAGTACAGTATTGTGGAGAAATATTCCTCAAGCACCTAGTGTCTTTAAAAGAAATCGATGTAGATCTGACAAAGGACAAAGCAATTAAGAATGACAGTCGTCAGTGACCTAAAATAAGATCAGCAATTCCATAGATTAATTGACTGCTATCAAAGAGCCCATGAGAACTCTCTAAAGTAGCAAGACCAATAACATAGCTACTCCAAAAAGGAATGAAATTTACGTGGAGTAATAAAAAAAAAGGCTATGTATTAATATGAGAAAGATAATAGCTTATGATCACAGTGACTTAGGCCACATGAATAGAATTTCCCAACTCCTATGACAATAAGTTAAGAACCTTTCTCAACTTGCGAAAGTTTGAATTTTTCTTGAGCAATGAAATGTGGATACGAGAATGAGAAAGATGGCTCGAATTAGTAAAAGATTATAAGTGTGATAAATGATCACCGAGGATGGTAAATGTAGAATCTAATAACCGAGTTATAAAATTCACCT
The DNA here is from genome assembly GCA_036937905.1 of Salvia rosmarinus. Lineage (NCBI taxonomy): Eukaryota > Viridiplantae > Streptophyta > Magnoliopsida > Lamiales > Lamiaceae > Salvia > Salvia rosmarinus. Next base: position 50,103,437 of record CM072817.1, read on the forward strand.
AAATCATAATATGTCCCAATGTAAAAGGAAAACTCATTGGAAAGTTTAAGAAAATGAGAACGAAAATAGTCGGGCATTCAAGTTTAACGTAAGTTGTACTCTCACACCCAAGGTGACATATGACTAAAAAGAGAATGAAGATGGGAATAGAATACAAATTAAGATAAGGAAGGAAAGGTGAAAAATTTTATGAGGAGCCGACGATGCTATATCGCCTAGGGATTATATATATATATCTCCAAGATGCTATATCGTCTAAGGAAGGATTATATATACATATATCTCTCAGCGATAATAAGCTTAGAGATGAAACCAAGAATGAAGTTCATGACCTTTCGACGACCTCAGACCGATATGTTATAATTTACGAGTTTTCGAACCCGTGAAGGTTAGATAGTAAGGATGAATTGAGATGTAACCATGATTGAAGCACCGCTACAGCCCCTCGCTTCCTTCCTATAAATAGGAAGGGCCGTGTCTCTCGTTTACGGTCTGTACAGCTCATAACCTGGAGTGAGCGGGGATCGAGCCGAGGACAAGTGAAGGTTTTGTCCTTTTCTTGTTTTGATTCCGTATCAAAACCCGGATTCTAAAGCTTATAAGAGGTTATAATCTCAGGTCCTTTAGCTACGACCCCAAAAGTGGATTGACTCACCAATTATGTTTTGTCTCAAAATAAAACATGTACGCTTTATTCGGATGACTCGTGATCATACCCGAAAAGTTAGCTCCCCGTAATGAAGGAGGTTATGGTTACGATAAAAAGGAAATTGTATGGTTCTAAACCTATCGTTTGAGATAGAGACTCCAAGAGTAAATCTTTTCACGTATTTTGGTGAGGTCGATCGGGCTTACGTTGGAGTCATGTTCTTAAATGCTATGCTTCCGCGATGTTGTGTTATATACGCATCGATAATTATGTACTCTTGTCCCTTATTTACTATCTGATTGGGAACAAGATTTATTATGTTATTCATAGAGTCTCGCATATCTGAGCATGCTATATGGTCAATCGTCTAGTCGATTGTGATGTAATGCTATTTCGCCTTCTCGCATTACTTATAATAAACCGAGATCATGTTTTTCCGAGGTTATGTTATCGATATTATTACTGTTGGTGGATTGTTTGTGCACCCGCCCTTCGTGATATGTCCTAGTTATAGAGGAGATGCCGCCCGATTTCATGGTAACATCTTACTTATCATGTATGTTATATGTATCCTCTTCCCCGCTTTCTTAACCCCACCCCTAATCACACCCCGCATCAAGTGCGCCTTCCTCGAATTGGGGGCGTAACAGCATGGTATCGTGAGCAATGGTTCTTAGCTTTGACCTCTCATCCTATTATCCGGTTATCAAAGCGCTTTGTTTTGCTTTATATCATGAGCATTCTTGAAATTGAAAGTGTTTAGAACTTGTTCTTCTAAACTGCTTATCAGTCTGCCACCTCATTTCCTGCTTTATGTGGCTATGTGATGCTTGATATGATCTTGGTTTCATGTGCTTTGGTTCGTAAGAGTTCCAGCGATGTAAACGTGATACGGATGAGATGTGGTCGGATGGTGATATATGGATGTGGAAGTGATTGTTGATGAACACAAGGCCCGTATTGGTGTGATATGAAATCGCTTATATGATATGATGTGATTGATGTGATCACGTATGGTTGATGTAAGTCATGTGTTTACATAGCAATATATTGTTGATTGAAAATCTTGTTTATTTTGATAAACGAGTGCTCGTAAGTGAACTCGTTTTGCTTACGTGATTATATCGATATTGATATTGATATGTGTTGAAATGAACATGTGTATGAGACATGATTACCCGTATGATCGGATGAAAAAGGAAACGTGAATATTTGTTGTTATGTTGATAAACTAACATGTAGGTTTATGGATATTCAAAGGCCCGCATAACGCTGGTCGAGATCTCCGAGTAACGGATGAGCATATCCGTAAATTCGTGTAATACGAGGCACCTTACCTTGACTTTACCGAGTTATTTGCCGAGTATGGAGACAAGGGATGCACCACCGAGGTATACCATCCGAGGAGGATGTGGCTGCGAGACACCCTCGAGGACCGATCCAGATCGATGATAGGGATGATGTTCCCAAGAGCCGCTGGGAGAAACCATCAATCGTGCGATCACCGCATTGACAGATACACCACCCCTACACCTCCAGACGATCCTTATCCTACCGGAGGACCCAAACGATTTTGAGGCGGTGAACTTCCGTGACGAGAGGTATTGTCCAGTCCGATGCTGGCAACGGTTAAGCGGTGGATCAATCTTCATGCCACCAAACTGCGTCAGCCGCATCCGAGGAAGACGACTACGAGGAAGAAGAGAGGACCCAGATGAGAACGAGGAGGATAGTGAGGATTCGAGGACCGTGATCGAGATAGCCATGACTACGACGAGATCGGGCACATTGAGGAAGGGCAAGCGCCAGACAGGACTCAGTACGCCTACGATCACCGACGATCAGCAATCGTGAGCTTGCTTGATGGATCGGATCACCCGAAGGTTTGCTTCCATGCAGATCGCTTTTAAGCGGCAGTCCGACCAAGCCCCGATTGGAAGTGAGGCGAGGTAGAACGGAACCGTTCGACTGGGAATATGGATGGATATGGAGGCGAGAGATCTAGGTAGTTGTACAAAGGAGTACCGCGAATCTGCTAGAAGCATGGATGAGCGGCATCTTTGACAACTCATTCTTTTGCTCACATCCGACCTTTTGATCGACATACCTTGATTTGTATTGACATCCTTCATTGGACCTTTGAATATTATCGATACTAACGCCTATATGTCGAGGCAGGATTGCATGATTATATGTGATCGTGCATGATATGTGATATATGTGATGATATGTGATATGGGTGATGATATATGTTATGCGATGATACCCGTTATCTATGCAAAGCGCTTCTAATGTTTCAAACGATAGGTACGTAATGCCGGAACAAGGAATCGAGGAACAATAATGTGAAGGTTTCGAACCTGTACTTTGTTCAGCGGCATGCGATCGAGAGTTTTCGCAGTAATCCCTCACACGGTCGACGGCGAACCGAACCGACGGCCGAGAACCGGATACGATCCACCCGAAGGATCTTCGAATACATCGGCGCGGCGTAGTTGAATCAGCTGAGTGTAGCGATCTTCATTCTAACCGACGAGGCTGATTTACGGTGGAACTCGGAGAAGGACCCTAACACCGGGACAATGGGCAAGGTATACGTGGGAAGATTTCAAAGAACTTCATGGAAGCATGCGTGCCGGGCGCTTACGTGCGTAAAGCAAACGATTCAGGAATCTTCGTCAAGGAAGGACGGTCACCGAAATGCGATCGCCGCTTCAATGGCTCGTCACGCTATGCTACGCACTGGTTGGAATCGAGCTGCCAGGCGCATGTGTTCGAGAGAGGACCCGGAAGAGATCGGCTTCGTCACCGTGAGATCCGACGATGCGTCTGCCCTCGAACCCGCATTAAACATTGAGTCAATGTTGCCCAAGAGAGAACGATGCCAATTTTACAGCCATCCGATGGAGGAAGAGGTAAGAGAAATGGGAAGATCGAGGAAAGGCAATCGTGTTCCAAGGAACCAGGCGGTCCAAAGGATTCGAAAGCATTCAAGCAGAAGGCAACCTTGGGAAGGAATTTCCAACCCGATGCGGTGGAGTGGAAACCTTGTGCCGTAATGCCGAGAATCATTTCAAAGTGTGGCAAGGTAGCAAAGTGCTTCTCGTTGTAAGAAGTCCGACATACCGCTCGCCGATTGTCCGCAGGGGGCTGGCCGGCAGTACCGCCAAGAAGGCAGCCGCCCAGCCCGCAGACGTAATCATGCCCGCCGAGGACAAACAACGGAGCAGAGGTCACCCTAGGCCAAGCAAACCAAAGGCCACCGCAGCAAGCGGTGTACGCTGAATCGCCAGCAGCACCAAGCTCCCTAAATCTCGCAGTGTATAATCCATAGCGAGCATATACCGTGCCGCTTTGTTCGACATACAGAGCTCGCATTCTTTCGCTTCAAAATCGCAGTGAGAGGTTGGGTTTGGACCCAATCACAGTACCACAGAAATTAGCATCCCGTCAGTGGGAAGTCTTTAAAGGCGAAAGAGATATGCCGCAATCCTGAAGTAGAAATCAGTGAAGCGTAAAGTTGTCAATTTGCATGTCATCGGAATGGAAGATTTCGATGTCATCTTTAGCATGGATTGGTTGGAAAAGCACATGGCAACTATACGTTGTCTCGAGAGAGAAGTTGCTGTCGGACCGCGAAGAGTGGAAGTTTGTTTCACAGTATAAGGACGGGTGTTTATGTAACGATGATCAAAGACCAAGGCGGTGAGAGATGATCGAGAAGGGCTGTCAAACTTTCTTGGTAAGTTTGACGAGACACGATCGAACAAGCAAGCAGCTTACGAAGAGGAGCCGATGGTTGTGTGAATATCCGGACGCAGTTTCGGAGGACTTGCTGTGTTTACCACACGATAGACAAGTTGAATTCACTCTTGATTGGGAACCGAAAGACGCGTATCAAAGGCACCATACGTAATGGCACCTAAATCGCGGTAAGAACTGAAAGCGCAGCTGGTGAGCTGTTGGATCTAGGTTTTATCCGACCCAGCTGGTCGCCGATGGGAGCGCCGCCTGCATTCGTCAAGAAGAAGGACGGGTCAATGCGGATGTGCATTGACCACGTACGAGCAATTGTCGACGATCAAGAATAGATATCCTCTTCCAGGATCGACGATTTTTGACCGCCACCTCAAGGAGCGAGGTCTTCTCTAAGATCGATTTGGAGGAGAACTACCATCGGCTGAAGATCGTGAAGGAAGACGTTGCGAAGACCGCTGTCAGACGAGGTATGGGCACTACGAGTTCATCGTGATGCCGCTTGGTTTCACCAACGCGCCGCCAGCCTTCATGGACCGATGAATCGAAGTTTTCCATCCGACACACGGATAGTTTATATATATCGCTAAGGAAGGATTATATATACATATATATCTCCAAGCAATAATAAGCTTAGAGATGAAACCAAGAATGAAGTTCATGACCTTCTCATACCGCCCACCAGTAGGCAACTCTAAGATATGTTATAATTTACGAGAAAGGTTAGATAGTAAGGGATGAATTGAGATGTAACCATGATTGTCGAACCGTGTCTCGGTTACCAACAAGTGAAGGCATTGTATCAAATGCCTTATAAGAGGTTATAATCTCAGAGCTACACGAATGAAAATGGAATGATGTAGCAATGAATCTTATGACGAGTTACGCTCGCACTACTATATGGGTAGTAGTGGATTGACTCACCAATTATGTTTTGTCTCTCACTATTCGGATGACTCGTGGACCAAAAGTTAGCTCATCGTATAAAAAGGAAATTGTATATTTTCGGGGAGTACAAAACCTATCGTTTGGATAGAGACTCCAAGAGTACCTCTAGATTTTGAACTAACTCACAAAAAGGAGTTAGACATGAGATTGAACCTTAACATAGATGTCCACTCCCAGATAGATAGACAATCAGAAAGGACTACCCAAACGTTTAAGCATACGATAAAACATTAATGTTAGATCAAAGTGCAAGTGAGAACGTATTGTACCACTTATTAAATTATGTACAACCGTAATTGTCAACCAACGATCAATATAGCCTTATGAGGCAGTGTACTGAAAGAAGTATCGACCACCACTTTATTGTAACAAAGTAGGTGAGCAAAGGTATAAAGTCCTGGCGTCGTAAGCGAGACGACTGAGATATCTGCCCAATAAGGCAAAGAATAAGAAAAGCTCAGGACAGACAAAAGTCTTACGCTGATACGCGTAAATTTGAATTGTATTTTTAAATGTGGAATCAAAATTTCTTAAGATTTCCCCGTCTAGAGAAATTATAAGAAATCAGATACAAGAATGCTGAGACCACGTTTTGTAGAACCTTACGAGATCCTAATGATGATAGGCCTAGTAGCCTATAGCTTAGTGCTGCCACCAAATTTGGGAAAGTACGAAATGTTTTCCACGTGTCACAGTTAAGGAAATACGAAAATGACCCAATGCACGTAAACCAACATGATGACGTGACCTTTGACTCAGATGAGTTATGATGAAAATCTACGACTAATTTGATCGTACGATTCAACGATTAAGGAATCAAGTTTGGGTCTTTAGTGAAAATCCAATGGAAGAACCATGGACAAAAGGAAAACACGTGGAAAGATAAGATGTTAAGATACAAAGATACCCACTTTATGAGGTATGCAAATTTCGGGACGAAATTTCTTGTAAGGGGGGTAGGATGTAATATCCCGTAGAATTAGAAGCCTAATTACGGTATTTAAAACCCGTAAATTAGAAATTCGCTGAGATGATTCAATCAGTAAGATATCGAATAATGATTTCGATTATTTACGAAGGAATGAATTCCTATTTTATATTCACTGGGAATCGTGAATTTAGAAATAGAAGTTTATAAAGCGTATCGACAGTATTACTTTAACGTCGATTTCGTATCTATAGTTAAAACGCCGAAATTTTCTAAGCAATTAAGCTTAGAATTAAATTCCATTATTAATGGAATAATCTAATAAAGTGATTACAACTTTATCACGACCATTTCGAGATGAGTCGATAATTAACGTTTTGCAACGTTTCAAACGTTAACGTTTAATGACGAAATGGAAAGTGAGTTTAATGATCAAGGAATTATAGTAATTAATTTCCTATGATTATTATATGTAATTACAGTATTATTTAGCATTAAATCAATGCTAGATCATTAAGGAATTATTTGATCAAATTACTCAATTTCGAAAACCCTAGTTTCGAATTTTAGGGTTTTATCGCATCATTTGATGCCATTAATTTATCCTATGATATTATTTATCATCTAAACTATATGTTATAACATATATCAATGTTTGGCATGGAAAATAAAATTTGACTCATTGGCATAATGTAATAGCCGAAAACTATACACTTGTGTATACAAGTTTATCTTGTTGATTTTCCTATTACATGTATCTAAGTGACATTGGATTAATTAAATAGCCTAACTAATCAATTAAAATCAGATATATACATAGATATATATAAAAAGAGGTGCATGTGAGGGTAGTGACAAGTGTTGATATGCATGTGAGTGTAGTGACAAGTGTTGATATGCATATGAGTATAGTGACAAGTGTTGATATGCATGTGAGTATAGTGACAAGTGTCACATGCATATCACCCCACACCCCATACCCTCTTCCCCTTTGGATCAGCCATTCTCTCTCTCCCCCCAAATTTCAGATTTCAGCCGTCCTCCTCTCCTCCTCTCCTCTCCTCACTCCATTCTTGCAATGGAGACCCATTTCCTCCATAACTAAACTGAAACTGGAAGTTGCTGCAAGAATAGTAGATTGTGGGATTTATTTGACTAAGTTAAAGTGGTCAGATGAAGGTAAAATTTAAATATGTTTAGATTAAGCATGATTAGTATATATGTATAAAATTTCAAATCGATCTGATGTGTTTTACTATTTTATTTCTATTTTTCAAAAACACTGCACAAATCTGAAAAATTTCGGTTTTCATCACCCACGGTCCGTGGCTTTCGTTTCGGGTTTGACTAATGGTAAAACTATGAAAATTGGCATAAACATAACTTAGCATGTCTTTAATATTTATGTAAATTTTCAGAATTTTCTAATAATTTTACTATTTATTCCAGATTTTACAAGTTAACTGCACAAAACTGTCACGGGAGTGATAGCTTGTGATAAAATATTTTTATCTCTCAATATATTTTGAATCATTGAGTTAGGATTTTTCTGGATTAAACTAGACTTAAGTGGATTTTCAATATGATTGGTTGCATTCCTAGATTCCTTATAATGAACTCACGGTGAATTTTTAAAGTTGACGCATTACAGTAGGTGTTTTTGTCAAAACTGCCTTAGTCTAATTCCTTTGTTAATGAACCCTACGAGTCCGACTTTTCCGTGAGATGTTCAAGCCGTTTGTAGTCCGAATTTGACTTGGGTTTCTTCATAAGAAATGTTCCTTACCATGTCTAGTGTTGATCTGGAAAGTTTGATCCCAAACCAAGCCTTACAAGTATATTGTTCATTGACCCAAAGTCACCTACTGGAAATTTATCCATTCCAACTAGGCAGCTTTGAACCTACGTATTTCTCGATGCATCAAGTATCTTCCAGTATGGTCTTCATAAAACATGTAGTTCTTATTACAAGGTTTCAAAAATGGTATCTTGCAGTCATTTTGGTATTGTGAGTCAAAGTTACGAGCCTCATAAAACCCCTCATCGTTAAGCTAAATCTGAAATCTGAAAAATATTCTAAGTATAGAAGTCAGTTCGAGTTGCCCACTTTGAGACCCTATATCTCCGAACCACAACTCTTTTGGATCGACTTCCTTCTTAGAACTTATAGTACATGTTTAGAGGTTTTCAGAATGTATCCTTGTACGGTCATACGTATTTTGAGTCGAGAGTTATAAATCGTCAAAGTATGACACTTGGGTTGTTTTATGTTGTTTTGCCAAAAATTAAACACTCGAAATTTAGACATATTGGGAACTTATAAAATTTTTATAAACATGGATCACTATGTTATAACGAAACGTTTTATTTAATAAACGTTATAATTGAATAATAAGGATTATGGATAAATGGATTAATGTTTAAGAAAATTATTAATAAAGTTCATCGATTTACGTGACAAATCGAGAAATAGGACTTTATTTAAAAGAAATCGATTGGAAATCGATTTATAACTTGAATTAGTAAGAAATTACTATTAAAATCCGATGTCGAGAAACGATAATACGCTTGAACGCTTAAACCGAAAGGTTAAACGATATAATTGAACGTGTCTCAAGAACGAGAACGGTTCAATTGAAATACGAATTGAAAAGCGCATCAATTCGTTAAGAATTCAGTTTATATCGATATAGAATATCGAAGTTTATCCTAGACTTTGAGAGTCTCGAGAAACGAGAACGACGTACTAAAACATCGCTTTTACATAAAGGTATGGACGCGGACGCCGACGACCGGGCCGACGAGAAATCAAACTTAAGAACTCAAGTTAGACGAACCATAGTCCAGGTGGGCTCCTTTTCTTACCTCACTAAAGTGGGCTTACTTTTCAAACAAGATGTGACTTTACTGTTATTCCAAAATGAGTTTATTTACAATGCTTATTCTACAACTGTTGACAAATGTTTATTGCATTACCTGCCAAAAATATTCTGTTTTGTGTATGGATCCTATCTCGTTATGCCCGGTAGAAATGTGGCGATGGTTGGAACTATATTATGACGGTTATGTCATTTGTTGGTCGCGCCAACCTTTTATTAATGTCGGGTCCCGTGCCGGATGATAAATGTCCGCTAGGATTGGCGTGAAGGTTGGAACTATATGCTATGTTAACATATGCTTGAGAGCGACCGTGTCTTTGTGGGATTACGTCAACACCGGCGTCATAGAAGGAGGCCTCCTCTCGACGCTTGATCTTTGATATTGTTATGAATTGTGACTATGGGATACGGATCATACACACCAAGAAAATGCTTGCCAAGCGACTTTTACGAACCGAAATTCTTTAGTAAGCACAAGCGCATTTCAACTAAAACCCTCAGGTCTTACCATGATATTGGCGTGTAATTCAAAATGATAAAAATGTTTTGGCATGAGTCCACCGAGTGCATTCTTGTACTCACCGCATGTTTGTTTTAAATGTGCGGGTTGAGCGTATGATGGATGTAGCAAAGGTTGAGCAATAGGAATATTGTCATTGAAAGATTTATACCTTGATAGTACATCGTCATATGTACATATCACATGTTTTCCACAAAGAACTTAAGTTATGTACTAAAGTCCAAGAACATATTTGATATATGTATTACGACTTTTGTTTAGGAGAATCTCCCTGTTTAATTATATCTGTTTAGAGTTACAATCCCTACTAAATCCTACTTAGGATTGAGGGGATGTGACACTCGGCCATAACAAGAAAAATTCTAAAAATTTTCATATTTATTCTACATGCTCCTAGTACATCAACAAGCAACAATAACAAATAAATTAATAAAAGCATGCTTTATATTCTATAAAATAAATTCTAGCAAAATTGAAATATATAAAACATGCTCTAAAAATTCTCAAACTTAAACACAACCTTAGAACACATTTCTAAGCATATTTCATTCATAGCTTGAGAGTATTTGGTGGTTCAAAAGTCATGAAGAAAAATAAAGAACAAATCTAGGGTTCTTCATCAAATAAATTCAAAAAAAAAATCAAAAAAAATTCTACTCCATTATAAATGAAGAGAATGATGAATACTACCTTAGTATGGTCTTAGAAATTTAATTTGGGGGTTGGAATGGGTTGAAAAGGAAGATTAAAGCTTGAAAAGCTTCAAGAACAAATGAGAGAATTTTCAAATTAGAGAGAGAAAGAGAGGGCACGATTTGGCTGAAGCATTCTGCCCAAATGGGACTCTTTTCAACCTATATGGAGATCCCTTTGTGGTGTTTGGGAGAAGACTAGTCAAATTACCCGATTTGGCATGTTAATATCGACTCTTTAAGTTTTATCGCACTTTCGATTGATTTCTCGGAACCTTAAGGTTTTATTTTTTTAAATAGCCTTAAAATGACTTATTTCATGGTTCATAATAATTTTATGAAGTTCGGATGGCATCCGATAAGTAAATTCCGAGTTATCGCGGAAAAACAGCGTCCGGCGATTAAATTATGCTCATTCAAAAATTCTATTGAATTCTTGAGCTTTCATAATTAATTTTAGTCTTATAAAGCCTTTCTTATTGATTGAGAACCTTGGTTTGAGTTTCGGGTCGTTCGGATCAGTTTAGGATTTTTTCTATATTTATACCCGGCGTTCGGTTATGTTCTTCAAGAATTTCGTTCAGAAATTGATTCTTATGAACTATAAATTCATAATAATATATTCCTCCTTGATTTTGATTGTTATCAATAATTTTCATGATTAGCACGGACTGGAAGTTGATCCGGCTCAGAATAGTGCTTTTATACCGACCGCAAGTATGCCCGAAAATTCTCATTCTTTGCTTCTCATATTTTTTCGTGAGAGGATTATAGAAATGAAATCCTTTTTTCAAGATTCATTCTCGATCTTTCATTCTGTGTTCACGCTATTCAGAAAACTCTAATCCGGTAGGACTAGTCACTAGTTTTTTATTTCTCTAGTTTTCGATCTCCGAATCGATTCTAATTCGTTTCGTTGGTTACCTTAAATATAATTAATATCTAAGCACCACAATTAATTGGTTTAAACATCACTAATAAAAGTTTTTAAATTTTTCGGGTTATTACAAGAATGATGGCTGAATGTCATGTATGAAGACATGACACTCAGGGTATAATAATAATTACAACAAAAGAACCCTAGCTCAGCATCCTCTTCCATGGTCATCTCCGAGCTCAACCTGCATATAAAACAAATGCAGAGCGCAAGTTGTCACAGCCCGGTTCGGCTTATCCTTACTGGACCATGACTTGGGGTTCGGTTTAAGTGGATATGAAAGAATAAGGGTTTCAACTCATTTCATCTACGAAGAAATATAGATGTTTCAAACAGATACGAGAATCATGATGAATCAAAATGGCTTATATATATAAAAGATGGTTCCATGGTTTCAACAGAACAGCAGCTTTTACAAAGCTTGACATAGAAACAAAACATAACAGAGTCTCAAGAGTTTGGCAGTGGAATAAACGTGTGAGACATGTATATGAAGATGCATTCTCAAGGCGAACCAAAAGATATTCCATACTCAAGTTGACAAAAGAACTCCGCTCAACTCCCGCCTGCTCCATCATCTGCTCAACTGCGCACATTTAAAACAATATGCGGTGGTCGAGTACAAAGATGCACTCAGTGGACACATGTCGAAAACATTTTATTTTACGAAATATTGTACTGCCATCGCCACAGTAAGACACAAGGGTTTTGTTTGAAAAAGGCCTTGCGCTTACTAAAAAAATTTTCATTTTCTCAAAACATCGCTATGCAAGCATTTTCACATCACTACAACGATATTCCAAGTCGGCATATAGATTAACGCGCCGGAGGAGGCCTCCTTCACCCGGACACACGATCGATCGCAACCGCGATTCGAGGTAAAACAACTGATCGCAACCGCGATTCAAGAGTCAAGTGTACACAACCCTAAGCTAGATTCCCCTTCACCTCCAAATTAGGATCCGAATTGTAATACTTTTCCTCTCGCCCGAGCAACCCGAATGGACATATATAAAACATAAAACATTTTTAGCGAGATAATATCGTATTTCATCATTTGCGTAAAACAAGAAAGTAACTTTGTAAAATCATTTTCAAGAAAGCTCATAAATGGTTTTGGTAAGAAAGCCCACCTCGAGAACTTAAAAAGTTCTTATGTCACTAGGTTTTACTTTCCGTTTCTCCTTTCCTTCGAGTCAAACCTTATCAACGTAAGAAACGAGATTTTAGCATATCATCATGCTTCGCAAGAATCATCGATCCAAACCAACGTACGTACTATTCTTCCATTCTTTCCTTAGTTCAAATCATTCGTCGTTACGTATGAATCTTAATTTCATATCTAACGTCGTCACGTACTGACTTACTTCTTATCTTACGTATATACTCAAATTCTATGTATCCACAGACATATTTTCCCTACGTCTCGACTTTTCCACGTATCATATCGTATGATTCACATATCACGTATCATGAGACGTCATAATCTTTCACTTTCTTAATTTTCGAAAATTTCCATATATATATATATATATTTTTTTCGAAAATTTTATTATTCACATAATATATTCTTATTATCATATATCAATAGTATGACATGATATTCATCATATACAACTTATTCATCACTATTTCATGCTTTGTGTTTTTCGAAATTTCCATCTCATAGTATTTCATATTTTTCCAAAGAATTCCACATAAAATCATAGAATTTTGAACATGAACATCTATCATTATTTCATGCTCAAAACAACAATAAAAATTCATGTACATCAATATATGACTCATATGTAATTTCGGTTTTCATGAGAATATTTTTAACATGCCTTACTTTGTATTAAATTCATAATACATGCTTATAAACGTCATATAAACATATTTAATAAACAACTTTAAACATGTAGCATAATTTCTCATATATCACATAATTATCAAAAGCATATAACTTAACATATCATGTATGAATTTCTAATATTTTTGCATGAATAAAAGGGCTTGTATAATTTCTAACCTTTTAATCGGTTTTGATCGGCATCGGCAACGTTTTTCTATCTAGGATTGAAGAGGATTTTGGAGAACACTTCCTATTTTTTTCTCTCTATTTTTCTCTCATTTTTCTTGTTATTTTCGTTCATAATGATATCAGAGGAGTGGTCTCCTATTTATAGAAATTATGAGATGATTTAATCATTACTTTATGAAAATATCTTAGTATAAAGTCAAAAATTACAACTCTAATTCATTCCCCCTAGATTTTCGGTCCTCCCACTTGTATTATAAGACAAAATATTATCTTATCTTATACTTTATTAATTTTCAACCTTATCACAAATAGTTTCACACTTTCACATTTGTTCACATTTGTTCACATTATTTTTCAACAATTTCAACTACTACAAGACAAAAAGTTTTTAGTTACTTGTTCAATTTGAACACATACTCTATCTTATCTTTTAATAATATCTTATCATTATAATCATGACACATCATTAATAGGTGTATAATATTTTCTCATTTTCACACCTATACTTCCAATTTTTCGGCTACTACATACAAAAATCATAGGTTACTTGTTCAATTTGATAACAATATCTACTTTACACCTAAGATATCTTATCTTTATAATTATGACCCCTCATTAATTAAAGCATGATATTTATATCCATTTCACACTAATAAGTCAATATTTTCGGCACTTTTAATAATAATATGCCAAATATTTTATTTTTCTCCAATTAATAGCTATGTGACACAATATTGATCTTACATGATAAAATAAATCATAGGAAAATTAATTAAGATCATTTCTATGTACTAAAGTAAAGTTATCGGCAACTAATTCGAAATTACGGATAAATTATCAAACTATTATTCTTTTCATAACTAATATTATTTTCATGATGAATTCCATAAATATAATGATATTATATCATAAAATAAATTTTGGGAACCTTTCTAAGCAATTTCCCTAATTTTTCGAAAATTAGGGTTTCTTAGGAATTAAATTTTATAAAATTCCATTCTTACCCTATTTCATTAATTTCGAAATTTTTATAATTCCTATGAGATAAAATTGATCTAGAATCATGATATTTATCAAGTATATAATTAAATAAATTATTTAATACTATTATCACATAAAATTGTGATTTTCGAAAATTATCATAAAATAACACCCTTTTTTCGAAAATATGCAAGCTAGGATCCAACATATTATCTCTTATGATATTCAACACATTTCTACACATTTCTAAGAGATAAACATTATCTCTTAATTAATCATGACCTTATCTTATCTTTTATGAAAATATCATAGCAATCTTATCTTAAAAATGTCATTTTCCAACCCTATCACATCCACCTCATGCTTAGGTGTTCAAGATAATTATCTTATCATATACTATAAAATAAACATGACAACTTATCACATAAAATCAAATGATCACATATTAAATCACAAGTTAATCACTTAATTCCATAAATTTCGAAAATCATCAAATAATAAGGAAAATATTTCCTTTTTCTTCCTTAGTGTAAATAATATCCCAAATATACTTAAAAACATATTTAAAATTTATTTTGTTCAAATTTTTAAGAGAAATTTCGATTTATTCAAAATCGACAATTACCGACGTTCACTTTCATACTCGTTTCTATCATACTGTTCATTCTTTATTTTTGAAATTTTTAAGCTCAGAAATTCGGGGTATTACATTCTACACCCTTAAAGAAATTTCGTCCTCGAAATTTACGTATTCTCACAACGTTCTCGATTCCTTCTCCATATTGCATTCTCAATTCCAACGTTGGTACCTCGTACCCATTTGATCATCGCATGACCTTAACTTTTATTCATATCGACTCATTTCTTAATCTCCAATCCATATATCTAATATCCTTATGTTTTCTAGTCGTATCTATTCAACTATCGATTCTTATAGACGGTGAGTTCTATGTTCAAATCTAAGTTTAAGCAAACATATGCTAGCGTCGTATCTTCTGCTCTTGGTGAAGAAGATTCATATCCCTTCATCTCGTTTCGTGCTACGTTCTTAAAACACTTATGATAATCTCATAATATCGTAGTCTTGAAATTGCCTCGTGCTTATTTAACTCACCGAGAACTTTTTATTCATCATGACTTGATGTATCTCTCTCTAACTGATGAAACATATCACTCTACTAATTCTGAGAACTTAGGTGCCAAGATAAGTCAATCTATTTCATATTTCTTAGCTTCAAGGTTTGGGGAAGAACGTATCATGACTACTTATAAGTGAGTAAGGGTTCATAATTCAGGATGACAACTTTTGAATTTTGAATCAATATGTTCTTTGAAACGAATAATTGGGATATAGGGTCCGAAGACCAGAATGACGACTACTGAGAGCTTTTGGTCATATGGGCTGGCCAGACCCGTCACAAATACTTCTCAGTCACATGAGGGCTTGGTTTCAAAAGGACACTTTATAAATTTTCTGGTTGTAAACTTCTTTCAGAAAAAGTGAGAAATCAAGTGATATCTTAATTGAAACTAGGTCATAGAGTTAAATTCTATGACAGAACTTGGGTGATGAATAAAATTCGAAACCTCGTATAACTCGGAATAGGTCATTATTAACTATAAGAGTTATCACATACCTATATCTCAAACTCTACTCATACTACTTGAAAACTCAATTCTTCATTTTAACATTTCAACTTTCTACTAAACCGTGGTCTTTCATTCCGTGTAAACCATAATACTAGACATAACTAATTCTTTATTCAATTCTTGCCATCATCATTTCTATCTCTACTCTTTCACTTTTGTCCTCGTTGTTCTTGTCTTTCAATTCGTATTTTTCTTATTTCTTAATAAGACAATTGCGACTTATAAACAATACTTAGTACATAAAACATCTCATAGACACTTTTCTCACTTAACATTCTATACCCCAATTCGTATATCGCTCTAGGTTAATTCATGTAAGCAATAGTTGATTCAAAATTCCGTCGCGTAGAACTTCAAATGAAGATACTATTCCCATGTCACAAGTGACATTCGTTTATTGAAGCTTTCATTCCTCCACGTGGCACTTCAAATTCTCGTTCGTCAGATCGTACTTAAAAGCGTTTCTAAGTTCTCAAGTTCTCGTGGTTCATCAAGCACTACGTTATACATAGAAGAGAATTTCCTATGATCTCGTTAAATCTAAGTTCTTTGTGAAACTTAGAGCTCATCTACGTTCTTTTGAAAATCAAAACAATTTCATAATTCAACTTCGTTTCATAAACATACTTTACTGACATATAACTCTATATATGTCCTTTCATCAATACTCACATACCAACCGGGTATGAGCTTTAACTTCTTTCAATTTCATCATAACAAAATGATCACATACCAACCGGGTATCAACTTATACTTCTTCAGACAAACCACTTGTTTGCCTTATTATCAATGAATTATCAAAATTCAAAGCTATTCACTTTCTCTTTCAACGGTATGTCCACTTTAAAAACATTTTTCACTCATACTTTCTCAAAACATAACTTTTTCAAAACCTTTTAACCCATACCTTTTTTTATCAGAACTCACTTTTCCTTGCTGGTTGAGCGTGATGAACAGGAGTGTTGAGCGGTGATGACTGCTTCATAAAAAGTCTAGTGATTCAAGCCAGACTTTGGATAGAAAGAATATTTTTGTTCAAAGCAAACGAATTGCTCTGATACCACTCTGTCACAGCCCGGTTCGGCTTATCCTTACTGGACCGTGACTTGGGGTTCGGTTTAAGTGGATATGAAAGAATAAGGGTTTCAACTCATTTCATCTACGAAGAAATATAGATGTTTCAAACAGATACGAGAATCATGATGAATCAAAATAGCTTATATATATAAAAGATGGTTCCATGGTTTCATGAGCGCAGCTTTTACAAAGCTCGACATAGAAACAAAACATAACGTAGTCTCAAGAGTTTGGCGGTGGAATAAGCGTGTGAGACATGCATATGAAGATGCATTCTCAAGGCGAACCAAAAGATATTCCATACTCAAGTTGACAAAAGAACTCCGCTCAACTCCCGCTCTGTTTCATCACCTGCCTAACCTGCACATTTAAAAACAAATATGCAGGGCTGAGTACAAAGATGCACTCAGTGGACACATGCCGAAAACATTTTATTTTACGCAATATTGTACTGCCCTCGCCACAGTAAGACACAAGGGTTTTGTTTGAAAAAGGCCTTGCGCTTACTAAATACATTTTCATTTTCTCAAAACATCGCTTGCGCAAGCATTTTCACATCACTACAACGTATATTCCAAGTCGGCATATGGATTAACGCGCGCGAGGAGGCCTCCTTCACCCGAACACACGATCGATCGCAACCGCGATTCGAGGTGAAACAACCGATCGCAACCGCGATTCGTAAGTGAAGTGTACACAACCCTAAGCTAGGATTCCCCCTTCACCTCCAGCTTAGGATCCGAATTCGTAATACTTTTCCTGTTGCCCCAGGCAACCCGAATGGACATATACAAAACATAAAACATTTTTGGCAGACAATATCGTACTTCATCATTTGCAGAAAAACAGTAAAGTAACTTTTGTAAAAATCATTTTTCAAGAAAGCTCATAAATTGTTTTGGTAAGAAAGCCCACCTCGAGACCTTAAAAAGTTCTTATGTCACTAGGTTTTACTTTCCGTTTCTCCTTTCCTTCAAGTCAAACCTTATCAACGTAAGAAACGAGATTTTAGCATATCATCATGCTTCGCAAGAATCATCGATCCGAACCAACGTACGTACTATTCATCCATTCTTTGCTTAGTTCAAATCATTCGTCGTTACGTATTAATCTTAATTTCATATCTAACGTCGTCACGTACTGACTTACTTCTTATCTTACGTATATACTCAAATTCTATGTATTCACAGACATATTTTCCCTACGTCTCGACTTTTCCACGTATCATATCGTATGATTCACATATCACGTATCATGAGACGTCATAATCTTTCACTTTCTTAATTTTCGAAAATTTCCATATATATATATATATATTTTCGAAAATTTTAATTATTCACATAATATATTCTTATTATCATATACCAATAGTATGACATGATATTCATCATATACAACTTATTCATCACTATTTCATGCTTTGTGTTTTTCGAAATTTCCATCTCATAGTATTTCACATTTTTCCAAAGAATTCCACATAAAATCATAGAATTTTGAACATGAACATCTATCATTATTTCATGCTCAAAACAACAATTAAAATTCATGTACATCAATATATGACTCATATGTAATTTCGGTTTTCATGAGAATATTTTTAACATGCCTTACTTTGTATTAAATTCATAATACATGCTTATAAACATCATATAAACATATTTAATAAACAACTTTAAACAAGTAGCATAATTTCTCATATATCACATAATTATCAAAAGCATATAACTTAACATATCATGTATAAATTTCTAATATTTTTGCATGAATAAAAGAGCTTGTATAATTTCTAACCTTTTAATCGGTTTTGATCGGCGTCGGCAACGTTTTTCTATCTGGGATTGAAGAGGATTTTGGAGAACACTTCCTATTTTTTCTCTCTATTTTTCTCTCATTTTTCTTGTTATTTTCGTTCATAATGATATGAGAGGAGTGGTCTCCTATTTATAGAAATTATGATGATTTAATCATTACTTTATGAAAATATCTTAGTATAAAGTCAAAAATTACAACTCTAATTCATTCCCCCTAGATTTTCGGTCCTCCCACATGTATTATAAGACAAAATATTATCTTATCTTATACTTTATTAGTTTTCAACCTTATCACAATTTTTCAACAATTTCAACTACTACAAGACAAAAAGTTTTTAGTTAATTGTTCAATTTGAACACATACTCTATCTTATCTTTTAATAATATCTTATCATTATAATCATGACACATCATTAATAGGTGTATAATATTTTCTCATTTTCACACCTATACTTCCAATTTTTCGGCTACTATATACAAAAATCATAGGTTAGTTGTTCAATTTGATAACCATCTCTACTTTACACCTAAGACATCTTATCTTTATAATTATGACCCCTCATTAATTAAAGCATGATATTTATATCCATTTCACACTAATAAGTCAATAATTTCGGCACTTTTAATAATAATATGCCAAATATTTTATTTTTCTCCAATTAATAGCTATGTGACACAATATTGATCTTAGATGATAAAATAAATCATAGGAAAATTAATTAAGATCATTTCTATGTACTAAAGTAAAGTTATCGGCAACTAATTCGAAATTACGGATAAATTATCAAACTATTATTCTTTTCATAACTAATATTATTTTCATGATGAATTCCATAAATATAATGATATTATATCATAAAATAAATTTTTGGAACCTTTCTAAGCAATTTCCCGAATTTTTCGAAAATTAGGGTTTCTTAGGAATTAAATTTTATAAAATTCCATTCTTACCCTATTTCATTAATTTTGAAATTTTTATATTTCCTATGAGATAAAATTGATCTAGAATCATGATATTTATCATGTATATAATTAAATAAATTATTTAATACAATTATCACATAAAATTGTGATTTTCGAAAATTCACATAAAATAACACCCTTTTTTCGAAAATATGCAAGCTAGGATCCAACATATTATCTCCTATAATAATCTACATATTTCTACACATTTCTAAGAGATAAACATTATCTCTTAATTAATCATGACCTTATCTTATCTTTTATGAAAATATCATAGCAATCTTATCTTAAAAATGTTATTTTCCAACCCTATCACATCCACCTCATGCTTAGGTGTTCAAGATAATTATCTTATCATATACTATAAAATAAACATGATAACTTATCACATAAAATCAAGTGATCACATATTAAATCACAAGTTAATCACTTAATTCTATAAATTTCGAAAATCATCAAATAATAAGGAAAATATTTCCTTTTTCTTCCTTAGTGTAAATAATATCCCAAATATAGTTAAAAACATATTTAAAATTTATTTTGTTCAAATTTTAAGAGAAATTTCGATTTATTCAAAATCGACAATTACCGACGTTCACTTTCATACTCGTTTCTATCATACTGTTCCTTCTTTATTTTTGAAATTTTTAAGCCCAGAAATTCGGGGTATTACATTCTACCCCCCTTAAATAAATTTCGTCCTCGAAATTTACGTATTCTCACAACATTCTCGATTCCTTCTCCATATTGCATTCTCAATTCCAACGTTGGTACCTCGTACCCATTTGATCATCGCATGACCTTAACTTTTATTCATATCGACTCATTTCTTAATCTCCAATCCATATATCTAATATCCTTATGTTTTCTAGTCGTATCTATTCAACAATCGATTCTTATAGACGGTGAGTTCTATGTTCAAATCTAAGTTTAAGCAAACATATGCTAGCATCGTATCTTCTGCTCTTGGTGAAGAAGATTCATATCCCTTCATCTTGTTTCGTGCTACGTTCTTAAAACACTTGCGTATAATCTCATAATATCGTAGTCTTGAAATTGCCTCGTGCTTATTTAACTCACCGAGAACTTTTTATTCATCATGACTTGATGTATCTCTCTCTAACTGATGAAACATATCACTCTACTAATTCTGAGAACTTAGGTGCCAAGATAAGTCAATCTATTTCATATTTCTTAGCTTCAGGTTTGGGAAGAACGTGTCATGACTACTTATAAGTGAGTAAGGGTTCACAATTCGGGATGACAACTTTTGAATTTTGAATCAATATGTTCTTTAAACGAATAATTGGGATATAGGGTCCGAAGACCGAATGACGACTCGAGAGCTTTTGGTCATATGGGTGGCTGCACCGTCCACAAATACTTCTCGATCACATGAGGGCTTGGTTTCAAAAGGACACTTTATAAATTTTCGGTTGTAAACTTCTTTCGAAAAAAGTGAGAAATCAGTGATATCTTAATTGAAACTAGGTTATAGAGTTAAATTCTATGATGTAACTTGGGTGATGAATAAAATTGAAACCTCGTATAACTCGGAATAGGTCATTATTAACTATAAGAGTTATCACATACCTATATCTCAAACTCTACTCATACTACTTCAAAACTCAATTCTTCATTTTAACATTTCAACTTTCTACTAAACCGTGGTCTTTCATTCCGTGTAAACCATAATACTAGACATAACTAATTCTTTATTCAATTCTTGCCATCATCATTTCTATCTCTACTCTTTCACTTTTGTCCTCGTTGTTCTTGTCTTTCAATTCGTATTTTTCTTATTTCTTAATAAGACAATTGCGACTTATAAACAATACTTAGTACATAAAACATCTCATAGACACTTTTCTCACTTAACATTCTATACCCCAATTCGTATATCGCTCTAGGTTAATTCATGTAAGCAATAGTTGATTCAAAATTCAGTCGCAGAGAACTTCAAACGAAGATAATATTCCCATGTCACAAGTGACATTCGTTTATTGAAGCTTTCATTCCTCCACGTGGCACTTCAAATTCTCGTTCGTCAGATCGTACTTAAAAGCGTTTCTAAGTTCTCAAGTTCTTGTGGTTCATCAAGCACTACGTTATACATAGAAGAGAATTTCCTATGATCTCGTTCAATCTAAGTTCTTTGTGAAACTTAGAGCACATCTACGTTCTTTTGAAAATCAAAACAATTTCATAATTCAACTTCATTTCATAAACATACTTTCTTGTTGTCACGACCCCATTCCGGACCAACCCGACCTGGAGGCGGCCGTACTAGGAGTAGTACTTTAGGGTTACATGAATAAAATGGAAGCGTAACAATAAGCTAACATGCTTGAGCGAATATGAGATGATGTTATATTGTTTTGAAAAGGTTTAGCCATCGGACCCCAAAACTTGGCCTGATCCGATGGACCTCAATAGTTTAAAACATAAAGCGTAAATAAGGCGTTCGAGTGTAGCGGCGGAAAGTGTGTGAATACATATATGATGATATGCATTGAGGTATAAACCCCAAATTCAAGTAAATCGGTCGAGGACACTTTGGACTCTCAACACTTTCCCATCATCACCATCGAGCTCAACCGCACATTTAAAACAAACATGCGGGGCTAAGTACAAGAAATTGCACTTAGTGGACTCATGCCGAAAACATTTGATAAATTTGGATTACGCCGCCAATATTGAGTAAGTCGCGAGGTTTTAGTTAAAATGCCTTGCTTACCAAATCATTCGCCAGGAAACATAGCTCGGCCGAGCATTTTCTTGGTGTGTATGGTCCGTATCTCATAGTCACGATACATAATAATAATAAATAATAAACGTCGAGAGGGAGGCCTCCCATCTACGACGCCGTGACCGGTCGTAATCCCGTACAGCACACAGTCACTCTCTGCAAGCATATGTTAACACAGCGTATAGTTCCAACCTTCACGCCAATCCTAGCTGGGCATTTATCATCCGACACGGGACCGACATTAAAAGGTTGGGTGCTACCACAACAATTGATATAATAGTTCCAACTATCTCCACAGCCTACAGGGCATAACAGATAGGATCCATACACAAACTAAATATTTTGGCGGTGTGCGCAAAAACATTTGTTAAGCGGTTGTGGGATAAGTCTTTGTAAATAAATTCATTTGGTATGACAAGAAAGTCATATTTTTGAAGATAAAGCCCATTTTGAGATAAGAAAGAAGCCCACCGGACTATGGTTCGTTGTAAAGTCCCAGTTCGTTCGTTCGTCAAAATCCCGTCATTGCGTTTGCGTCCACACACTTTTACGAAAGGCTTTGAGTACGTCGCTCAAGTCTTCGAGACTTTCGAAAACTAAGATAAACTTCGATATTTCATATCGATGTGACCGAATTCATAGTGAATTGAATAAATCTCTGCGTATACGATTGACTTGTTCTCGCTCTTCGAGATACTTTCAACGATATAAATGCGTTTTCGATATATGGATTTCATTTGTGAAATCTTTTCTTACTAATGAGGTATCATACTTAATTAGTATATCTTACGCAGCGTCTTGACGTGTTTATAAGCGTATAATCGTTCGTTTGACTTGAAAAGTCAACGAGTCAACGATGATCGACAAAGTCAACGATTTTGACTTTTAAAAGTAGTAACTTCACTATTTTGTTTTATAAATCGAATTTGATCGATTTGAAAACGTAAAGTCCTATTGCTCGATTTATCTTGTAAATCAAGGACTTATAATTATTTTCGCATTTTTAATAACCCTTTTTATAAATAAAAAGCGTATTTTGGTTTTTAAAACGTTATAAAATGAACGTTTGTCTCAAACATAGCAATCTATGTTTATAAAATTTTGTAAAATTTAAAAACTGTCCAGAATATTATTTTAGTAAATTTTCATTAATAAACTGTTTTAAAAAGGATTTTAAAATCCTTATTAATTATCGATAATTCCGATAATTAACTTAAAAATATCAAATGACTTTTGAAATTTTTTTCTAAATTAATATAGTGTATTATTATACACTATGGTCCAGAATATGAATTTATGAAATTCATATAATACTGTTTGTTATTTATTTATATATATACATATATATATTTTCGGTAATTTCAAATAATAGGAATAATCATCCAAAATTCCCAAAATTGATATGTACTTATTATAACATCCCAACATCAGTATATAATATTTATATAACCCATAGTTCATCATAACTATTTATTTCACAATATATAACAATATTCACGGTAATAATAAGATAATTACCAAATAAATAGCAAACAATTTCTAAAAATTCTAAATAAATTCCAACATCAATAAACATTATATTATAACATTGTAACATCATAACATCAACCAAAACATTTGAATCATCACCATATGGAGCTCAAGAGCTCTCGGTTTTTGATTCCTTATGTTATTTGATTTTCAAAATTCCAATAATTATATACTATGTCATACACTATAGTATATTAATATAACATCATATAATCATCAAGAACTAATTAAATCATCACCTCATAAGCTTGTAAGCTTTCGGCTTATTTGATTTAAATAGGTAAATGATTTCCAAAAATTCTAATTAATTCACACAATGCATAAATAATATACTAAAGCATTAAAACACCATTACATGTTCAAAAATAAAATCATACATCAACATATACATATAGCATGCTCACGGTATTTTTCAAAAATCATGCATTTGATTTTCAAAAATTCTAATTAAATCATATAACATATAATCAATACATTAAAGCATTAATATGTCATTATATGATTAAAACAAAAATTATACACCAAGGTATTTATTTAAATAGCTCACGGTATTTCTAAAATAAATAGCTAGGGTTTTCCAAAAATTTTAATTAACCTACCATAGCCTTAAATCATAACATACATCAATATTTCATCATTAAAATGTTCAAGAAATAATCGGTCATCACATATGCATTTTTAATATCTTGAAAAATTATTTTGAACATGTTCTATGGTTCGAAAATTGTATGTACATGCTAGATCCATTCAAAAATTAAATAAACAATACCATATGCTTATTCTAACATATATTCACATACTTGGAAATATAAATCATCAAGAACAATATATCTCATGCTCTAGAACATTAAAGCATACATATACATACATATAGCATTCGAACACAAATACATATATATATATAAAACAGTTTCGATTTTCATGAATAAATGGAGGATGAAATCGGTGCTAAGGACCGTGTATTACCTTAGATATGATATAGGTTCACAAGAAACAATATAGTATCAAGGTTTGGAAGAGAAATAGAAGAAAAAGAAGAAAATTTTTGAGGAGAGGGATGAAGCTCTCGGTACACAGGTGTTTTGGAGAGAAAGGAGAAGAAATGGAGTGAATGAGAGGGGTGAGGAGTATATTGAAAATGGGGTGAAGAGTCCTCCCCTATATCTCTCTCATACACGGCACACACATCACACTTACCCAATGGGGTGTAAGGCAGCCCCATGATGAGGGTGTAGTGATTATTAGGCTAGTGTTAAAGCCTTGCTATGCATTGGGCAAGAGAAAAAGTAAAATTATTGTGCGTGGGGTGTGTTGGTCGCGGTTTTAAGGGTGTATAGGGGTGGTTTAATTTTTATTCCATCCCTAATACTAGATATATATATCATACATAATCATAGATATATAATACAAGTCATTAAAATAATTAAATCAAGCATATAGCACATAATCGATTTTACCGATAATAAATTAGGAAAATAGGAATAAAATACAAATCACACCTATTATTGATACTCATGCCATTTTCGATCCAAATATACACATATACATCATAATATATGATTTAGATATTAAATAATAGCATAGGATAAAATTATAGCATTAATTACGATATAAAAAACTAATTTTGAAAATTAGGTTTCAAAATTATAATTGTGCGTAATCGAGTTTTAATGCTCAAAACTGATTTCATAGCTTAATAACACTCATATATATCATATTATAAAGTTTAGATACCATATGATAATTTAATAGTGTCATTTCATGTGAAAACCAAAGTTTATAAACTTAGGGCTTTTGAAAATTTCAATATCAAATTATCAATTTTAATAACTGAAAATTCGATTTTAATAATTAATAATACTGAAATTATATAAAATATTAATAGGAAATTAATTATTATAATTTCCCGAGCATTAAACTCAATTTACAAAACGCTCTACAGGCGCCGACGCTCAAAACGTCTCAAACGCTCAAAATCGACTCATCTCAAAATGGTCGCAGATAGTTCGTACTTACTAAATAAATATATTCCTTTTAATAAAGGAATTAAGATGGAAATTAATTCCAAGCTTCAACGCCGTAAATTTCATGAAAAGGCGACGTTCGACACGCGGTTGACGTTAAAATATATCGACGAATCATTTCGTAATATTTCAATCCTTTAATTCACGATCCTTAGTGAATTATGAAAGGAATTCGTTATAACGATATCGTATCGAAATCACAAGATTCGATGTCGTAAAAGATAATATCGGTGAAACCCTAATTACGGGTTTAGAAAACCGTAATCGTATATTCGTTTCTTTGGAATATTACATTCCACCCCCCTTACGAAAAATTTCGTCCCGAAATTTGTATACCTTTAGAAAAATAGATCGGGGTATTTTTCTCTCATTGCTTCTTCAAGCTCCCACGTGGCTTCTTCTTGTCCGTGGTGTTCCACAAAGACTTTGACTAACGGAATCGACTTGCTCAAGTAGTTCTTTGGACTTTGTGGTCAAGTATGGCTGCGGGTTCTTCCTTATAGCTCATGTCTGGCTCGAGGATCACGTCGTCTTGGCGAATCACGTGCTTTGGGTCGTGAACGTATTTTCGTAATTGCGAGACGTGAAAAACATTATGGACATTCCTAGGTTTGGCGGAAGAGCCAACCTATAAGCTCTTGGACCTATCCTTTCTAGGATCTCATAAGGTCCTATGAAACGGGTCTAAGCTTTCCTTTCGTGCCAAACCCGACAATCCTTTTGATGGAGAGACCTTAAGAAATACTTTGTCTTCATCCTCAAATTGTAGCTCGGATCACAGCGTATCGGTAAGATTTCCGTCATCTGAGCCTCTTTATCCTCATCCTAATTTGTCGAACGATTTCGATCATTTCGTTCACCGCATCGGGCCCTATGACTTTTCTCTCACGGACTTCATCCCAATAAAGTGGTGATCTACACTTCGCCATACAAGGCTTCGTGTGGGGCCATGCCGATCGTTGCTTGATAACTGTTGTTGTAAGCAAATTCAATCGAGGTAAAATATCTTCCCATTTTGTACCTCGATCCAAAATACGATTCTAAGCATATCTTCTAGCGTTTGGATCGTTCTCTCCATTGTTCATCGGTGCGTGGGTGGAATCGATGCAAGTTTAATCTCGTACCAGCCTTCTACGCAAGCTAATCCAAAACGGATGTGAACTTGGAGTCTCGATCGAGGTAATAGATTTTGGCACTCCATGTAGTCGCACAATTTCCTTAACGCATAACCGGGCCAACTTATCGGATCCATAAGTGCTTTGAATAGGTGAAAGTGAGCACTTTTGGTAAGTCTATCCACAATTACCCATATGGCTGTGTTTCTCTTCTCGATTTGAGTAAGCTTGTAACGAAATCCATCGTTATATCGTCCCACTCCATTCGGGATTTCTAACGGTTGTAACTTCCCGTAGGGTCGTTGGTGTAGTGCTTTCACTTGTTGACAAACAAGGCAGTTCTACCAAAAGAAGCTATGTCTCGTTTCATGCCTTCCCACAAAAATTTTTCCTTCAGGTCCTGGTACATCTTATTACTGCCTGGGTGGGCGGTGTAGGGCGTATCGTGAGCCTCACTCATGATTTCGTTCTGAAGCTCTGCGTCGTCAGGAACGCATATCCTACCTTCAAACAATAAGGCGTTATCCGGCGCTCTTGAAATTCTTGAATCCTTCGGACCTTAGTCTTTCTCGGATCTTTCCAACTTTTCCTCAATCCTTTGTCTCTCGACAATTCTTTTCTTAGATCAAATGTCGGTGTGAGTGTAGCGATCTGACTCACAATTGTCTCGGTGGTTCCACCCGCTCAATCCTCATTCTACCAAACTCTTCAACGAGTTTTTCCTCTCAGACAAAGAGACATCCTAACTTGGTATGGCTCTTACGACTCAAGCGTCGGCTACTACATTCGCCTTGCGGGTGAT
This sequence comes from Salvia rosmarinus, assembly GCA_036937905.1. NCBI lineage: Eukaryota > Viridiplantae > Streptophyta > Magnoliopsida > Lamiales > Lamiaceae > Salvia > Salvia rosmarinus. The sequence continues at coordinate 50,131,471 of CM072817.1, forward strand.
AGTTAATACCACGGTCGTAATCTTTTACCGCTTCAAACCATCTTCTTTGTCTCATATTCAGATCTCTTTGTTCAAGAAATACTTCAAACTCTTATGATCCGTGAAGATCTCACATCTCACACCGTAGAGATGGTGTCTCCAAATTTTAGGGCATGAACTACACCGCTAATTCCAAATCGTGGGTTGGGTAGTTCGATTCGTGGGGTCCGAGTTGTCGGGATGCATAAGCTATCACCTTTCCTTCTTGCATCAAAACACAACCCAGTCCGCCTTAGATGCGTGCTCAGATAGACCACATACCCTTGTCCGCTCGACCGCTAGAACCGTGCATCGGTCAATTTTTCCTTGAGTATTTGAAAACTTCGCCTCGCACTCATCGGTCAATTGAACTTGATTCCCCTAGAGTAGGCGGGTTATTGGCCTTGCAATCTTGGAGAATCCTTCGATGAATCTCCTATAGTAACCAGCTAATCCTAGGAAACTTCGATTCGTCTTTGTGTTCTTGGTGATTTCCATTCTTGCACGCCTCTACTTTGGTCGGATCTACTTTTATGCCTTGACAGAGACACGATGTGTCCAAGGAACATAACTTCCTTCACTAAAACTCACATTTGCTAAACTTAGCAAAGAGTCTTTCATTTCTCAAGGTTTGCAAAACCGTCCGTAGATGTTCCTTATGATCCTCTTCGTTCTTTGAGTAGATAAGGATATCATCTATGAAGACCAAAACAATTTATCCAAAATGGATGAAATACTGCTCATGAGGTCCATGAATACACTGGTGCATTGGTTAACCCGAATGGCATAACTATGAATTCATAGTGGCCATATCGGTTCGAATGCGATCTTGATACATCCTCGGACCGTATTTTCAGTGATGGTATCCTCGACTTAAGATCAATTTTAGAGAATACACCGCGCCTCGCAATTGATCGACGGTCATCAATTCAGGTAAAGGGTATTTGTTCTTTAGTGTCATCTTATTTAGCTCCCTATAATCGATGCACATCCTCAAAGAACCATCCTTTTCTTAACAAACAAAACAGTGCGCCCCCAAGGTGAAACACTCGGCCTAATAAATCCTAGATCCAAAAGCTCTTGATTTGGATTTTCACTCTTCTAGCTCCTTCGGGCCATCCTATAGGCGCCGACACTGGGCTGATCACGGCTCCAAGTCGATGGTAAACTCTAGTTGTCTGTCGTGAGGTAGTCTGTAGTAGATTTTGAAATCGTCCGAAAATTCTCGGGCGACTTCAATGTCTTCTACCCGCTCGGGTTTATCCTCATTGTTTAAATAAACAAGGAATGCATGGCATCCCTACGGTTCATCATCCTCCTAGCTTGTAGTGTCGATACTATCGGAATCCTCCTTCCCATGCCGATTCCGTGAAAATGCGTAACTTCTTGTCCGAGAAAGTGAAACGAAATTTTCCTTTCCTTACAGAGAATCGTGGGTGATTCTTAGCTAACCAATCCATTCCGAGGATTATGTCTACATCATCCATGGGTATTATGTTTAGGTCGTTAGCCGTAACCTTAAGTGATCCTAATGTCAACTCTAGGTTCGAGCAAAAGTGGTAACGGTCATAATCCCTCCTATAGGCGATGAGATTCTCATATCCCGGCTTGATTTTTCGCACCTAAGGCTCGGCATTTCACGCATGATTGTGCAATAAAGAATGCGGCTTACCCAGTGTCGAACAATACTATAACGGTGGGTTGAGTAGAACTCCCATACCGCCAAGTTTCCTCGGTTTTGTTCGTTCGCCTCCTATGCGGGCGTAGGCCCAACTCGAGCCGGCCGAGGCCGACGGGCGCCGGTCCCGGCTGATTTGGCGGTTGTTGCTCGCCTGTTCTTGCCATTGTTGGCGTTGGCGCGGTGGTTGGACGCTCTAGCATTGCGGTGGTTGCCGCCATTCTTGTGCGGTGGTTCTTCGCGTTCTTTGCCATTGTCGCGGTTGTTGGAGTTGTTGTTGAGGTTGGGGTCTTGCCATTGAAGTTGAGGGTTGGGGCTGGCTGCGCGGGCCGGGTTGAAGGTCAGATAGCCCTTAATGGTGAAAGCATTGCCGGTTGGTTCGGTCTTACATCCGAACGTGATCTTGGGCAATTGTTGGCGTAATGCCCGTTGCCGCATTTATAACAGCTCACCACGTTTGCCGTGCACACACCCTTGTGTGTCCTATGGCATCGAGGGCATTGAGGTGTCCTCGGCGGTTCATGTGGTCCCCTTGCTTTGGTGGAGCATAAGCGGCTCTTCCACCTTGTCCTGTGGCGCCCGTCCTCTTGCCACGGGCGCTTGTGACTCGTGTCCCCAAAGTTCCCACGGTTGTTATTCCGGTTGGGTTCCCATTTCCCTTTCCTCTATCCGAAGCATTGTGTGTCCGAGATGACACCGACTTATTTTCGGTCATGGCCGCTTATATCTAAAGCTCGTGCGAGAGCTTCATGTAGACAGTCTCCATGGTCGGCAAGAGACATGTGATCTCCATTCTTAGCCCTCGCTCGAACTTTTCCGACATTTTCAAGTCGGTGTCCACCGATTACGGTGCATATCTCGACATCTCGCGTAGGTGCGATCATAGTCGATCACGGTCATCCTTTCTTGTTTTAGCGGGAAAAATTCACTCGCCCTTCTTCCTCTTATAGCTTTTGGGATGTACTTCATACAGCCCTCTTGAAATCCTCCCACGAGAATTCTTCAAGCCGCTTTCATTTGTGAAAGTTTTCTTCGGCCTCCCACCGTAAGTCACCGTCCTATCACCGAAAGGTAACACACGACAACCTTTCCGTGCCGTGCATCTTAAAAGGTAAAAATCCGCTCAATGGCCCTAACCCATTGTTCGAACTTCTTCCTGCTACCTTTCCGTTAAAGGCAGGAGGGTTCTATCTTAGAAACATTTCTTGATTCGGCGATCGGGTTGTTGTGGAGGTGGTGGTTGGGAATTTCCTCGGCTCTTGCTCGGGGATCCTACCCTTCCTCTCGGCCTTCCCGACCTCGACCTCGGGTTCTTGCTCCGATTCCTTCTCGGAGGCATGTCTTGCTATAGAAAACAGTAATCATTAGCACTTATTCTTTTCACGTTTCAACATACACCAACGCTATTATGGCTTTATTTGTAAATGATTCCAAATGTAATATCATTCTTAACAAACATAACTTGCCGCAAAAGCCCTATTAGGGTCATGTGTATATATATCCAAAAATTTCTGCCATAGGCAGGATGTTCAAAACCAACGGTTATACAAAAAGAGAAATAAAACATAAGTCCCGGCCCACACGGCCTTCCAAAAGCTAAGGTTCTAAGTCCAACACTAAAGATTAAACATAGGAAAAGGAAAACAACAGAAGCTTAAGCACAAAAATCTCTTTAAGCTTCGTCAGGGTCTACATCATGCGTCCTCCCACTGTCCGTCCTCCTCGGGATCTTCCTCCTCCTCGGAGTCGTCCTCGCTGTCTGAAATGTCCATGCGGGGCAGTCCCCTGGATGGACCGGCTCCATCGCTTTCCACCATCGGTATGTCTCGCAGGGGGTTAAGAGCATTCGTTGCATTCACCCGATGCTCGTAGTCATGGCGGATCGGGCTGTAGCCACCTGCGACATCTGTTACTCTCATCCGTGCTGTCCGATGAAAGTGCTCGACTGGTGGTATGGCTGGGACCATAAGTGGTGGAGGTGGTACTTGGTGGACGTCACGGTGTCCGACGGGTAAGTGGAAATACCGCTCTCCCAAGGCTGCAGGGGCGTCTTTGCCTCTCTAAGCGGAGCAGCCTTCCTCGTCAAAAAGGAAAGGAGGCACGACCGGGTCAATCTGCCTCGGAACCTCAGTAAAGCCACTCTGGCGACTCATCCCGCCTGTATACTCTCGGGGAGGAGGTAGGGTCCTCTCGGTGCTGCCAGTAATGTCTTTGTATCGTAAGTCGGGTGACTCACGAACACAGGCAGATCTCCCACCAAGTCGTAGCGCCCATCGCCTGGTAGATGTAATCCCCGATATCTCTCGAGCATATCCATCCAGTGCGGGGAGTATCGCTAGAAGGCGCCGATGCCGTCATAATCAGTCACGCCGTGAGCTCGGGCGTCTCTCCAAAGACGGAGGTAATATGCCAAGAACTCACCCAAGTCTTTCCCAGCGCACATCCAACTGGAGCGATATATACTCACCTCCTCCTCTGGGGTGGGGTGTGGTCCAATCCTCCTCCTCGCGAGATATCTCAACCCCTCCATCCGTCACGGAATAAAACTAACATAAGTCAACTATCGTCATCGCGTAAGCAGGCAAGGATATCTTAAACGTAACGTGAAGCAACTAGATAAGGTCAAGCAAGTCTATAAGGTAGGCAACATCATACTGCACAATACTCACCACAACTTACCTTCTTAGTCTTACCCAAACGTATACATAAGCCAACAACATCTTAATATAAGCTATGAGATCCTTATTCTATACCAAACACTCTAACTAGAGTTCAACGCACTCTATCGTATTCTGGAGGCAGAATTAAGGATTCTGTTCTTCATAACAAATGAAGATCAGTGCGTTATGAGCACGCAGGTGAAAACCATGCGTAAATCGGAGTCCTAACGAGAGAGATCTAGCTAAAACAAATCTACTGCGCAGTGCAGGAAATTTGCGCGATCGTGCCAAATTGCAAAACGAGACGTATGTCGACGTAATACGTCTACCATCTTTGGGTTTTTAAGATGAGGCTGAACATTCTGAAGCCGTAAGTGGCATCCATTTTGTGTTGATGCTCACTCATGTCGAAGTAGTGATGGAGTGCCGACGTCATTCAGCTTAAAGGTTGAGGTTGTCCTCGTCCATCCTTCTCGCTCGTCTTCCGTCGTTCGTGCCCAAGGGTATCGTTACTTTCATTCTTCCTATCGTTCTTTCGTTCGCATAAGGAAAAGAAGTTCAGATTTCTATGTTCTTTCACGATCGTGAACATGCTCCTAGAGTCTAAGTTCGTCTTATGATAACATATCGTTCATCATAAATAAAACTTTGAAAGTTTGAAAGATGTTTCAATTTGAAAATTTTGGAAATACGATTTCAACATAGCAATCATAATCAACCTATATGCATATAAAATGGATTCATTCATCCCATGTTGATCATTCAACTAGTACCACCGTGTCTTTCATATCAATACTCGAGTATTGCATTAGTTCAACTAAAAGTATTTTGGAAAAAATTTCTTGCTCAACTTTCATTTTCATCATAAAATTTTCATAATAATCAAATCCTTCAAAAGTCCATCCAATTGTTCAATCATGTAAAATTTCCATTTCATGAGTTTGAGAAAGGAATGCGATTACCTCTTTCCGGTTGAGCTCGATGTGATGGAGTGTTGAGGGAGTCATTGGTTTCTAGAAGTCCAAAGACTCGATCTAGACTTAGAATAAAAAGAATTTGGGTTTTCAAAGAGCAAAGTGCTCGATACCACTGTCACGACCCATTCGGACCAACCCGGATGGAGGCGGCGGTACTAGGAGTAGTACTTTAGGGGTTACATGAATAAAATGGAGAAGCGTAACAATAAGCTAACATGCTTGAATGAATATGAGATGATGTTATATTGTTTTGAAAAGGTTTGAGCCATCGGACCCCAAAACTTGGCCCGATCCGATGGACCTCAATAGTTTAAAACATAAAGCGTAAATAAGGCGTTCAGAGTGTAGCGGCGGAAAGTGTGTGAATACATATATGACGATATGCATTCAAGGTATAAACCCCAAATTCAGTAAATCGGTCGAGGACACCGGACTCTCAACACTTTCCCCATCATCACCATCGAGCTCAACCCTGCACATTTAAAACAAACATGCGGGGGCAGTACAAGAAATTGCACTTAGTGGACTCATGCCGAAAACATTTGATAAATTTGGATTACGCCAATATATTGAGTAAGTCACGAGGTTTTAGTTAAAATGCCTTGTGCTTACCAAATCATTTTCGGTTAGAAACATAGCTCGGCCGAGCATTTTCTTGGTGTGTATGGTCCGTATCTCATAGTCACAATACATAATAATAATAATAATACGCCGAGAGGAGGCCTCCCATCTACGACGCCGTGACCGCCGTAATCCCGCACACAGTCACACTCTCTGCAAGCATATGTTAACACAACATAGTTCCAACCTTCACGCCAATCCTAGCTGGCATTTATCATCCGAAGACAGACCCGACATTAAAAGGTTGGGTGCTACCACAACAATTGATATAATAGTTCCAACCATCTCCACAGCCCTACCCGGCATAACAGATAGGATTCATACACAAACGAAATATTTTTGGCGGTAATGCAAGAAAACATTTGTTAAACAACAGTAGGATAAGTCAGAATAAATTCATTTGGTATGACAAGAAAGTCATATTTTGAAGATAAGAAGCCCATTTTGAGATAAGAAAGGAAGCCCACCGACTATGGTTCGTTGTAAAGTCCTGTTCTGTTCGCTCGTCAAAATCCCGTCATTGCGTTTAGGTCACACCTTTACGAAAAAGCGAGGCTTTAGTACGTCGCTCAAGTCTTTCGAGACTTTCGAAAACTAAGATAAACTTCGATATTTCATATCGATGTAGACTGAATTCCTTAGTGAATTCAATACGTCTCTAACACGACACGATCGACTTGTTCTCGTTCTTCGAGATACTTTCAACGATATAAGTGCGTTTTCGATATATGGATTTCATTTGTGAAATCTTTTCTTACTAATGAGGTATCATACTTAATTAGTATATCTTACGCGTACTGACGTATTTATAAACGTATAATCGTTCGTTTGACTTGAAAAGTCAACGAAGTCAACATTGATCAACAAAGTCAACGATTTTGACTTTTAAAAGTAGTAACTTCTTACTATTTTGTTTTATAAATCGAATTTGATCGATTTGAAAACGTAAAGTCCTATTGCTCGATTTATCTTGTAAATCAAGGACTTATAATTATTTTCAAGATTTTAATAACCCTTTTTATAAATAAAAAGCGTATTTTGGTTTTTAAAACGTTATAAAATGAACGTTTGTCTCAAACATAGCAATCTATGTTTATAAAATTTTGTAAAATTTAAAAACTGTCCAGAATATTATTTTAGTAAATTTTCATTAATAAACTGTTTTAAAAAGGATTTTAAAATCCTTATTAATTATCGATAATTCCGATAATTAACTTAAAAATATCAAATGACTTTTGAAATTTTTTCTAAATTAATATAGTGTATTATTATACACTATGGTCCAGAATATGAATTTATGAAATTCATATAATACTGTTTGTTATTTATTTATATATATACATATATATATTTTCGGTAATTTCAAATAATAGGGAATAATCATCCAAAAATTCCCAAAATTGATATGTACTTATTATAACATCCCAACATCAGTATATAATATTTATATAACCCATAGTTCATCATAACTATTTATTTCACAATATATAACAATATTCACGGTAATAATAAGATAATTACCAAATAAATAGCAAACAATTTCTAAAATTCTAAATAAATTCCAACATCAATAAACATTATATTATAACATTGTAACATCATAACATCAACCAAAAACATTTGAATCATCACCATATGGAGCTCAAGAGCTCTCGGTTTTTTTGATTCCTTATGTTATTTGATTTTCACAAATTCCAATAATTATATACTATGTCTATACACTATAGTATATTAATATAACATCATATAATCATCAAGAACTAATTAAATCATCACCTCATAAGCTTGTAAGCTTTCGGCTTATTTGATTTAAATAGGTAAATGATTTCCAAAAATTCTAATTAATTCACACAATGCATAAATAATATACTAAAGCATTAAAACACCATTACATGTTCAAAAATAAAATCATACATCGACATATACATATAGCATGCTCACGGTATTTTTCAAAATCATGCATTTGATTTTCAAAAATTCTAATTAAATCATATAACATATAATCAATACATTAAAGCATTAATATGTCATTATATGATTAAAACAAAAATTATACACCAAGGTATTTATTTAAATAGCTCACGGTATTTTTAAAATAAATAGCTAGGGTTTTCCAAAAATTTTAATTAACCTACCATAGCCTTAAATCATAACATACATCAATATTTCATCATTAAAATGTTCAAGAAATAATCGGTCATCACATATGCATTTTTAATATCTTGAAAATTATTTTGAACATGTTCTATGGTTCAAAATTGTATGTACATGCTAGATCCATTCAAAATTAAATAAACAATACCATATGCTTATTCTAACATATATTCACATACTTGGAAATATAAATCATCAAGAACAATATATCTCATGCTCTAGAACATTAAAGCATACATATACATACATATAGCATTCGAACACAAATACATATATATATATAAAACAGTTTCGATTTTCATGAATAAATGGAGGATGAAATCGGTGCTAAGGACCGTGTATTACCTTAGATATGATATAGGTTCACAAGAAACAATATAGTATCAAGGTTTGGAAGAGGAAATAGAGAAGAAGAAGAAGAAAATTTTTGAGGGAGAGGGGGATGAAGCTCTCGGCTGTTGCAGGTTTTTGGAGAGAAAAGGAGAAGAAATGGAGTGAATGAGAGGGGTGAGGGAGTATATTGAAAATGGGGTGAAGGGGAAGAGTCCTTCCCCCCTATATCTCTCATACACTGCACACACATCACACTTACCCAATGGGGTGTAAGGCAGCCCATGATGAGGTGTAGTGATTATTAGGCTAGTGTTAAAGCCTTGCTATGCATTAGGCAAGAGAAAAGTAAAATTATCAGTGCGTAGGGGTGTGTTGGTCATGGGTTTTAAGGGTGTATAGGGTGGTTTAATTTTATTCCATCCCTAATACTAGATATATATATCATACATAATCATAGATATATAATACAAGTCATTAAAATAATTAAATCAAGCATATAGCACATAATCGATTTTACCGATAATAAATTAGGAAAAATAGGAATAAAATACAAATCACACCTATTATTGATACTCATGCCATTTTCGATCCAAATATACACATATACATCATAATATATGATTTAGATATTAAATAATAGCATAGGATAAAATTATAGCATTAATTCATGCATATAAAACCCTAATTTCGAAAATTAGGTTTCGAAAATTATAATTGTGCAGAATCGAGTTTTAATGCTCCAAAAACTGATTTCATAGCTTAATAACACTCATATATATCATATTATAAATTTTAGATACCATATGATAATTTAATAGTGTCATTTCATGTGAAAAACCAAAGTTTATAAACTTAGGGCTTTCGAAAATTTCAATATCAAATTATCAATTTTAATAACTGAAAATTTGATTTTAATAATTAATAATACTGAAATTATATAAAATATTAATAGGAAATTAATTATTATAATTTCTGAGCATTAAACTCAATTTACAAACGTCTCTAGACGCGTTGACGTTCAAAACGCCTCAAACGCTCAAAATCGACTCATCTCAAATGGTCGCATGAGTTCGTACTTACTAAATAAATATATTCCTTTTAATAAAGGAATTAAGATGGAAATTAATTCCAAGCTTCACCGCTCGAAATTTCATGAAAAGTCGACGTTCGATCTGCGGTTGACGTTAAAATATATTGACGAATCATTTCGTAATATTTCAACCTTTAATTCACGATCCTTAGTGAATTATGAAAGGAATTCGTTATAACGATATCGTATCGAAATCACAAGATTCGATGTCGTAAAAAGATAATATACGGCAAAACCCTAATTACGGGTTTAGAAAACCGTAATCGTATATTCGTTTCTTTGGAATATTACACTGACATATAACTCTATATATGTCATTTCATCAATACTCACATACCAACCGGGTATGAGCTTTAACTTCTTTCAATTTCATCATAACAAAATGATCACATACCAACCGGGTATGAACTTATACTTCTTCAGACAAACCACTTGTTTGCCTTATCATCAATGAATTATCAAAATTCAAAGCTATTCACTTTCTCTTTCAACGGTATGTCCACTTTAAAAACATTTTTCACTCATACTTTCTCAAAACATAACTTTTTCAAAACCTTTTAACCCATACCTTTTTTTATCAGAACTCACTTTTCCTTGCTGGTTGAGCGTGATGAACAGGAGTGTTGAGCGGTGATGACTGCTTCATAAAAAGTCTAGTGATTCAAGCCAGACTTTGGATAGAAAGAATATTTTTGGTTCAAAGCAAACGAATTGCTCTGATACCACTCTGTCACAGCCCGGTTCGGCTTATCCTTACTGGACCGTGACTTGGGGTTCGGTTTAAGTGGATATGAAAGAATAAGGGTTTCAACTCATTTCATCTACGAAGAAATATAGATGTTTCAAACAGATACGAGAATCATGATGAATCAAAATAGCTTATATATATAAAAGATGGTTCCATGGTTTCAACAGAACAGCAGCTTTAATAAAGTTTGACATAGAAACAAAACATAACAGAGTCTCAAGAGTTTTGCAGTGGCATAAACGTGTGAGACATGCATATGAAGATGCATTCTCAAGGCGAACCAAAAGATATTACATACTCAAGTTGACAAAAGAACTCCGCTCAACTCCCGCTCTGTTCCATCTCCTGCTTAACCTGCACATTTAAAAACAAATATGCAGGGCTGAGTACAAAGATGCACTCAGTGGACACATGCCGAAAATATTTTATTTTACGAAATATTGTACTGCCCTCACCACAGTAAGACACAAGGATTTTGTTTGAAAAAGGCATTGCGCTTACTAAATACATTTTCATTTTCTCAAAACATCGCCATGCAAGCATTTTCACATCACTACAACGTATATTCCAAGTCGGCATATGGATTAACGCCACGGAGGAGGCCTCCTTCACCGGACGCACGATCGATCGCAACCGCGATTCGGAGGCTGAAACAACCGATCGCAACCGCGATTCGAAGTCAAGTGTACACAACCCTAAGCTAGGATTCCCCCTTCACCTCCATCTTAGGATCCGAATTCGTAATACTTTTCATGTTGCCTGTGCAACCCGAATGGACATATACAAAACATAAAAAATTTGGCGACAAATATCGTACTTCATCATTTGCGGAAAACAAGATAAGTAACTTTTGTAAAATCATTTTCAAGAAAGCTCATAAATGGTTTTGTAAGAAAGCCCACCCCGAGAACTTAAAAGTTCTTATGTCACTAGTTTTACTTTCCGTTTCTCCTTTCCTTCGAGTCGAAACCTTATCAACGTAAGAAACGAGATTTTAGCATATCATCATGCTTCGCAAGAATCATCGATCCAAACCAACGTACGTACTATTCTTCCCATCTTTCCTTAGTTCAAATCATTCGTCGTTACGTATGAATCTTAATTTCATATCTAACGTCGTCACATACTGACTTACTTCTTATCTTACGTATATACTCAAATTCTATGTATTCACAGACATATTTTCCCTACGTCGCGACTTTTCCACGTATCATATTGTATGATTCACATATCACGTATCATGAGACGTCATAATCTTTCACTTTCTTAATTTTCGAAAATTTCCATATATATATATATTTTTCGAAAATTTTATTTATTCACATAATATATTCTTGTTATCATATATCAATAGTATGACATGATATTTATCATATACAACTTATTCATCACTATTTCATGCTTTGTGTTTTTCGAAATTTCCATCTCACAGTATTTCATATTTTTCCAAAGAATTCCACATTAAAATCATAGAATTTTTAACATGAACATCTATCATTATTTCATGCTCAAAACAACAATTAAAATTCATGTACATCAATATATGACTCATATGTAATTTCGGTTTTCATGAGAATATTTTTAACATGCCTTACTTTGTATTAAATTCATAATACATGCTTATAAACGTCATATAAACATATTTAATAAACAACTTTAAACATGTAGCATAATTTCTCATATATCACATAATTATCAAAAGCATATAACTTAACATATCATTTATGAATTTCTAATATTTTTGCATGAATAAAAGGGCTTGTATAATTTCTAACTTTAATCGGTTTTGATCGGCGGCTAAACGTTTTTCTATCTAGGATTGAAGAGGATTTTGGAGAACACTTCTTATTTTTTCTCTCTTTTTCTCTCATTTTTCTTGTTATTTTCGTTCATAATGATATGAGAGGAGTGGTCTCCTATTTATAGAAATTATGAGATGATTTAATCATTACTTTATGAAAATATCTTAGTATAAAGTCAAAAATTACAACTCTAATTCATTCCCCCTAGAATTTCGGTCCTCCCACTTGTATTATAAGACAAAATATTATATTATCTTATACTTTATTAATTTTCAACCTTATCACAAATAGTTTCACACTTGTTCACATTTGTTCACATTTGGTCACATTATTTTTCAACAATTTCAACTACTACAAGACAAAAAGTTTTTAGTTACTTGTTCAATTTGAACACATACTCTATCTTATCTTTTATTAATATCTTATCATTATAATCATGACACATCATTAATAGGTGTATAATATTTTCTCATTTTCACACCTATACTTCCAATTTTTCGGCTACTACATACAAAAATCATAGGTTACTTGTTCAATTTGATAACCATCTCTACTTTACACCTAAGACATCTTATCTTTATAATTATGACCCCTCATTAATTAAAGCATGATATTTATATCCATTTCACACTAATAAGTCAATATTTTCGGCACTTTTAATAATAATATGCCAAATATTTTATTTTTCTCCAATTAATAGCTATGTGACACAATATTGATCTTAGATGATAAAATAAATCATAGGAAAATTAATTAAGATCATTTCTATGTACTAAAGTAAAGGTATCGGCAACTAATTCGAAATTACGGATAAATTATCAAACTATTATTATTTTCATAACTAATATTATTTTCATGATGAATTCCATAAATATAATGATATTATATCATAAAATAAATTTTGGAACCTTTCTAAGCAATTTCCCTAATTTTTCGAAAATTAGGGTTTCTTAGGAATTAAATTTTATAAAATTCCATTCTTACCCTATTTCATTAATTTCGAAATTTTTATAATTCCTATGAGATAAAATTGATCTAGAATCATGATATTTATCAAGTATATAATTAAATAAATTATTTAATACAATTATTACATAAAATTGTGATTTTCGAAAATTCACATAAAATAACACCCTTTTTCGAAAATATGCAAGCTAGGATCCAACATATTATCTCCTATGATATTCTACACATTTCTAAGAGATAAACATTATCTCTTAATTAATCATGACCTTATCTTATCTTTTATGAAAATATCATAGCAATCTTATCTTTAAAATGTCATTTTCCAACCCTATCACATCCACCTCATGCTTAGGTGTTCAAGATAATTATCTTATCATATACTATAAAATAAACATGACAACTTATCACATAAAATCAAGTGATCACATATTAAATCACAAGTTAATCACTTAATTCCATAAATTTCGAAAATCATCAAATAATAAGGAAAATATTTCCTTTTTCTTCCGTAGTGTAAATAATATCCCAAATATACTTAAAAACATATTTAAAATTTATTTTGTTCAAATTTTTAAGAGAAATTTCGATTTATTCAAAATCGACAATTACCGACGTTCACTTTCATACTCGTTTCTATCATACTGTTCCTTCTTTATTTTTGAAATTTTTAAGCCCAGAAATTCGGGGTATTACATAAGTACCAACAAGTACTCAAATAGATTTTTGCCAAACATTAAACTTAAACAACTTACCGGACTTTCTCAACGTAAAAGTTGAAATAAATAATACATGAATAGATTTTCAGTGACAATAGATTTTATGCCATTGTAACAATGCAATCTAATGTAATATTGTGCTATGCTTGTATTATCTTCCTGTGTTGGACCCGAAGGTTACCAATCACAGTCCTGCCATATCTACATTCTTTGGTAATGAGAAGTAGGCCCCATTCTCAATACCATGACCGGTCTACATAATTATAAACTTCCCGGTTGTTTCCGGTACAATCATAAACTTTCTGGTCATTAACATAATCCTTCCGTAGATAGGTAACATTAACTTACACTACAAGAATTTTGCTCATAGACCACATGTCATAGACCACGCACATTAGTACTAAAGTGGTCTATTATGACATAGACAATGTGGGTGGTGAAACGTGTGGTCTATAACCATATTTTTAAACGGTTATAGACCACGGGCTAGAGAACCGCGTGGTCTATTAGCCTGGTTTTCATATTATAGACAACGGGTTCATTCCGCGTGGTCTATTAGCACAAAAATTTCATAGACAACGGGCTTTAACCCACGTCGTCTTTCTCTTGTGTTGATTAAATACCATGGGTCATTAACTCTGTGGTCTATCGCCTCATTAGCCACGAAAAAAATGAAAGAAAAGAAAAAAAAAAAACCTCTTTCTCACTCTCAAACTCTCGATACCCTCCCCAGAACCCAATCTCTCCTCTCTCTTTCTTTCAGTTTCTTTTTCTCCACTTAGCGAATATGTTGCCAACTTCCTGAGAAAATGAATGATTAAAACTAAAAAATAGAGATAACCGGCATCGTGAGCGTATAATCATCTCAAGCACTAAGCCACTAATCTTAAACAAATTTCTTTAGGGTTTTACCAGGCACAGCCACTACCTTTTGAATTCCAATCTATATCCCCATAAACATGGCCGAAAACACACCACCGCCGCCGCTTTCGCCGCCGCCCACTAGAAGAACTCCCGATCCCAAGAGGCGTAAATGTCAACTATCACCACCTCCGACTAAGAAAATCCACAAAACACCATCGCAATTCCCGAACCCCAAAATACAAGCGCTGCAAAGTCGCGATATTCTTTGCTCATCTTGTGGCGTCGGCTACTGTGGAATGCGAAAAACCCGGCGCCAAATGTAACAGCCCCTAAATCCTAAGTACGATTTAGCAGGGATTATTACTCTAAACATGGATGAATAAACAATGAGACCATTTAACATTAAACTATAATACATATATCAAGTATGTTTTGGACTTTACTACATAACTTATGTTCTTGCAATGAAAACATGTGATATGTACATATGACGATGTACTATCAAGGTATAACTTTCACGACAACCTTCCTATTGCTCAACACCGCCCATCGCATTACCGACTCAATCGCACATTTAAAACAAATATGCGGTGAGTACAAATAATGCACTCAAAGGACTTATGCCAAAAACATTTTTATCATCTTTTAATTACTCGCCCCATCATGGTAAGACACAAGGGTTTTGATTAAAAGGCCTCGAGCTTACTAAACTTTTCATCATTTTCATAAACATTCGCTGCTGCAGACATTTTCCTTGTATGTATGATCCATATCCTTCATTTCATCATAACATTAACACTTACGCCGTAGAAGCGAGGCCTCCTCTCGTCGTCAGTGACCGCCGTGAATTGTCCTTACAAAGACACAATCACCATTAGTGTACACGTTAATCCTAGCTGTATAAGCCTTCCGGCATAGATCCGATATCGATTTCATTCATAAGTTGGGAGCGACCCAACAACATTCATCATTCATTTATTCATGGATATGATACATACATAAAACATAAACTTTTGGGCAGGTAATTTCATAAACATTTCATCAACATTTCTCAAAAGAGAGCATCATAAATAATTACTTTTCATTTCGAAGAAAGCATCATAAATAGAGCATTTTATCCTTGAGGATAAGAAAAGAAAAGCCCACCTGGATTGTAGACTTTCTTAATTCGTTTTCCTTTTACGCCAACGATCGCATCCGCTTCTCACCTTTAAGTAAAAACGATCTTAGTACGTCTGTCACGTTTTTCGAGATTTTCAAAGTTTAAAATAAACTTTGATAACTTATACTAATATAATTTGAATTTAATACGTCGTCGAATCACAGATCTTAACTAAACATTTCGCATTGGTGAGAGACGAGATATGTTCAACTATTTCATTTTAACCTTTAGGTTAAACGTTCAACGATTCTCACGTTTTTCGATATAAAGATTTCAATTATGAAATCTTTTCTCACCAACTAGATTTTCTTAGACAATTAATACGTTATACACGTATTAGCAAGATTTATCGAACGTATTTCATATCGTTAATTTCAAAAGTCAACAATTTTGACTTTTCTTTATAAACTCATTAATAACTTATATTTTAGTATCTAATTTCAACATAAATCGATTTTCAATCGATTTCTTTTCATAAAGCCCTAATTCTCGATTTTCACGCAAATCGATAAACTCCATTAATATTTTCTTAAATATTAATTAACTTATTCATTAAACATTATTTTTCATTTCTAACGTTATTTAATATAACGTTTACCATAAACATAGTATTATACGCTTATAAAATTTCATAAATTCTTATTATGTCTAAAATAATTTCTAGACATATAATGTATTATTTTTCTGATATTAAGGATTTAATATCCTTAATATAAGCTTATCAACTCTCGCCCTTAGCTTTAATTTTCATTCTTCTTCCAAAATTCTTCTAAATTCATATAGTGTACTATTTTATCATAGTATCACTAATATGTATTAACACTAGCTATAGGAAAATTGGGCATCATTTTCCACACCTTGTAGCTCTCGAATTTTCTCAAATTCCATCAAACATTTTCCTAAAATTCCATTAAATTCTACAACACTTAATCATCCTTCTATATCATTAATACATCATAATATTCAACATATTCAAATTATACCTCATGTTCCCAACCTTATAGCTCTCGGCCACCCTTAATATATAAATTCATTTTTTTCTAAAATTTCCAATAAATTTCCACAATGTCTAATTAAGGCCATACAACATGAATATGCTATATTATTACTTAAACATTAATTATACATCAACATGTATCCTTAATCCAAAATCGGTACTCATATATATATAACATATGATTTCCTAAAAATTCTTAATAATTCACAAAGTGCTTAACTAACATCATGTAACATTAATCCATCAACAAAATGAACATCCTAATTTTCAATCATCACAATAAAATTTATAACATAATTAACTTTTAAATTAGACAATACACATGCTTAATCTTAGCATAGTAAACAATATTAACAAACCACTAACCATGCTAACATGATTTCTCATATTTTTAACATTAAGAACATAGCATATAATTTAAAATCTAACGGTTAGAAATTTAAAATTCTAACGTATAGTCGAAGCTTGTTCGATTTCTAACCTCTTTAACGGTGTCGATTAAGTGCAAAGGCTTTATGTGTCAAAGGATTTGGATTTGAAAATGAAGAACACTCCTTTCTTATTTTCCTCTCAAAGCTCACTGTCTTTTCAATAAAATGAGAAGTTTTCTCTTGTCTTTCTTTACATTCCTCACGGTATTATGAAGTAAAAGGAATGAGTGGTGATATTGGTTTGATATACCTATTACTCTTGTTAAAGATTAAAGAATAAAGCACTTAATATATTTAATTTCAAACTCAACTCACTGTACACACACAATCAAAAGCTAGAATCTTAATTTACTTTGTGACTCACAAGACTTTATTACATCACTTATTCCTTTAGTAAATACACATCACACTCAAAAATTAATTGAACAAAAGATCTTCACCTTTTCTCAATGCATGCGTCGGCTATATCACATACACAAAGCAAGACTTTTATTTACTATGGTGACTCACTCAATAAAGGATGTCATCTCTTACACCATTTAAAGTTCTTACACAATTTTGAACAACTAAAAGAAATTATTCCTTTGCTTTTGTGTAGTATTGGCGTCGACACTCTCACACAACACACAAGGAAGATACATGCATTATCCTATGACTCATCAAGGAATATGTCATCATAGTTAATGCATGCTAAAAGTTTTTGAACCAAACAATTATTCTTTTGCTTTGGGATGTAGGAGCCGTCGGCTCTCATGTAAGAAATGGAGAAGTTACTTTCTTTTGTCTTGATTCATGGTATAAAAAAATATCTATATTCATAAAAATGTAAGAATACATCATCACAATAGAGTTGTGTTAGAGCTTCCTACTTCAATTTGGGTCAACATATACGGCTCTCACCATTGCACAAAGACATCCACTTGATTTTCTATTTAATTCTTTGGTTAGTGTGTAAATGATCCCAATTGATCAATTTAATTAATCAACATGCACAACTAGAACAAAACTCACGTAAATAATTTGTTCCAAAACTTGTTCACGACACTTTTCCATTTAGAAAGGCCAAAACTTGATTTTCATGCCATTATTAGATATATATAATAATATATATCTTAGATGATAAATTATATCATAGGAAAATTTATTAGTATCATTTCATGTGAGAAAACCCTAATTTTTGAATTAGGGTTTTCGAAAATTTCTAAACTCGTCCAATAAGTAATCTTTAATGTTCTAGCATTATCTTAATGCTAAATAATACTATAATTACATATAATAATCATAGGAATTTAAATACTATAATTCCTTGATCATTAAACTAATTTTTCTATTCATCTCTAAACATTAACGTTTGAAACGTTTCAAAACGTTAATTATCGACTCATCTCAAAATGGTCGTAATAAAGTCATTATCATTTTATTAAATTATTCCATTAATAATGGAATTTTAATTCTAAGCTTCGTTGCTTAGAAAATTTTACGAAATTTTAACTATCGATACTCAATCGACGTTAAAATTCTACTGCCGAAACACTTTATAAAATTTTATTCCTTAATTCACAATCCTTAGTGAATATAAAATAGGAATTCGTTATCTCGTAATTAATCGAAATCATTATTCGATATATTACTAATTTAATTATTTCGGTGAAACCCTAATTTACGAATTTAAATATCGTAATTAGGCATTTAATTCTTCGAGATATTACATTCTACCCCCTTAAAAGAAATTTCATCCCGAAATTTGCATACCTCAAAAGTATGGGGTATCTTAACATCATAATATCTTCAATTTTCCACGTGATTTTCTTTTGTCCATGATTCCTTCATTGGACTTTTATTAAAGACCCAAACTTGATTCTTTAATCATCAATCGCATTTATCAAGATAGTCGAGATTTTCATCACAACTCATCCGAAAGTTAAAGATCACGTCATTATGGCGGATCACGTGTTTTGGGTCATTTTCGTATTTCCTTAACTGTGACACGTGGAAAACATTACGTACATTCCCCAATTTGGTGGAAGTACCAATCTATAGGCTACTGGGCCTATCATTACTAGGAACTCAAAAGGTCCTATAAAACGTGATCTCAACATTCTTGTATCTGAACTTTATAATTTCCCCCGATGGAGAAATCTTATGAAGCTTTATTTCCGCATTCAAAATGCAATTTACATCTACGCGTATCGGCGTAAGACTTTTCTCTGTCCTGAGCTTCTCTTATTGTTTGCCTCATTTGGCAGATATCTTAATTACGTTGTCGGGAACTTATACTTTCTCTCACCTACTTTATTTTAATAAAGTGGTGGTCAAAACTTCTTTCCATGTAATGCCTCACATGGTTATATTGATCGTTGCTTGACAGCTATGGTCGTACGTAAACTTACCAAGTTGTACAAAACGTTCCCACTTGCACCTTGATTTAACATTAATGTTCTATCGTATGCTTAAACGTTTGGGTTGTCCTCTCTGATTGTCCATCTGTCCGTGAGTGGACATCTATGTTAAAGCTCAATCTCGTGTCTAACTCTTTTCTGGTGAGCTAGTTCAAAATTTAGGGGTAAACTTGGAGTCTCTTTCTGAAGCGATAGGTTTTAAGTATCCTCTGTAAATATACGATTTCCTTTATGTACGACTAAGCTAACTTATCAGATCTATGAGTCATCTGAATAGGCAGAGATGAACATATATGGGGAGTAAATCCACTACTACCCATATAGCAGTGTCACTTCTTTATGACTTTGACAAAATCTGTCACAAAATCCATTTCTATGTCATTCCATTTTCATTTGTGTATCTTAGAGATTATAACCTCTTATAAGACCATTGATACAATGCCTTCACTTATTGATGACCGAGACAATGCTCGACAATATGGTTATATCTCATTTTATTCCTTACTATTTAACTTTTCTCGTAAATCATAATATCTCTTAATGTCTTTGCTGGTTGGGTATGCGAGCGGTCATGAACTTCATTCATGATTTCATTTCTAAGCTTATTATTGCTCGAATATATATATATATATATATATATATATATAGGAGATGGATCGTAGGAATGGATAATTTGGTAGAAATAGGAATGAATCGGACCTTTGATTTGCTATATCAATGGTTGAGATTTAATTTTCGTGCTACGCTTTGTATTTTGTGTGCTACACGGATTATTGTGCAACACTATAACTCTTCTTGTGCTACTGCAGCAATGAAAGATGTGCTAAACTAATATATTTAGCATATGTGCTACTTAATTGATGAAATATGTGCTAAACTAACATGTGCAATATAGTAATTCGATTGTGCTACACAATATGAAAGATGTGCTATTATTCTCATTTTCGTACATTAATGAGCTTTCACCATAACTAACCCCTATATATATATATATATATATATATCATTTCCTTTAACAATATGACATTGTCCATATCCTTTAAAAATCCTTCACTCTTCATTCCTTATCTTAATTAGTATTCTATCCCCATTTTCATCCTTTCCCTTTTCGCTTATCATTCTTTTCTTTAGTCATATGTCACTGAGTGTGAGAAAACAACCCACGTCGTCCCTTTGCCCAACCGCTTACTTTTCATTTTCTTAAACTTTCCAATGAGTTTTCCTTTTTATAAAGACATACCATGATTTAGACTGAATTTTATAACTTAGGCATTAGATTCTACATTAACCGTCCGTAGGATGATAATTTATATCATAATTGTAATTTTTTTTTTCTGATTCGAGCCATCTTTTCTACCCCGCATCCAAGTTTCTTTGCTCGAATAATATATTCAAACTTTTGTAATTTGTGAAGAATTCTTAACTTATTGTCATAGGAGTGATGTCTCCAAGACTTTGGTACTTATACTATTGTTACTATTCCAAGTCATGAGTTGGGAAATTCTATCCATGTGACCTAAGTCACTGTGATGCGTAAGCTATTTTCTTTCTCATATTAATACATAGCTTTACTTTTATTAATCCATGAATTTGATTCCTTTTTTTTTTTGGGGTAGCTATGTTATCGGCCTTGCTACCTTAGAGAGTTCTCAATGGATCTCTGATAGTAGGCAATTAATATAGGAAATTCCTGATCTCTTTTTAGGTCATTGACGACTTTCATTCTTAATTGCTTTATCCTTTGCCAGATCTACTTTGATTCCTTCTAAAGACACTATGTGCCTGAGGAATATTTCTCCTTTAAGCCGAAATTCACAATGCTATACTTGGCAAAAATTTCCCAGCTCTTAAAATTCGTAAGACAGTCCTTCAACGTTCCTTATGTTCTTTCTCATTCTTCGTATGGATAAGAACATTATTCATAAGGATTAAGACAAAATTGTCTAAATATTTATGGAACACTCGATTTTTGAGGTTCATAAACAAGGCTGGTGCATTTGTTAGTCCGAATGGCACAACTATAATCTCATAGAAACCATATTTTATTCGGAAAATTCATTTCGCACCTCGATATCGCTCTTCAATAACCATATAATATCTTTCATCAAAATGCCTCCGTGAGGACTTTTCATACATTAATTATGAGGGTCGGTCTATCTAGCCGACTGATTACATGGCATCTAGTTCTTTTACATTCAAAATTTTGACACCATTTTAACATATTCACAAAGTACTCCAAACTATGTTTATTTTACATATTCTAACCACACCATTTTCCACATAAACCATTATCTACATATAAGTCTCATATCATCATGGGATTCTACGTCTCTGAGTGGCCTTCATCGGAATCGTACTCCTCCCTTGGAAACTTGCCTTTCTCCAGGTACATTTTTGCTTCATACCTCCGATGATCTATCTCCTTCAGAGAGCCAGGGGTCAAGCTGCTCCCTGTTTCTTCTTCGATACCAGAAGTTTGTATTACTTTTATCATAAAGTATGGTTGAGTTGGTAGTGGTAATTCTCCTAGTCCGCGAGGGCGGTAAGATCCTATCCTTTTTCCATTTTCATCCCTTTCAGGTATAATTGACGGCACAAGACGTGGGGCGGTGTTTGGAACATCAGGGTAAAACCATTCCTTTGTACCATACTGGGTAACTTGTGGGGACCAGGACAAGTGCTAGTAGGTGCGCCCATACGCATTATATGTATGCTTGAGTCGGTTGACAAATCTGTAAGTCTCGCCAAGTCTTGGAATTTTCTACATGCGTAAGATATTCTCTTGATACTTTTTTGCAAACTTTTGTCACCTGTTGGCAACGACGAATAAGCCTTTGATACCATCCTCATCCAGAACCCCATAGTTACGAGCATCCTCCAAAGGTGTAGAAATTCCTCCAAAACTGTCCTAAATCCATGCCCGCTTGTAATAAAAGAGCCGATACGCTGTGTGAGTTCTAAGCTTGTAGGCCTGTGGTTATCTTCTTACCCATATTATTTCATTTTCCGCCATCCAGAATAGATATTTCTAGATAAGCGGACTTAAATCAAAGCAATAAAGGAATTTTAAACAAGAAGGATCTCTTAAAGAATTAAGCACTTTAAGACATATATAACTTGTAGACAACTTACGACACGACTCACGCGCTTATCTTATTACTCATTTTAC
The DNA here is from genome assembly GCA_036937905.1 of Salvia rosmarinus. Lineage (NCBI taxonomy): Eukaryota > Viridiplantae > Streptophyta > Magnoliopsida > Lamiales > Lamiaceae > Salvia > Salvia rosmarinus. Next base: position 50,154,256 of record CM072817.1, read on the forward strand.
GCTTTACCCTTCAACAGATATCACTTTAAAATTTATTCGCATAAGCAAATAGTGGGTACTAATTTCTGCTATGTAAAATTTCTAACGAAGAGACTAGGCCTGTGTCACTAATCACGTGAATGACACCATCTCCAAAACATCTGTTTCTAGAATTATATCTACGTTCCACATAGATATAATGATTCAAATAATCGATAGAACCTTAGACGATCCTCGGTTCAATTCTAAGCTTGAGCAACACTGCGATGGCCATATTTCTAAAATAGGTGAAGAGATCTTCATTTCTTGATTCGCTTATCCCTAATTGGGTTCTATCGTGTCTCGCACATACTTGTGCGATGTTAGAACATGAAGACCTATATCGAACAAACTATTATAGGTAAAGAAAATATTATAGGTATTCCGAGAAATCTTTCTCATACCTATCGTGCCTTCTTGGTTTTGTTCGATCGCCAAGTGAAGTATAGGCTTTGGTCTACGGTGTTCCCGCTTATTCAAGTAAACATTTATTTCGTATGTCATTGTCCTTTCCATCGATATTATGTTCCCTTTCTATGGCCTTCTCTTGCCTCATTCACCCTATACTTCTCGGTATCGATCATTATGCTTTTACCAATAGCATTCGTGGTTAGGTCTACATCAACCTATTCTTTGATATTGATATTTCGATAATTAAATCTTATCGTAGAGATCGTCATGTCTCTATCACTATCATTCATTCCTAGTTCAAGTATGAATGATTCAACTTCCTTTTACTTTATCTATCTTAGAATATATTTATCATATATCCTTACTTTAACTCTTTTCAAGGAAACCTTATTTATCAAGTCATATTTCTCTGAAGCTTATATTATGTCGTAGGCTATCTTATAATTGTATAGCTCACGCTTTCTTCACTATTCCCGACTTTTGTCCTTTTCTTGAACATGGTCTCTGAAAGTAATATTACTTCGTTACACTTGGTTTTCACACTCGTGGTTAGATCCGTCATTATTGTCGTATGGTTTGGTGAGGTAGTACATTCGTACACCATGACTTAAATTCCAAGCATCTTATTACCATGTCTTGCTTTGGAGATATTTTCTCCATACTTGATTTACAATTAGGGCTATCCTAGTCGTTCACACAATCTCAAGGATTATGATTCCTCAATTTCATTATCGCTTGTTTAGCCAAGTCTCATTACTTGGAATCGATTATGCTCAAGCATAATCTCATTGATTAAGGTATAAGGCGAGATTTATTTTACGAGATGCTATCATTTCTTTATATATATATTCTTTGAAAAGAATATCTTGCATGCATCTTCATTCTTTTAAACATGTCCAACCTACTAACGAGGATTTAGGGACAAACAACTATCTTAAAGATAAGCTGTAATCTCTCTCTCGTTATGACATAATAAGGGGAATTCATATCCCAAAGATATTATATACTTTTCTTTACTTTCACTCTTGCATTCAATGCTAAAGAGTATCTTATTCATAAATTTATTATCATAACAGTCATATGAAGGTATAACTTCACTGTTATCAATCTTTGAAAAGCCCATCAAGGGTCATCACATCCATGTGTATCATAGGGAAAATATCTCGTCTCATCGAGATTTTCTTTACATCATCTTTTCTTGATGTCTATCACTTTACTGATCTAAAACTTTTAGGTCACTGAAATATGTCAACCTATTTCATGCCTGATGTTTATCGCTTTACTAATTCGCACTTAGATGACAAGGTAAGTCAACATTCATCATACTTGATGGTTTCAAGAATCGAGGAGAAATTATCACGACTACTTACAAGAGGTACCGTCTCACAAATCAAAATAACATCTTTAATGATTGAATCTATATCCTCTTCGATCAATAATTGGGATCTAGGTCCAAGACCGTAATGACGACTATCGAGATTTCTTTGGTCATATGGGCTGGCCAGACCCGTCACAATTATATTCTCAGTCACACAAGGCTTGGTTTTAAAAGGACACTTTACAATTCTTTGGGTTATAAATTTTCTTCAGAAAGAGTGAGAAACTCAAATGATTTCTCAATTGGGACTAGGTCATAGAGTTGAACTCAATGACATAAATTGGGTAGTGAATATAATTTGAAACCTTGTATACTCGTAATAGGTCATCAACAAAGGTTCTCATGTACGTCATGGCTCTACTTGTATTACTAGAAATCTTACTTTCTTAGTAACATTCTAAGATTCTTATCATACTATAACGTTCTTACTCTATACAAATCATAGAACTAATTTTAACTGATTCTCGTAAATTCGGAGTAGGAATCGGGGTTTAGTCCTTCATAAGAAATAAAGTACAGTGCATTAGGGGCACGTGGCGAAAACCAGATGTAAATGGGAGTTCACACGAAGGAGAACGGTCAAGACAAAATCACTGCGCGGTCGCAGAAAATTCACGCGCTCGCGCCGAGATCGTTGGCGATGCCGACACAAGTCGTGCATGTCGCTGCCGATGCCGAGGTAGTACAGGCTACCAAGGTCGGCGATGCCAAAATCGATGTTATATATTTCCAAAGTCAAAGTCGACGATCGCACATGCCAAGTGGAAGTCGAGATCGCACATGCCGAGGTGGAAGTCGAGGTCACACATGCCGAGGTCGAAGTCGAGGTCGCACATGCCGAGGTCGAAGTCGAGGTCGTACATGCCGAGGTGGAAGTCGAAGTTGCACATACCGAGGTCGAAGTCAAAGTCGCACATGCCGAGGTCGAAGTCGCACATGCCGAGGTCAAAGTCGCACATGCCGAGGTCGAAGTCGAGGTCGCACATGCCGAGGTCGAAGTCGCACATGACGAGGTGGAAGTCGAGTCGCACATGCCGAAGTCGTATTCGAGTCGCACATGCCGAAGTCGTAATCGAGTCGCACATGCCGAAGTCGTAGTCGAGTTGCACATGCCGAAGTCGTAATCAAGTCGCACATGCCGAAGTCGTAGTCGTTCATTTTCACATTCGTCTTTTGCCTTCCAAGCTCGAGTCTATCTTTACTTTCGCTCTTCATGTCGTTCTTTTGTTCTTGTAAGGGAATGAAGTTCATACTTCTATGTTCTTTTGCAATACGTGATCATGCTTCTTATAACGTCTATGTTCTTCTTGAGATGACATATCATTTGTCATAATTAATCTCGAGATTTGAAACTAAAGTTTCAAATAATGAAAACATAATTCATTCATACATGCACATTTCTTTGAATTTCGAAGAATTCAACATTCCAACTTTGGTCATTCACGTTCATTTCAAGCATATTCATTCATTATACATAATCTTGAAATTTGAACGAATTTAGTTATGAAAACTTGAAAATTTCGTTCAATTTCATAACATACTTATTGATTGCATGTATTACTTGAATTTTGAAAATTCAACATTTCATTATTGGCACATTTTGCCCATTATCAATCATAAGCATTCATTTCTAACTTGATCACTTTGCATAACTTCCCTTCATATCATTCATCTTTCATATCTTTCATTCCTTTTGAAAAAAATCATCTCGATTCTTTTTCTCTTTCAACTTTTCAAAATTTTGAAAAGGAATCATTTACCTCATTTCGGTTGAGCTTGATGTGATGGAGTGTTGAGCATTGTCAGCTGATCTTTAGAAGTCTAGTGACTCAATCTAGACATAACCTCAAAGGAAATTTTGGGTTCAAAGAGCGAACCGCTCTGATACCACTCTGTAACAACCCCTAAATCCTAAGTACGATTTAGCAGGGATTATTACTCTAAACATGGATGAATAAACAATGAGACAATTTAACATTAAACTGTGATACATATATCAAGTATGTTTTTGGACTTTACTACATAACTTATGTTCTTGCAGCGGAAAACATGTGATATGTACATATGACGATGTACTATCAAGGTATAACTTTCAGCGACAACCTTCCTATTGCTCAACACTGCTCCATCGCATTACCAGCTCAATCTGCACATTTAAAAACAAATATGCAGGGCTGAGTACAAATAATGCACTCAGTGGACTTATGCCAAAATATTTTTATCATCTTTAATTACTCGCCCATCATGGTAAGACACGAGGTTTTGATTAAAAGGCCTTGAGCTTACTAAACTTTTCATCATTTTCATAAACATTCGTCTGTGCAGACATTTTCCTTGTATGTATGATCCATATCCCTTCATTTCATCATAACATTAACACTTACGCCGTAGAAGGAGGCCTCCTCTACGTCATTGCGACCGCCGCGTGGTGTCCTTACAAACACAAATACCATTACGTGTACACGTTAATCCTAGCTGTATAAGCCTCTTCCAAGATAGATCCGATATCGATTTCATTCATAAGTTGGGAGCGACCCAACAACATTCATCATTCATTTATTCATGGATAGGATACATACATAAAACATAAACATTTTGGGTGGTAATTTAAGAAAACATTTCATCAACATTTCTCAAAAGAGAGCATCATAAATAATTACTTTTCATTTCAAGAAAGATCATAAATAGAGCATTTTATCCTCGAGGATAAGAAAAGAAAACCCCACCGGATTGTAGACTTTCTTAATTCGTTTTCCTTTTACGCCAACGATCGCATCCGCTCACCTTTAAGTAAAACGATCTTAGTACGTCTGTCACGTTGAGATTTTCAAAGTTTAAAATAAACTTTGATAACTTATACTAATATAATTTGAATTTCTTAACGAATTCAATACGGCGTCCAATCGCGTATCTTAACTAAACATTTCTCGTACTTCGGTAGAGATGAGATATGTTCAACTATTTCATTTTAACCTTTTAGGTTAAACGTTCAACGTATTCTCACGTTTTTCGATATAAAGATTTCAATTATGAAATCTTTTCTCACCAACGAGATTTTCTTAGACAATTAATACGTTTTACACATATTAGCGTATTTATCGAACGTATTTCATACGTTAATTTCAAAAGTCAACAATTTTGACTTTTCTTTATAAACTCATTAATAACTTATATTTTTAATATCTAATTTCAACATAAATCGATTTTCAATCGATTTCTTTTCATAAAACCCTAATTCTCAATTTTTCACGCAAATCGATAAACTCCATTAATATTTTTCTTAAATATTAATTAACTTATTCGTTAAACATTATTTTTCATTTCTAACGTTATTTAATATAACGTTTCGCCATAAACATAGTATTCTACGTTTATAAAATTTCATAAATTCTTATTATGTCTAAAATAATTTCTAGACATATAATGTATTATTTTTCTTGATATTAAGGATTTAATATCCTTAATATAAGCTTATCAACTTTCGGCCCTTAGCTTTAATTTTCATTCTTCTTCCAAAAATTCTTCTAAATTCATATAGTGTACTATTTTATCATAGTATCACTAATATGTATTAACACTAGCTATAGGAAAATTGGGCATCATTTTCCTACACCTTGTAGCTCTCGAATTTTCTCAAATTCCATCAAACATTTTCCTAAAATTCCCATTAAATTCTACAACACTTAATCATCCTTCTATATCATTAATACATCATAATATTCAACATATTCAAATTATACCTCATGTTCCCAACCTTATAGCTCTCGGCCACCCTTAATATATAAATTCATTTTTTCTAAAATTTCCAATAAATTTCCACAATGTCTAATTAAGGCCATACAACATGAATATGCTATATTATTACTTAAACATTAATTATACATCAACATGTATCCTTAATCCAAAATCGGTACTCATATATATATAACATATGATTTCCTAAAAATTCTTAATAATTCACAAAGTGCTTAACTAACATCATGTAACATTAATCCATCAACAAAATGAACATCCTAATTTTCAATCATCACAATAAAATTTATAACATAATTAACTTTAAATTAGACAATACACATGCTTAATCTTAGCATAGTAAACAATATTAACAAACCACTAACCATGCTAACATGATTTCTCATATTTTTAACATTAAGAACATAGCATATAATTTAAAATCTAACGGTTAGAAATTTAAAATTTAACGATAGTCAAAGCTTGTTCGATTTCTAACCTCTTTAATCTGTCGATTAAGTGCAAAGGCTTTATGTGTCAAAGGATTTGGATTTGAAAATGAAGAACACTCCTTTCTTATTTTCCTCTCAAAGCTCACGGTACTTCTCAATAAAATGAGAGAAGTTTTCTCTTGTCTTTTCTTTACATTCCTCACGGTATTATGAAGTAAAAAGGGAATGAGTGGTGATATTGGTTTGATATACCTATTACTCTTGTTAAAGATTAAAGAATAAAGCACTTAATATATTTAATTTCAAACTCAACTCACGGTACACACACAATCAAAAGCTAGAATCTTAATTTACTTTGTGACTCACAAGACTTTATTACATCACTTATTCCTTTAGTAAATACACATCACACTCAAAAATTAATTGAACAAAAGATCTTCACCTTTTCTCAATGCATGCGTCGGCTATATCACATACACAAAGCAAGACTTTTATTTACTATGGTGACTCACTCAATAAAGGATGTCATCTCTTACACCATTTAAAGTTCTTACACAATTTTGAACAACTAAAAGAAATTATTCCTTTGCTTTTGTGTAGTATTGGCGCCGACACTCTCACACAACACACAGGAAGATAGATGCATTATCCTACGACTCATCAAGAATATGTCATCATAGTTAATGCATGCTAAAAGTTTTGAACCAAACAATTATTCTTTTGCTTTGGGATGTAAGAGCCGTCGGCTCTCATGTAAGAAATGGAGAAGTTACTTTCTTTTGTCTTGATTCATGGTATAAAAAAATATCTATACTCATAAAAATGTAAGAATACATCATCACAATAGAGTTGTGTTAGAGCTTCCTACTTCAATTTGGGTCAACATATACGGCTCTCACCATTGCACAAAGACATCCACTTGATTTTCTATTTAATTCCTTGGTTAGTGTGTAAATGATCCCAATTGATCAATTTAATTAATCAACATGCACAACTAGAACAAAACTCACGTAAATAATTTGTTCCAAAACTTGTTCACCAAGACTTTTCCATTTAGAAAGGCCAAACTTGATTTTGCCATTATTAGATATATATAATAATATATATCTTAGATGATAAATTATATAATAGGAAAATTTATTAGTATCATTTCATGTGAGAAACCCTAATTTTCTAATTGTGGTTTTCAAAATTTCTAAACTCGTCCAATAATTAATCCTTAATGTTCTAGCATTATCTTAATGCTAAATAATACTCTAATTACATATAATAATCATAGGAATTTAAATACTATAATTCCTTGATCATTAAACTAATTTTTCTATTCATCTCTAAACGTTAACGTTTGAAACGTCTCAAAACGTTAATTATCGACTCATCTCAAAATGGTCGTAATAAAGTCATTATCATTTTATTAAATTATTCCATTAATAATGGAATTTTAATTCTAAGCTTCGTTGCTTAGAAAATTTTACGAAATTTTAACTATCGATACTCAATCGACGTTAAAATTCTACTGCCGAAACACTTTATAAAATTCTATTCCTTAATTCACAATCCTTAGTGAATATAAAATAGGAATTCGTTATCTCGTAATTAATCGAAATCATTATTCGATATATTACTAATTTAATTATTTCGGCGAAACCCTAATTTACGAATTTAAATATCGTAATTAGGCATTTAATTCTTCGGGATATTACACCAAAACCATCGAGGCGATTTTGAGGAAGCCCTCTTTTTAGCCGGCGCAATTCCGGAGGACGAGCAAGATATACACAGACGCTTCGATTGGGCCCGATCGGCCGGGCGATAAAGCGTCGTGCAAGTGCAGCAAGTCGTGTCGGGCGATTCTTCGTCGATCCGCTGGCTTGGTGGGCGGTTGAACTTCCACCTATCCCCGTAGATTCGAGTGTTCGGCTACAAGCGGGCGATGTCGTCGCTTAACGCCAAGAAATACTACGATCGTCGAAGCTACGTGTATTTGGTCCTGTTTTGCGCTGATCCGTCGTGTCCTCGAGATAGGGAGAGTGTCTTGGCTAGCGTGGGATCGGGAAGGAGCTTGTTAAGTGTGTTGAAAATTTCGAGGTCCAAATGTCTGCTGAACAAGATAATGGGAATCAAACCAAACTGCTTGAGTTAGGGTTATTTGATTTATAATTTCGCTTTTACGTGGTTGAAGCAATCGATAGTATTGTTTGAATATGATCAATGTTAATCATAAAGATGTTTCGGAGAAAAGATACTTGCATGATTATCAATCTAGAGATCATTTCGAGATAAGATTTCTAGCAGACTATTAAGTCTGAGATCATTTAGGGTCGAGGCGGAGCTATAAATAATAGCTCGATGGAACTAAATTCAAGAAATTCGCCACAAAGGGTGCTAAAGTCAAATTTTTGAAAAATAAATAAATTTGTAAGGTTTAAAAAAATCTTTGGGGTACTTGAGCTCCTCTGACTCCACCCCGCTTAGTGTATTCCATGAGAAGTGGCCTTTGTCCGAATGGTTTTCGTGTCTGCTTTTCTACTACATTCACTTGTGTATTCAAGGACTGCTCCGAGTTGTCGAACTTTGTGGAAACTTTGCGTGTTGTTTATATGTCGTAAATTAACACATTTGTTTTGATGCTTATGCAAATGATGTGCGTTGGCAATGTGAGTACTCGACAATCACGGTACATTTGCACCACAACAGCAGTTCTTGTCTCCATGACCTCCTAAAATTGGAAACTTGGGAGGACAGCCCAAAGAAATCACGAGCCTTCTCCATGTAAGTGAATCGTAGTTTCGCTTTCTCGTTGTGTCCATAACGATATGCTTATGCTCATATCTACTTGGTATTTGCATGGCAGCCCCATACCGATGCAATCGAAATAATCTCTTACGTGGGTGCATGTATATATAACTTTGTGCTGGTATTGCACTTGTGATGAGCGTTCTAGTGTGCAATTAAGTTGAAAAGGAATTAATGATGTTTCAAGATTGATAAGACTAAGATAATCGCTATATACTTCAAAGATGCAAAATAATAAGTTAACATTTAACTAAAAATCAAGTTGGTGCCACCTGGACCAAATCATATGCTTGCAAAATTCCAGGGTCCTCATCCATCGATGATAGATCATTATGTGTTCTTTCAAGGAAAAGGATTAGAGATCCTTTCAATCATTCTTAGCAATCATATTACTCCTAAAACAACATTGCTATTTTGAGCATACGAGCTATTGATGTTAGAATTCAAGAGTTGTTGTTTACTTTGTAAAAGTTCTCCTAACATTAACGCAAATTAAATGAAGATAATGTGATACATTTAATTAAGCAATTTTAAGGATGGGAGAGAGATCTTGCAAGGTCTAAATAGATTTGAGAGGAGCTAATAGATTTTCGAACACATTATATTATAGCGTATATCCGTTATTTGTATGATTGTATCATCCCAATCTACATGTCTTTTGATTGTTTTAATTCTAATTCATCGTAGCTCGTGTTTTTTCACTCGTTCTCGCCTCACACGACATCTAAAACATGTGTGAGTTGAAGCTTATCTCAAAGATCTTGTTTGTGTACCACATATGGTAAGTATTTTAAAGATTATCCTAATTATAATCTTTTGAGGAGTTGATATTAATTTTATTATTGTGTTGTGAAAATTTGTAGGCACTTCTATAAGGAATGTATAAGAATGCAGACATTCTTGATAGATTTTGATTTGTTAATCCATATGAAATATCACACAATCCAAAGGTTGATCAAACAATGAAGTCAAGTATCATAGGTAAAGGTTGATTGGTACACCAAATAATCAACTTGTTTTGATGCCATGCAATGTCGGGTATGTGAAAAGATTGATATGTAGTTAATATGCTAATATGCATTGTACTTTGTGATAATTGATTACATATGTATTCTTTTTAGTTGGTATCGATTCTTATAGTTATCGATCCTCATATTGAAACCGTATATGTGATGGATCCATCGAGTGATGAGAATCATGTTCAGAGTGGAAGTTCATCATGGAAATGTAAGTTTTTTATATTAAATTTTACTTATTGTATGTGTTATGTATCTTAATCCACAATATGTATTTGCAGGGGCCCTAAAAATGTTCAATATGAGTATAGAAAAGTGAGACATAATCTCTTGTGGAAATGATCAAGGTATGAAATTTTGCCATAATTATGAAAGTTATTGTCCTTCAAAATATTGATAACTCAAATTATGCATTTCATGTAGTGTCAACAACAACCTAATGGAAGTCAATGTGGATTCTATGTCATGCGGTACATGAAAGATATTATTGATAATTATGGTTCGGATAACACCATTGCACTTCCTTTTTTGGTAATTATAACGTGACAATTTAATCCAACAATATCATAAATGTTTATTTAATAGTTTTCCGAAGGCTTTTACGCAAAAAAAGAAATCGATGAAGTCCGTATAGAGTGGGCCGAGTTAGTCGCTGATTATATAGTTGTTGATGATGGTAAGTTTGATACCTTTATTGAATTGAATATTTTTAGGTATTAAATTTTATTTCACATATTGCATCTTATTTTGATCATGTAGATGGAGAGGCTAATTAGATGATTGATGTTGGAGCGAGATGGTGAAATAAAAGGTTTAAGATGGTGAAATTGATGTTTTGTGGACTAATTTAATTAGCTAGGTAGACAATATTTGTTGTGCTATAATTGTTGATTGAAATTTTCCCAGTATATAACGCTTATGTATTGTACCTGATTTATCTATTTATCGACAATATATATTTTATATCTATTTTGTATTATTGTTTTTAATGATGTAAACAAGTATCTCAATTATATAATAAATAAATAAATAATTTTTTTTAGCTGATCGTCAATAGACAACGAAGCTTCTCCCCATCGTCTATTAATATATAGACAACGGGGATATCCGCGTGGTCTAAAACACAATAGACAACGTGGTTTAACCATTGTATAAAGCTAGAACACCGTTGTCTATAACAACATAGACAACGGGTAAACCCACGTTGTCTATGATGCTATAGACAACGGGAATATCCATCAGATATTATAAGGCCCGTGGTCATAACATGATAGACCACGGGATTGTCCGTTGTCTATGTTATGATAGACCACGGGATTTCCCGTGGTCTATAGCCAGCTCTAATAGACTATACCTTGATAGACAACGGGGTTTTCTGTAATAGACAATGGGAATCCCCGTGGTCTATAACCAAAATTCTTGTAGTGTTAATTTCAATAATAACATGATCTTATGTTCAACAAATAACATAATCTTATACTCAACAAGTTATACAATCTTATGCTCAACAATATCATGATATCATTTTCAATAAATAACATGATTTTATTTCCAACCTATCGAAAATCAATATTCCACAATAATATGCAAGATATAAATGAAATATTCAATATCGAACACACTTTATTGAAAAGAAACCTACCTGGTACGTTGTCACTTGAGGATTTCCTACTTATCGTTCTTCAGAATGCTCTTATCCTTGCTTGATCCTTATAATTAAAATAATTATTGAACATAGTAACATTCTTATTCACTTGAGCATATTACATCTTATTCTTGATTTTACCAAATTCTAAGACTTAAGTTAGGCTATTGCATTCCTTAATATCTTATGTCCTTAATAAACTTAAATTTTAATAAGTTACATATCATGCCATAATTAAAAGAATTTAAGTAACCTATGCTTAGTTTCATTATTGTACAACATTATCGCGGCTCACCAACTTCACTTGCCTCTATGGGAGGCGCGCTTCGGGCAGGTTCGGATCACTTCTTTTTCTTTATCTTTCCTCTATGGAAAGAGGGGATGATACGTGGCGTGGTATACCTGATCGTTTAGTCAACGAGACGTACGTAAGTCGACATAGCTCCATGTATATCTTACACTACACATATTGTATTGTTGAAGAGATCTTCTCTTTACTATCAAGCTACGGGTTCACCATCAACTAATAGAATAGCATAGCATACTCTAGACGCTCGGACCTCATAGTGATGAGTCCCTCTCTGCTTTCGAGAGAGTTAGCTTCCTAAACCCTAAAAGTGGAGGTAGGAGATCCAGTTAACGAATAGGATACTACCAGTGGCGAAGGAGGAATGCTTTCTAAGCTCTTTCTTAATCGATATTTTTTCCCAGAAGAAAGAAAAGGTAATCATGAAAGTCGGCCCAGCTAGCAGAGAGAGGCGTTGGATCGGGTTCTTCCCGCTTTCGGGAAAGTGAGGCATACAATGGAGGAATCGTGGTTCAAGAAACGAGGCGGTGTGGCACCCTGAATGGCGCTGAAAATCGAGGAAGAAAGAAGAATGGAGATCTCGGTAAGAACTACTTCTGTAGGAAAGAAAACCTTAACTTAAGGCAATCAAGTGAACAAATCTCACTTATATACTTATCATAATGTAGTAACCCAAAAATCTTTTAGTCTTAATTAGAGCCTAATTAAGTATATATAATTAGAGGCTTAAAGGCATTTCATTCTCAAAAATTTATAAAGAATTGCATAATAATTAGAAATCGATAGAAATTTGATTAATTTCTAATCGAAGGATTTGGCTTTAGAAGAAGTAGAGATGAGATAATTTAGAAATAAGTTTTATTTTGATAAAATAGGAAATATTTGGTTAATATTGTATGTTTGGATGAAAATTTTCATTAAATAGAAAATGTGCTAAAGAAATGCATTAATTATTTCTATGTAGGATTTATTTATAAAATGAAATGAAATAATGTTTAAGCTATTAAATGGCTTAAATAAATTTATTTTATTAATATCTAGTGATAAAGAAAATATTTTCTATGATTTTTGAATTTTATGAATAAATAGAATAATTATTTGATTATTTGTATATGAAAGCATTCAAGCTATATTTATATGAATTTAACTCCAATAATGGATTTAATTGTTTTGGATCTTTATATTAATGAGAAAATTGAGTTTTTACTATTAAAGAATATTAATGTGCAACATTAGCAATTTTAGAAAAATATTTGTATGATTTTCGAAAATGGTAATAAAAGAAAAGAAAAATGAATAAATAATAAATAAAGCTATATATATAACTTCTAGAACAATATTCATTTAGATCATCTTCAAGCTCTCTTTCTCCCTCATATTTTCGAAACACACACTTATCACACACACATAATTTTTCTTCACTTTTAATCCAAAGTTTAAGTGTAGAATTAAGTGGAAATCATTCCAAAAGAGGTAAATACCTTAATTCATCCAAGTTTTTATGATTAAATTTGAAGCATATGATCTTCTCACATATGTGAATTTTCGAAAATTTCATGCTTTAAGTTAAGGTTGAATTGTTTAATTATTGTTATGTTTATTGATTTCCTATTGTTTATGATGCTTAAATATTATAATCTATGGTTTAAATTCTTGAAATTTATGAAGTTGGAAAATTAAAGTGAGCATGTATAAATCCTAATTTTGTATGTGAATTATTTGTTATGATTTGATTAAATTGAGCTTAGATATGTGTAATTAAGTAGAAATAAACATGATTTGGTAAAAGAATTTGGAATGAATTGAATATATATATATATATACCTCATTTTCGAAAATTAAAGGGCTTGGATGAACTTTGAATTCTTGATTTTATTTGATGTATTTAATATGATTTTCGAGATCTAGGATATAAATAATGCTTAAGTTGAATTTATGGGATTTTATGGACTTATATATTGGAAGTTGAAAAATTAAAGTTTTTACTAAGTTGTTGAATTTATATGATAAGTTTGATGAAGATGGAGAGTGATTATGGATTGATGATCATGCATGATAAATGAGTAGGAATGTGAGTTGTTTTGAATTAAATTGATTATAGATTGAAAAATTTATTTAATTACATAATATATGGTTGAAGGGCATGTTAAGACCATGATGTAAATGGATTAGTTTAAACTTGTTTTGAGTTGTTAAGTGTATATTTAGGCATATGGTGATGATTTGGTGGAGTTTGGGATGAATTGGTTGAAGTTGGAATGAAATGGCGATTCATTTTATAAACCTTACTCTGTCGAAATTTCGTTAGAATTGGTTTACTAATAATGTGTTTTGAGGATTTAATTAGTAAACTTATGATAAGTATATAAGTGAGATTTGTTCACTTGATTGATTAAATTAAGGTTTGAATTGTTGTACATGAATAAAACTAAACGTATGTTACTTAAGTCCTTATGATTGTGGCATATTATGAACATTATTAAAAATTTAAGTCTACTAAAGACATAAGATGTTAAGAAATGCAATGGACCAACTTAAGTCTTAGAATTTGGTAAAATCAAGAATAAGATGTAATATGTTCAAGTGAACAATAATGTTGCTAAATTCGATAATTATTTCAATTACAAGGATCAAGTAAGGACAATGGCGTTTTGAAGGACGAAAATGAGGAAATTCTCGAGTGACGATGTGCCAGGTAGGTTTTCTTCTCTTAAATATGTGTTGAATATTGAAAATTTCATTTATATCTTGTACATTTTTATTTATTCAAAATTATATCATGTTATATGTTGAGCCTAAGGTTGTATAACTTGTTGACTATAAGATTGTGTTATTTGTTAGTCTATGTTGTTTGTTGAACATAAGACTATGTATTATTGGGTATAAGTTCATGTTACCTATCTACGGAAGAATTTTGTTAATGACCGGAAATTATAATTGCATAGACCGGCAATGACCAGGAAGTTTACAAATATACCGGCTATGACCGGGAAGTTTACAAATGTACCGGTAATGACCGGGAAGTTTACAAATATACCGGCAATGATCGTGAAGTTTAAGATTATATAGACCGGTCAAGGTATTGTGAAGGAGGCCTACTTCTCATTACCGAACCAACGTAGATAGGGCAGGACTGTGATTGGTAACCTTCGAGTCCAACACAGAAAATTAATACCAGTATAGCACAATATTACATTAGCTTGCATTGTTACAATGGTATAAAATCTATTGTCACTGAAAAGTTATTCAGGTATTATTTATTTCAACTCTTACGTTGAGAAAGTTTGGTAAGTTGTTCGAGTTTAATGTTTGTTGAAAATCTATTGAGTATTCGTTGATACTCACGTTCTGCATTTTTATTATTGCAGGTTGAGCTTGGAGATGACGATGGAAGAGGATCTTGAGCTAGGGTTCTTTGTTGTTATTATTATTATGCCTCAATGTCATGTCTCCATACATGACATTCAACTACCCTCCGTTGTCGAACTCATATGATCTTGACGTTGTCTTTTGATAACCTCTTTGCATGTTGAGGATGTATATGAAATCTTTAAATATTGACCTTGATCATTATGTTGGTTGTCAATTAATTTGCTAAACCCGTTTGATTTTTGTAAACATTTTAAAAATTGAAGTCAATATGTTCTTATCCTAATCTGATCATAGCCTGATTACTTAGTTAATTACTTAATTAAGTAGTCGGGTCATGACAGAGTGGCACAGCAGTTGTTCGCTCTGGACCTATGGATCTTTCTTTCTTGAGTCTTTAAATAGAAAGAATTTGATAGTAGCTCAGCATTCCAAGTCCATCTCTCCAGCTCAACCAGGTAAGATAAGTTATGATTGGTTATGAGAATTGTTGAAGGTCCATGTATGAGAAAAGTTTGACTAGTATGATGTGAATTATGTGATGTGATGTTTGAAAAAGTATGATGAAAGATGAATGTGTTGTAAGAAAAGTGAGAAGTTTTGGTCTAAACAAAAAGGATAGTTATATATATATATGCACCTTTGGTTAGTATTTAAATTATATTTTTTTATAGGATGACAAGAACAAAAACTACTGCAAGGAAAAGCATACCGATTAGATCGAATGCTAGAGTAAGAAGAGATTGGTTTTATTCCTTTAGAATGGGTGAGCATCGAACATGGTCCGCTTCCTTAATCAATATATGCAATTATGGGGATTGGTAAAGCAGCACGGTGTGACTGAGTTAGACGAGTTACTTTCAGTTAGTGCAAGCATTACCTTCTAAGTGGCTGGATGGGCTTCTGTGGCTGCCTTGGATTTTGTACATCCTGACATGGAAGCCAGAGTTAATGGTAACCTTGTTGGTTTTGTCGACCGTATTAAAGAACAGTTCAATTTGACTGAAAATCCTCCTCCTGGTCAGTATCCTTCCTTAGATTGTTTTATTCCTGCAGTCCATCAAATTCTTGATGACATCCTAGCCCCAGATACGAATATGAATGAATCTGAGACTGATGAATCCAATGAGCATAGTCCTGAATTGGATTCAACCATTGTATCGAACTATCCTTCTGATTATGAACACCGTATAGAATCTGAACTGACTTCTATTGATCTAGACCTGTATGATCAGCCTTTTGCTTTAAGATCTCCATCACCCCTAGTCACTCCTGTTATTCCTCCTCCAGAAAGTAATTCATCACCCCTTTCAATTAATACAAACATCGAACCTGAGTGTCAGTTTTCTGTTGGTACTTCGAGCTTGCATCGTTTACCCATCAGTAAAATACCCTCTATTACTGATCCATCTCTTATCACTTCTGGGGAGCCTTCTAGCTCATCCACTGGCTGCTACCCTGCATCAGAAGAATCTGATCCAGAGACACCTGAGGACTACATGAAATTAGACAGGGATGACGATGCGAGTTAAGATTTTAGTTATTAAGACGGGTTAAGGGTTAGCTAAGCAAGAGAATAGTGATAGGATATGTACATATAGTAATCAGTGTAAATAGAAAAGTGTAGCATGGTATATAAAAGTTACGTGTGTATAAAGTACTCAAGGAAGTAGCACTATCAGCTCCAATATCATTTATGCCTATTTTGGTTGTGAAAGTCCTCGGGGAGGCAATTTTCTTTGATATAAAATGTGAATTATTCTGCATTATTGTTGTGATTGAATGATTTCTATGTCAAACGTCTTTACATGTGAATTCAATTCTAAATGGACCTTTATTCCTTTATATTGATGTTCAACCAAATGTTGCAAATATTATATTCTTCTTTTGAATTTAGTATGCCGTCCCGAAGAAGAACCCCAATCTCTGAAGGTCAAAGGAGTGAAACAACTTCTCAAAATATCCCTGATGCTATATCTCCTCAACCTAATCGAAAAATAGCTGAACACTTTTTTCGGCAAAACCCGCTAAACTTTACTGGGGCTGGTAGCCTTGTAGAAGCGGAAGAATGGGTGCGAGTAATAGAAAGGAAATTCAAATTTTTAGAATGCAGTGATCAAGAATGTCTTCTATGCATATCATTTTTGTTGAAAGGACCCGCAGATTTTGTAATACCCCGAATTATTAAAAGCCCAATTACGATAATAAAAATCGTAAATTAGGGATTCGTCTCGATAACGAATTAATAAAATATCGAATAATGATTTCGATTATTTTGGAATAATAAATTCCTATGATTTATTCACAAACGAATGTGAATTGAGAAATACGAATATGTAACTATTTCAACAGTATTATTTTTACGTCGATTACGTATCGATGATTAAATGCTCGTGATATTTTCTAAGTTTTTAAGCTTAGAATTTAATTCCATTATTATGGGAATATATTTAATAGAGCCGTAATCAGCTTTATTTCGACCATTTTGAGATGAGTCGATATTTAACGTTTTGAGACGTTTCAAACGTTAACGTTTAGTGATGACTTGAGAATCAAGTCTAGCGATCAAGGAATTATGATATTTAAATTCCTATGATTATTTTATATAATTAGAATATTATTTAGCATTGAAATAATGCTAGAAAATTTTGGAATTATATGTTTGATTATTAAGATTCTCGAAAATCCTAAATCGAGAATTAGGGTTTTCTACCTTTGGATTGATTCCAATAATTTTTCCTATGATATAAATTATCATCTAGGATATATATTATGCTATATATCTACTTATAGCATGAAAATGAATTTTTGGGCATTAATTTATTGTAAATACCGAGAACTTCCTATTGTTTTTAACATAGGATTATTTTATTTTTGATCATCCAATTTGTGATATTTCTTAAGTGTAGTATTAATACACTTACCTATTAAAATGTGTAGATGAAAATTACACTAGCTTTTGATTTTTGTAATAGCCGTCTATGTTGAATTAATACACAAAATTGGATTCTTGATTTTTATATATACTTGATTGCACAAATATTTGGGGAAGAGTGTATTAATACATTTGATAAATACTTGTAAAATCTGAAATGTTTTCTCTCCCATGCACTGTGTCGACGGCAGCTATGATAGCATGAAACAAAATTTGAATTGTTTTTCCCAAAAATTGCTTTAATAAAGCTTACAAAGTATTAATGCAATTGTAAGAGATATTTTTAGTATGACCTCACTCTTTGACTAAAATTATTTCATTTGTGTTTGTTTCTGTGAGAGAGAGCCGAGAGAGGTATCATGTAGTGTGTGTTGTTTTTTTTTTTTTTCATTTATTTGCCTAAGTATATATTTTAGCCTACAACCACATAACACACTTCACACTCATTTCTCTCTTTTCTCCATTCTCGCCGTTAGCCTTTCTTTAAGAAACCAAACTTTCCTTCTTCAATTCTCTCCTTTGTTTGAGTTTGATTTATCCTACAACCGATCGACCGATAACGAGGTTAGATATCGAACAAGCTTCGATAAAACCTATCTTTTCAATAATCCTACGGTTTAAATTATTATTTTAGCATGTATTAATTATGCAATAAATCATGCTAACATGTTATAAGCTTAGAAATTATGTTACATATGTTAATATGTACATAGATTATTTATCTACTAAGCTTAGCAATATATTTAAATTATTCTAGTGATGCTCGATTTTTGCTAGGATGTTTTTAATGTTGGATTATTGATCTATAGTGTTGTAGGAGTGCATGGTATTAAATTGAGAATTTTTGGAATCCATTTGCTTAATTTTATAAAATTGCCGAAATGAACCTAGGTTGGAACTATGGTGTATAATTTTTTATATGCTTGACATAATAGCATATTATTGATCTAGGGTTTTGATTAGGTGTTTTAGGAATTTATTAGAATTTTTGGACCTATGTACCTAAATTATTTTCAATAAGGCTGAGACCCATAATGTTTGGTTCTATGGCAAATATGATATTATGATGTATTAGTGCTATATGATTGTCACGACCCCACTCCGGACTACCCGGACTGGAGGGCGACTAATACTAGGAGTAGTATTTTAGGGGTTACATGGCTAAAATAAAGATGCATAACACAATAAACTAGCATGCTCGAACATAATATAAGATAATGTCATAACGACTTAAAAAGGGTTAGGCCATCGGACCCCAAAAATCTTGGCCATGGTCCGATGGACCTCAATAGTTCATGACTATAAAGCATAAATAAATGAGTTCAGAGTGTAGCAGCGGAAAGTGTGTGAATAAATATATGACGATATGCATTCAAGGTGAAAACCACAAATTCTAGATAAATTGGTCAAGGACCTTTGGACTCCTCAACACATTCCCCATCCCCATCATCGAACTTCAACTGGCCCATTTAAAACAAACATGCAGGGCTAAGTACAAGAAATTGCACTCGGTGGACTTATGCCGAAAACATTTGATATTAAGATTACCACGCTAATATCGTAGTAAGTCACAGGGTTTTAGTTGAAATGCGCAGGCTTACTAAAACATTTTCAGTTCATAAACATAGCTCGACCGAGCATTTTCTTGGTGTATGGTCCATATCTCATAGTAACAATTCATAACAAGATATTAAAGTTAAACGTCGAGAGGAGGCCTCCCATCTACGACGCCGTGACCGACCGTAATCCCGTCTGACACAAATCACTCTCAAAAGCATATGTTAACATAGCAATAGTTCCAACCTTCACGCCAATCCTAGCGGGCATTTATCATCCGACGACGGACCCGACATTTAAAAGGTTGGGGCGACCCAAATGACATAACTGTCACAATATAGTTCCAACCATCGCCACAGCCCTACCCGGGCATAACAGATAGGATCCATACACAAAACATAATATTTTGGCAGGTAATGTAGTAAACATTTGTCAACAGTTGTAGAATAAGTACTATAAATAAACTCATTTTGGAATAACAGTAAAGTCACATCTTAGTGGGGTAAGAAAAAGGCCCACATTTTGAAGATAAGAAGCCCACCTGGACTATGGTTCGTTGAAAAATGAGTCTAGGTTTGTTCGATGCGTCGATATCCGATCATGCGTTTGCGTCACACGCTTTCTGAAAAGGCTTTAGTACGTCGCTCAAGTCTCTCGAGACTTTCAAAAGCTAAGATAAACTTCGATATCTTATTTCGATGTAAACCGAATTCTTAATGAATTCAATACGCCCAATCACGTATCTGATTGAATTGTTCTCGTTCGAGATACGTTCAACGATAAAATGCGTTTTTCGATATATGGATTTCATTTGTGAAATCTTTTCTTACTAATGAGGTATCATACTCAATTAGTATATCTTACGCGTCTTGGCTTATTCATCAATCGTGTAAACGCACGTTTGACTTAAAAAGTCAACGGTCAACACCGGTCGACAAAGTCGACAATTTTGACTTTCAAATAGTAACTTCTTACTATTTCGTTTTCTAAATCGAATTTGATCGATTTGAAATCGTAAAGTCCTATTTCTCGATTTATCACGTAAATCAAGGACTTATAAATAATTTCGCATTTAATAAACCCATTTATAAATTAAAACGTATATTTTTGATTTAAAACGTTATAAAATAAACGTTTGTCTCAACATAGCAATCTATGTTTATAAAATTTTATAAAATTTCAAATATGTCCAGAATATTATTTAGACATATATTTTATTAATAAACTGAATTAAAAAGGATTTAGAATCCTTATTAATTATCGAAAAATCTCGATAATTAAGTTAAAAATACTAAATGACTTTTGAAAAATTTTCTAAATTAATATAGTGTATTATTATACACTATGGTCCAGAATATGAATTTATAAAATCCATATGATATTGTTTGCCATTTATTAATATATATACATATATATAGCTACGGTATTTTCTAAAATTAGGGAATAATTATCCAAAAATCTCCAAAATTGATATACACTTAGTATAATATCCCAACATCAATATATATCACAAATATAACCTATAGTTCATCATAACCATTCAATCATAATTAATAAGCAATATTCACGGTAATTTCAAGATAATTACCCAATAATTATCAAACAATTTCTAAAAATTCTAAATAAATTCCAATATGATCAAACATTATATTATAACATTGTAACATCATAATATTAACCAAACCAATTTAAATCGTCACCATATGAGCTTGTAAGCTCTCGGCTTTTTCGATTTTAATTAGCATTTGGTTTTCAAAAATTCTAACAATTATATACTATGATTATATACTATAGTATACTAATATAACATCATAATATTTATCAAAACTAATTAAATCATCACCTTCAAGAGCTCAAAGCTCACAGCTTATTTGATTTAAATTAGTATTTGATTTCCAAAAATTCCAATAAATTCATACAACACATAAACAATATACTAAAGCATTAATACACCATTGCATGATTAAAATAAAAATCATACACCAAGGTATCCAACTTATAAGCTCACGGTACTATCCAAAAATCAAGCATATGGTTTTCAAAAATTCTAATTAAATCATAGAACATATAATCAAGGTTCTAAAGCATTAATATGACATTACATGCTTGAAATAAAATTTTATACACCAAGGTATGATTTTTGAAGCTCACGGTATTAAAGGGATAAATAGCTAGGGTTTTCCAAAAATTGTTAAATAAATACCATAGTCTTAAATCATATCATAGATCAATAATCCATCATTAAAATACTTAAGAAGCATTCGGTCGTCATGGTACATTTTATAAAATTTTCGAAAACTATATTAGTTCATGCTTAGGTTTCGAAAATCATATATATAGGCAAGATACATTCATACATTTCATATACAATAACCTATGTTCATCTAAACATATTTCCTCATATTTTGAAAATAAAAATACATCAAGAACAATATTCATCCATAAGAACATTTAAAACATATATTCATACATATAAAACTCGAACACATACTCATACATACATAAAATTTTCGAACACACCTACATATAAATATAGGACATGCTCTCGGTTTTCTTGAAAAATAGGGAGCAAAAATCGAAACTATGGTCCATGTATTACCTTAGAAATGGTATGGGAACACAAGAATAATAGAGATATCAAGCTTTGTGTAGAAATGGAGAAGGAGGAAGAAGAAAATTTGAGAGGAAAAATGGGGGAGGGGGAGCTCTCGGTTCTTGGGGCAGAATTTGGGAGAATGGAGAGGATAATGAGAGAGTGTAGAGTGTTTGAAATTGTCACGACCCCATTCCGGACCAACCCGGACTGGAGGGCGACTAATACTAGGAGTAGTATTTTAGGGGTTACATGGATAAAATAAAGATGCATAAAAATAAACTAACATGCTTGAGCGCACTATAGAGATGATGTCATAATGTTTTGAAAAGGTTTGAGCCATCGGACCCCAAAACTTGGCACGATCCGATGGACCTCGATAGTTTGTGAACATAAGGCATAAATAAAGGAGTTGAGTATAGCAGCGGAAAGTGTGTGAATACATATATGACGATATGCATTAAAGGTATAACCCACAAATTGAGTAAATCGGTCGAGGACACTTGGACTCTCAACACATCCCCATCATCACTATCGAGCTCAACCCGCACATTTAAAACAAACATGCGGCTAAGTACAAGAAATTGCACTCGGTGGACTTATGCGAAAATAGTTGATAACATTTGAATTACTGCGCCAATATCGAGTAAGTCGCGAGGGTTTTAGTTAAAATGCCTTGTCTTACCAAATCATTTTCAGTTCGTAAACATAGCTCGGCAGCATTTTCTTGGTGTGTATGGTCCGTATCTCATAGTCACAATACATAATAATAAATAATAAGCGTCGAGAGGGAGGCCTCCAATCTACGACGCCGTGACCGCCGTAATCCCGTCTGCGGCATAGTCACTCTGCAAGCATATGTTAACACACAGTATAGTTCCAACCTTCACGCCAATCCTAGCGGGCATTTATCATCCGGCACGGACCCGACATTAAAAAGGTTGGGTGCTACCACAACAATTGATATAATAGTTCCAACCATCTCCACATTTCTACCCGGCATAACGAGATAGGATCCATACACAAAACGAAATATTTTGGCGGTGTCTGATGAAACATTTGTTAAACAAATGTAGGATAAGTCTTTGTAAATAAACTCATTTGAAATAACGATAAAGTCACGTTTTAGTGGGGTGAAAAGGCCCACATTTTAAAGATAAGAAGCCCACCTGGACTATGGTTCGTTGTAAAAAGTCCTAGGTTCGTTCGTTCGTCAAAATCCCGTCGCTGCGTTTGCGTCCACACCTTTACAAAAAAGCGAGGCTTTAGTACGTCGCTCAAGTCTCTCGAGACTTTCGAAAAATAAGATAAAACTTGATATTTCATATCGATGTAGATCGATTCTTAGTGAATTGATACGTCTCTAACACGTATACAATTGAATTGTTCTCGTTCTCGAGATACGTTCAACGTATAAGTACGTTTTTCGATATATGGATTTCATTTGTGAAATCTGTTCTTACTAATGAGGTATCATACTCAATTAGTATATCTTACGCGTACTGACGTATTCATAAGCGTATAATCGTACGTTTGACTTGAAAAGTCAACGAAGTCAACACTGGTCAACAAAGTCAATGATTTTGACTTTTAAATAGTAATTTCTTACTATTTTGTCTTATAAATCGAATTTGATCGATTTGAAAACGTAAAGTCCTATTTTTCGATTTATCTCGTAAATCGAGGACTTATAAATTTTTTTGCATTGAATAAACCTTTTTATAAATAAAATGCGTATTTTGGTTTTTAAAACGTCATAAAATGAACGTTTGTCTCGAACATAGCAATCTATGTTTATAAAATTTTGAAAAATTTAAAAACTGTCCAGAATATTAATTTAGCAAATATTTCATTAATAAACTGTTTTAAAAAGGATTTAAAAATCCTTATTAATTATCGAAAACTCGATAATTAATAAAAAAATGTCAAATGACTTTTGAAAAATTTTCTAAATTAATATAGTGCATTATTATACACTATGGTCCAGAATATGAATTTATAAAATTCATATGGTATTATTTGCTATTTATTTATATATATACATATATACATTTACGGTAATTCCAATAAATAGGGAATAATTATCCAAAAATTCCCAAAATTGATATATACCTAGTATAATATCCCAACATCAATATACATCACCAATATAACCTATAGTTCACCATAACCATTGATTTAATAATATATAGCAATTATTCACGGCATTAACTTGATAATTACCGAATAATTAGCAAATAATTTCTAGAAATTCCAAATAAATTCCAACATGATTAAACATTATATTATAACATTGTAACATCATAACATCAACCAAAAACATTTGAATCATCACCATATGGAGCTCAATAGCTCTCGGCTTCTTTGATTCAATATGTTATTTGATTTTCAAAAATTCCAACAATTATATACTATGTTTATACACTATAGTATAGTAATATAACATCATAATATTTATCAAAACTAATTAAATCATCACCTTCAAGAGCAACAAGCTCACGGCTTTTTTGATTTAAAATAGTATTTGATTTCCAAAAATTCTAATTAATTCACACAATGCATAAATAATATACTAAAGCATTAATACACCATTGCATGTTCAAAAATAAAATCATACACCAACCTATGAAATTATAATGCTCTCGGTCCTATTGTAAAATCAAGTATATGGTTTTCAAAAATTCTAATTAAATCATAGAACATATAATCAAGGTTCTAAAGCATTAATATGTCATTACATGCTTGAAATAAAAATTATACACTAAGGTACATACATGAATGGCTCACGGTATTATCAAGATTTAAGCTAGGGTTTTCCAAAAATTGTTAAATCAATACCATAGTCTTAAATCATAACATAGATCAATTATCCATCATGAAAATACTTAAAACATGCTCGGTCATCTTGGTACATTTTATAAAATTTTCGAAAATTAATATGAACATGTACTATGGTTCGAAAATCATATATTGTCAAGATGCATTCATACATTTCATATATAACAACCTATGTTCATTTACACATATTTCTCATATATTTTCAAAATAAAATCCTCAAGAACAATATGAACACATATCTCATGCTTCAAGAACATTTAACACATACATAGATACATATATAAAGCTTTCGAAACCTACACTTATATACTAAAACTGTTTCGATTTTTTTGGATTAAAAGGAGGTACAAATCGAAGCTAGGCCTTGTATTTACCTTGGAATTAGAATGGTTTCAAGAGCAATGTATGTATCAAGGTTGTGAAGTGGAGAAATGGAGAAGAAATGGAAGAGAGGAAATCTGAAAATAGAGAGGGCTGCTCTCGGTTCTTGGGGGCAGAAAAATGGAGAGAATGGGGTGTATTTTGTGTGTTTGAAAATGTGAGAAGGATAGTGTATAAGGTGAAGAGCCTCTCTCCCCCTAATCTCTCTCTCACTACACGGCTACACACACACACATAGGGAAATTATTACTGCAGTTGGGAAGGGAAAATGATGATTAAAGAGTGCAAAAGGAGCTCTCCATGTATTGGGCAACATTTAAAAGTGAAATCATTTGTTTATGGGGTGAAGGAAATCGGCGCATGGGGGGGTTCAAGGGGGCTGATTTTATTTTTAAAATACACCTAATACATTGTATTAATCATATAATAGGTCATAGATATATAATACAAGTCATAAAAATAATTAAACCACAATATATGCACATTTCGAATTTACCGAAAATAAAATGAGAAAAATAGGATTAAAAATATAAATTACACCTATTATTGATACTCATGTACATTTCGATCAAACATACACATATATATCATAGTATATGATTTAGATATTAAATAATAGCATAGGATAAAATTATTACACATTTCAAGCATTAAAAACCCTAATTTCGAATTCAAGGCTTCGAAATTTATATAATTGAAGCTATCGAGTTTTATGGTTAAAAAACTGATTTTATTGATTAATAATATTCATATATATCATATTATAAAGTTTAGATACCATAGGATAATTTAATGGTATCATTTCATGTGATAAAACCATAATTTACAAGTTTAGGGTTTTCAAATTAAATTTCAAAATATCGAGTTTAATAACTCAAATATTGATTTTAATGTGTATTAATACTGTAATTATATAAAATAATAATAGGAAATTAATTATTATAATTTCACGAGCATTAAACTCATTTTCAAAACGTCTCAGGCGTTGACGTTAACGTCTCAAAGCGTTCAAAATCGACTCATCTCAAAATGGTCGCAGATAAGTTCATACTTACTAAATAAATATATTCCATTTGATAAGGAATTAAGATGGAAATTAATTCCAAGCTTCACCGCTCGAGAAAATTTCATGAAAAGGCGGCGTTCGTCTGCGCGTTTGACGTTAAAATATATTGACGAATCATTTCGTAATATTTCAATCCTTTAATTCACAATCCTTAGTGAATTATGAAAAGGAATTCGTTATAACGATATCGTATCGAAATCACAAGATTCGATGTCGTAAAAAGATAATATCTGGTAAAACCACAATTACGGGTTTAGAAAACCGTAATCGTATATTCATTTCTTTGAATATTACATTCCACTCCTTACGAAAAATTTCGTCCCGAAATTTGTATACCTCTAGAAAAATAGATCGGGGTATTTTTCCCTCATCGCTTCTTCAAGCTCCCACGTGCCTTCTTCTTGCCCGTGGTGTCTCCACAGCACTTTGACTAACGGGATCGACTTGCTCCGTAGTTGCTGAACTTTATGGTCAAGTATGGCTGCGGGTTCTTCCTTATAACTCATGTCTGGCTCGAGGATCACGTCGTCTTGGTGAATCACGTGCTTTGGGTCGTGAACGTATTTTCGTAATTGTGAGACGTGAAAAACATTATGGACATTCCCTAGGTTTGGCGGAAGAGCCAACCTATATGCTACTGGACCTATCCTTTCTAGGATTTCATAAGGTCCTATGAAACGGGGTCTAAGCTTTCCTTTCAGGCCAAACCTGACAATCCCTTTCGATGGAGAGACCTTAAGAAATACTTTGTCTCCATCCTCAAACTGTAGCTCGGATCTACGCGTATCAGCGTAAGATTTCTGTCTGTCCTGAGCCTCTTTTATTCTCATCCTAATTTGTCGAACGATCTCGATCATTTCGTTCACTGCATCAGGCCCTATGACTTTTCTCTCACCGACTTCATCCCAATAAAGTGGTGATCTACACTTCTTGCCATACAAGGCTTCGTATGGGGCCATGCCGATCGTCGCTTGATAGCTGTTGTTGTAAGCAAATTCAATCAGAGGTAAAATATCTTCCCATTTTGCACCTCGATCCAAAATTACGGTTCTAAGCATATCTTCTAGCGTTTGGATCGTTCTCTCCGACTGTCCATCGGTTTGTGGGTGGAAAGCTGTACTGAAGTTTAATCTCGTACCCAGTTCTCTCTGCAAGCTAATCCAAAATCTGGATGTGAACTTGGAGTCTCGATCAGAGGTAATAGATTTTGGCACTCCATGTAGTCGTACAATTTCCTTAACGTACAGCTGGGCCAACTTATCGGATCCATAAGTGCTTTGAATAGGTAAAAAGTGAGCACTTTTGGTAAGTCTATCCACAATTACCCATATGGCGGTGTTTCCTCTTCTCGATTTGGGTAGGCTTGTAACGAAATCCATCGTTATATCGTCCCACTTCCATTCGGGGATTTCCAACGGTTGTAACTTCCGTAGGACGCGTTGGTGTAGTGCCTTCACTTGTTGACAAACAAGGCAGCGTTCTCTGAAAGAAGCTATGTCTCGTTTCATGCCTTCCCACCAAAACTTTTCCTTGGTCTTGGTACATCTTAGTACTGCCTGGGTGGGCGGTGTAGGGCGTGTCGTGAGCCTCACGCATGATTTCGTTACGAAGCTCTGCGTCGTCGAGAACGCATATCCTACCTTCAAACAATAAGGCGTTATCCGGCGCCTCTTGAAATTCTTGAATCCTTGGACCTTAGTCTTTCTCGGATCTTTTCAACTTTTCCTCCATCCTTTGTCTCTCGACAATCCTTTTCTTAGGTCGGATGTCGGTGTGAGTGTAGCGACCACGACTCACAATGTCTCGGTGGTTCCACCAGTTCAATCCTCATTCTTCCAAACTCTTCAACGAGTTTTCCTCTTGTATAAAGAGACATCCTAACTTGGTATGGCTCTTACGACTCAGCGTCGCTACTACATTCGCTTTGCCCGGGTGATAGTTAATACCACAGTCGTAATCTTTTACTAATTCTAGCCATCTTCTCTGTCTCATATTCAAATCTCGTTGTTCGAAGAAATACTTCAAACTTTTATGATCCGTGAAGATCTCACATCTCACACCATAGAGATGGTGTCTCCAAATTTTTAGGGCATGAACTACAGCTGCTAATTCCAAATCGTGGGTTGGGTAGTTCAACTCGTGGGGTCTGAGTTGTCGGGATGCGTAAGCTATCACTTTTCCTTCTTGCATCAAAACACAACCCAGTCCAGTCTTAGATGCGTCGGTATAGACCACATACCCCTTATCCGCTTCTGGGACTGCTAGAACTGGTGCACTGGTCAATTTTTCTTTGAGTATTTGGAAACTCATCTCGCACTCATCTGTCCAATTGAACTTGATTCCCTTCCGAAGTAGCTGGGTTATTGGCCTTGCAATTTTGGAGAATCCTTCGATGAATCTCCTATAGTAACCAGCTAATCCTAGGAAACTTCGATCTCGTCTTTGAGTCTTTGGTGATTTCCATTCTTGCGGCCTCTACTTTGGTGGATCTACTTTTATACCTTGGCGAGACACGATGTGTCCAAGGAACATAACTTCCTTCACCAAAACTCACATTTGCTAAACTTAGCAAAGAGTCTTTCATTCTCAAGGTTTGCAAAACCGTTCTTAGATGTTCCTATGATCCTCTTCATTCTTTGAATAAATAAGGATATCATCTATGAAGACCAACACAAATTTATCCAAAAATGGATGAAATACTCTGTTCATGAGGTCCATGAATACGGCTGGTGCATTGGTTAATCCGAATGGCATAACTATGAACTCATAGTGGCCATATCTGGTTCGGAATGCAGTCTTAGGTACATCTTCAGGCCGTATTTTCAGCTGATGGTATCCTGACTTAAGATCAATTTTCGAGAATACACCCGCTCCTCGCAATTGATCAAACAGGTCATCAATTCTGGGTAAAGGGTATTTGTTCTTTAGTGTCATCTTATTTAGCTCCCTATAATCGATGCACATCCTCAAAGAACCATCCTTTTTCTTAACAAACAAAACAGGCGCTCCCCACGGTGAAACACTCGGCCTAATGAATCCTAGATCCAAAAGCTCTTGGATTTGGATTTTCAGCTCTTCTAGTTCCTTTGGGGCCATCCTATAGGCGCCCGACACGGGGCTGATCCGGGCTCCAAGTCGATGGTAAACTCTAGTTGTCTATCAGGAGGCAGTCCTGGTAGATTCTCGGGAAATACGTCAGAAAATTCTTGGACGACTTCAATGTCTTCTACCCGCGCTTCGGGTTTATCCTCTTCGTTCAAATAAACAAGGAATGCATGGCATCCCTTCTGGTTCATCATCCTCCTAGCTTGTAGTGCTGATACTATCGGGACTCTTCTTCCCATGTTGATCCCGTGAAAATCGTAGCTTCTTGTCGAGAAAGTGAAGCGAAATTTTCCTTTCCTTACAGAGAATCGTGGAATGATTCTTAGCTAACGATCCATTCCTAGGATTATGTCTACATCATCCATGGGTATTATGTTTAGATCGTTAGCGAAACCTTAAGTGATCCTAATGTCGACTCTAGGTTCGAGCAAAAGTGTGTAACGATCATAATCCCTCCTATAGGCGATGAGATTCTCATATCACGGCTTAACTTTTCGGACCTAAGGCCCAACATTTCTCGCATGATTTTGCAATAAAGAATGCGAAGCACCGTGTCGAACAATACTATAACGGTGGGTTGAGAGAACTCCCACACCGCCAAGTTTCCTTGGTTTTGTTCGATCGCCTCTATCTGGCGTAGGCTCTTACTGAGCCTACCGAGGCCGACGGGAGCTGGTCTGGTGATTCGGCGGTTGTTGCTGGCTTTATTCTTGCCGCCTTTGGCGTTAGCGCGTGGTTGCCGCCTCTGCTTGTTGTTGGGCGGTGGCGCCACTGCGCGCTTGAGGGATTTGTTCTTCTGCGGTTTGCCATTATTGCTTGTTGTTGGAGTTGTTGTTGAGGTTTGGGGTTGTTGCCACCGGAGTTGGGGTTGGGGTGGGGCTTGGCCTGCGGCGGGGGTTGGTATATAGCCCTTAGTGGTGAGCATTGCCGGTTGGTTCGGCCTTATATCCGAGCGTGACACCGGGCAATTGTTGGCGTAATGCCCGTTTGCCCCGCACTTAACGACTTACCACGTTTGCCGTGCACACACCCTTGTGTGCTCTATGGCATCTAGGGCATTGAGGTGCCTTGGACTGTTCTGTGGTCCCCTTGCGGTGGAGCATAATTTTGCTCTCTTCCGGCTCTGTCCTGTGCGCGTGTTTCCTTGCCACGGCGCTTGTGACTTGCTTCTCCATAGTTTCATGGTTGTTATTCCAGCGGTTGGGCTCCCATTCCCTTTTCCTTTGTCCAATTACAGTGTGTCATGCGAGACGACACCGACTTATTCTCGGTCATGGCGCCTCAATATCAGCTCGTGCGAGAGCTTGATGTATGATAGGTCTCCGTGGTGGCAAGAGACATGCGTATCTCCATTCTTAGCCACGACACGAACTTTTCCGACATTTTCAAGTCGGTGTCCACGATTCGGTGCATATCTCGACATTTCGCGAAGGTGCGATCATAGTCGATTCTGAGACATCCTTTCTTGCTTTAGCGGGAAAAATTCTGCTCCTTCTTCCTCTTATAGCTCTTAGGGATGTACTTCTCATACAGCTCCCTCTTGAAATCCTCCCACGAGAATTCCTCAAGCTGTTCAGCTGAAAAGGTCTTCTTTCTGGCCTCCCACCAGAAGTCAGCTGGTCCGATCAGCTGGAAGGTAACACACGACATCCTTTCCCGTGTCGTGCACCTTAAGAAAGTAAAAATCCGTTCAATGGCTCTAACCCATTGTTCGGCTTCTTCCGGGCTCCCCTTTCCGTTAAAAACAGGAGGGTTTTGCCTCATAAATAGTTCTTCGATCCTACGATCGGGTTGAGGTGGAGGCGGTGGTTGGGGATTATCCTCTGGTTCTTGCTCGGGGATTCTACCCCTCCCTCTAGGTCTTCCTCGACCTCTGGGTTCTCTTTCTGGGTTTCTTTTCGGAGGCATTCTGCTATATAAAACATATCATCGTTAATTACTAAACGCTTACAACTTAACAACATAAGGTTTTCATAGCTTCTTCTTCAAGTGATAAAAATAAAACAACTCATCCATAACATAGACAATTGTCACCCAAAAGGCCCCACTTGGGTCGAAAATATACGTAGATAGATAACCAAGGTTTGTCAAAAACAAGATGTCCAACATCGAGAATCATAGAAATAGTAAGGGTTCGGGCCCACATGGCCAAAAAGAAAAAAATCCAAGTCCTAGGATCATGGTACTGAAATAAAAGGAGGAGCTAGCACACATGCTAGTCATAACAAAACAACTTCTAATTAAAACGTCGCCTAACGTCTTTACGAGTTCCTTCCTACTCCGCGTCTTCCTCAGGGTCTTCCTCCTCTTCGGAGTCGTCTTCCCCATCCGAATCGTCCTCACGAGGTCGTACCCTGGATGGTCCTGCACCGCTGGCTTCCATCATCGGTATGTCGCGCAGGGGTCCGAAGTTATCCGCGCCGTACAAGTCGTAGTTGTGGCGGATCGGGCTGTAGCATACTCGGGTCGGGTCATATCCAGGGAAGGCATCTGATACTCTCATCCGCACGGTCCGGCGGAAGGGCTCTTCGTCTTCGGGTGGTGGTGGATCGGACGCAGGTGGTAGGGGCGGTAGCGGCGGACGTACTGGGTGTCCAAAAACTGCTGGTGGCAAGACGGGCTCTCCCAAGGCTCTAGGGCGTGCTGCCCTATCTACCTCGTACATCCTGCCCTCGTCCATCCGGTACAGGGGTATCACTGGATCAACCTGTCTCGGAACCTCAAGGTACAGCCACTCTGGCGACTCGTCACGCCAAGTGTACTCCCGTGGAGGGAGATAGGGTCCCATAGGTGCGGCTCGTGAATCTTGTACACGTAAGTCGGGTGACTCACGAACACAGGCGGATCCCAATCAAATCATAACCTCGGGGATGCGATAGATGTAGTCTCCGATACCTCTCGGGCATAACCATCCAGTACAAGGGAGTATAGCTAGAGTCTCTTGATGCCATCGTGTCGGGTTGCGCCATAGGCTCGGGCGTTCCTCAACAAGGTGGTAATATGCGAAACTCGCCTAGGTCTTCCCGGCGCACATCAACATTCCTATAGGTGCGCATCAGCTCCTCGGGTGGGGCATGAGGTCCTACCCTCCTCCTAGCGATATAGCGCATCTCCTCCATCTGCCACGATTAAAACTAACGTAAGTCAACTATCGTCATCTCAAAACAGAAAGGATAGCATAACGAGAAGCAACTAGGCTAGAACTAACAATTCTATAAGGTAGGCAACATCATAATGTACAATACATACCACAACTTACCTTCTTAGTCTTATCCAAACGTATACATATAAGCTAATGATATCTTAATATACGCTACGAGATCCTTGTCTTATATCAAACACTTAAGCTAGAGTTCAACAGACTCTATCGTATTCTGGAGACAGAATTTGGGATTCTGTTCTTCATAACAAATGAAGATCAGTGCGTTAGGAGTACGTAGGTGAAAACCATGCATAAATCGGTCCTAACGAGAGATCTAGCTAAAACAAATTTACTGCGCAGTGCAGGAAATTTGCGCGATCGTGCAAAAAAATGTCAATCGAGGCGTGCGTCGGCGTGTCGTCTTCCATATTTGGGTCCTTAAGTCGAGGCTGAACATTCTGAAGCTGTAAGTGACGTCCATGTCGTGATTCGTGTTGCTGCTCACTCGGGTTGAAGTGATGATGGAGTGCCGACGTCATTCAGCTTAAAGGTTGAGGTCGTCCTCGTTTATCCTTCTCGCTCGTCTTTCGTCGTCCGTGCTCAAGGGTATCGTCACTTTCATTCTTCCTATCGTTCTTTTGTTCGCATAAGGAAAAGAAGTTCATTCTTCTATGTTCTTTCACGATACGTGAGCATGCTCCTTAGAGTCTATGTTCGTCTCATGATAACATATCGTTCATCATAAATAAAATTTTGAAGGTTGGAAAGTAAAGTTTTATTTGAAAACTTTGGAAATATGATTTCAAAGAGATGATCATGATCAATTCATATACATATTCAAAAATGGATTCATTCATTCCATGTTGATCATTCAACTCGATACTACCATACACTTCCATCTCAATACTTGAGCACTTGCATTAGTTAAATTTTAAAATTTTTGGAGAAATTTTCTTGCTCAAGTTCCAAAATTTTTATAATAATAAAATTTCTCAAAAAGTTCTTCTAACTTGCTCATCATGTAGAAATTTTCCATTTCATGAGTTTGAGAAAGAAATGCAGTTACCTTTTTCCCGGTTGAGCTCGATGTGATGGAGTGTTGAGAGGAGTCAGTAGATTTCTAGAAGTCCAGTGACTCGATCTAGACTTAGAATAAAAGGTTTTGGGTTTACAAAGAGCAAAAGCGCTCGATACCACTTACATCGACGACCCGCTCGGACCAACCCGGTTGGAGGCGACTAATACTAGGAGTAGTATTTTAGGGTTACATGGATAAAATAAAGATGCGTAAAATAAACTAACATGCTTGAGCAGTTATATGAGATGATGTCATAATGTTTTGAAAAGGTTTAGGCCATCGGACCCCAAAACTTGGCCTGATCCGATGGACCTCGATAGTTTGTGAACATAAGGCATAAATAAAGGAGTTCAGAGTATAGCAGCGGAAAGTGTGTGAATACATATATGACGATATGCATTCAAGGTATAAACCACAAATTCAAGTAAATCGGTCGAGGACACTGGACTCCTCAACACATCCCCATCATCACCATCGAGCTCGACTGCACATTTAAAAACAAACATGCGGGGCTAAGTACAAGAAATTGCACTCGGTGGACTTATGCGAAAATTGTTGATAACATTTGAATTACTGTTGCGATATCGAGTAAGTCGCGGGGTTTTTAGTTAAAATGCCTTGTCTTACCAAATCATTCGGTTAAATAAACATAGCTCGGCGAGCATTTTCTTGGTGTGTATGGTCCGTATCTCATAGTCACACAATAATAATAAATAATAAGCGTCGAGAGGAGGCCTCCCGTCTGACGCCGTGACCGCCCGTAATCCGTCTGACAAAGACACGGTCACTCTCTGCAAGCATATGTTAACACAACAGATAGTTCCAACCTTCACGCCAATCCTAGCGGGCATTTATCATCCGACACGGGACCCGACATTAAAAGGTTGGGTCTACCACAACAATTGATATAATAGTTCGACCATCTCCACACCCTACCGGCATAACAGATAGGATCCATACACAAAACGAAATATTTTGGCGGTGTAATGCGGAAAACATTTGTTAAGCAGGTTGTAGGATAAGTCTTTGTAAATAAACTCATTTGAAATAACGATAAAGTCACGTTTTAGTGGGGTGAAAAGGCCCACATTTTAAAGATAAGAAGCCCACTTTGGACTATGGTTCGTTGTAAAAGTCCTAGGTTCGTTCGTTCGTCAAAATCCGTCATTGCGTTTGCGTCCACTTTTACTTTCTGGCGAGGCTTTAGTGCGTCGCTCAAGTCTCTCGAGACTTTCGAAACTAAGATAAACTTCGATATTTCATATCGATGTGACCGAATTCATTAGTGAATTGATACGTCTCTAACACGTATCTGATTGAATTGTTCTCGTTCGCGAGATCGTTCGGCGATATAAATGCGTTTTTCGATATATGGATTTCATTTGTGAAATCTTTTCTTACTAATGAGGTATCATACTCAATTAGTATATCTTCACGCGTCTTGACGTATTTATAAGCGTATAATCGTCGTTTGACTTGAAAAGTCAACGAAGTCGACATTGGTCGACAAAGTCGATGATTTTGACTTTTAAATAGTAATTTCTTACTATTTTGTTTTATAAATCGAATTTGATCGATTTGAAAGCGTAAAGTCCTATTTTCGATTTATCTCGTAAATCGAGGACTTATAAATATTTTCGCATTTTTAATAAACCTTTTATAAATAAAATCGTATTTTGGTTTTTAAACGTTATAAAATGAGCGTTTGTCTCAAACATAGCAATCTATGTTTATAAAATTTTGAAAATTTAAAACTGTCCAGAATATTAATTTAGCAAATATTTCATTAATAAACTGTTTTAAAAGGATTTAAAATCCTTATTAATTATCGAAAACTCGATAATTAATAAAAAAAATGTCAAATGACTTTTGAAAAATTTTCTAAATTAATATAGTGCATTATTATACACTATGGTCCAGAATATGAATTTATAAAATTCATATGGTATTATTTGCTATTTATTTATATATATACATATATACATTTACGGTAATTCCAATAAATAGGGAATAATTATCCAAAAATTCCCAAAATTGATATATACCTAGTATAATATCCCAACATCAATATACATCACCAATATAACCTATAGTTCACCATAACCATTGATTTAATAATATATAGCAATTATTCACGGTAATAACTTGATAATTACCAAATAATTAGCAAATAATTTCTAAAAATTCTAAATAAATTCCAACATGATTAAACATTATATTATAACATTGTAACATCATAACATCAACCAAAAACATTTGAATCATCACCATATGGAGCTCAATAGCTCTCGGCTTCTTTGATTCAATATGTTATTTGATTTTCAAAAATTCCAACAATTATATACTATGTTTATACACTATAGTATAGTAATATAACATCATAATATTTATCAAAACTAATTAAATCATCACCTTCAAGAGCAATAAGCTCACGGCTTTTTGATTTAAAATAGTATTTGATTTCCAAAATTCTAATTAATTCACACAATGCATAAATAATATACTAAAGCATTAATACACCATTGCATGTTCAAAAATAAAATCATACACCAACCTATACATATTATAATGCTCACGGTATTATTGTAAAATCAAGCATATGGTTTTCAAAATTCTAATTAAATCATAGAACATATAATCAAGGTTCTAAAGCATTAATATGTCATTACATGCTTGAAATAAAATTATACACTAAGGTACATACATGAATAGCTCACGGTATTATCAAAATTTAAGCTAGGGTTTTCCAAAATTGTTAAATCACTACCATAGTCTTAAATCATAACATAGATCAATAATCCATCATGAAAATACTTAAAACATTCGGTCATCACATACATTTTATAATATTTTGAAAATTATTATGAACATGTACTATGGTTCGAAAATCATATATTGTCTAAATCCATTCAAACATTTCATATATAACAACCTATGTTCATTTACACATATTTCTCATATATTTTAAAATAAAATCATCAAGAACAATATGAACACATATCTCATGCTTCAAGAACATTTAAAACATACATATACATATATAAAGCTTTCGAAACCTACATTATATACTAAAAGCAGTTTCGATTTTTTTGAATAAATGGAGAAATAAATCGAAGCTAGGGTCTTGTATTTACCTTGGAATGATATAATGGTTTCAAGAACAATGTATGTATCAAGGTTGTGAAGTGAGAATGGAGAAGAAATGGAAGAAGAAGAATTCGAAAATGGAGAGCTGCTCTCGATTTTTAGGGCGGAGAAAATGGAGAGAATGGAGAGTTTTGTGTGTTTGAAAATGTAGAATGAGAGTGGGGTGAATGGGAAGAGTCCTCCCCTATACTCTCTCTCACTACTCTCGATTTTGGCACAAATGGGAGAAAAATCTGTGCTGCACTTGGGAAGGAAAATGTGATGATTAAAGAGTGTTAAAGAGTGTTCATGTATTGGGCAATTTAAAGTGAAATCATTTGTTTGTCCAAGGATGATAGGCAATCGGCATGGGGGTTAAGGGCTGATTTTATTTTTTGTTACACCTAATACATTGTATTAATCATATAATAGGTCATAGATATATAATACAAGTCATAAAAATAATTAAATCACAATATATGCACAATTTCGAATTTACAGAAAATAAAATGAAAAATAGGATTAAAATATAAATTACACCTATTATTGATACTCATGCTATTTTCGATCAAATATACACATATATATCATAATATATGATTTAGATATTAAATAATAGCATAGGATAAAATTATTACACATTTCATGCATTAAAACCCTAATTTCAAAATTAGGTTTCAAATTTTATAAAATTGAAACTATCGATTTTTATGGTTCTAAAACTGATTTCAATGCTTAATAATATCCATATATATCATATTATAAAGTTTAGATACCAT
This sequence comes from Salvia rosmarinus, assembly GCA_036937905.1. Taxonomy (NCBI): domain Eukaryota; kingdom Viridiplantae; phylum Streptophyta; class Magnoliopsida; order Lamiales; family Lamiaceae; genus Salvia; species Salvia rosmarinus. The sequence goes on from CM072817.1 coordinate 50,191,980, forward strand.
AGAATAATTTAATGGTATCATTTCATGTGATAAAACCAAAGTTTATAAACTTTAGGGCTTTCGAAAATTAAATTTCAAATTATCGAGTTTAATAACTCAAATATTGATTTTAATCATTATTAATACTGTAATTATATAAAATAATAATAGGAAATTAATTATTATAATTTCCGAGCATTAAACTCATTTTTCAAAACGTCTCTAACGCGTTGGCGTTAACGTCTCAAAACGTTCAAAATCGACTCATCTCAAAATGGTGTGATGAAGTTCATACTTACTAAATAAATATATTCCATTTAATAAAGGAATTAAGATGGAAATTAATTCCAAGCTTCATTTCGCTTCGAGAAAATTTCATGAAAAGGCGGCGTTCGATCACGTTTGACGTTAAAATATATTGACGAATCATTTCGTAATATTTCAATCCTTTAATTCACAATCCTTAGTGAATTATGAAAAGAATTCGTTATAACGATATCGTATCGAAATCACAAGATTCGATGTTGTAAAAGATAATATACGGCAAACCCTAATTACGGTTTTAGAAAACCGTAATCGTATATTCATTTCTTTGGAATATTACAAATCGTAAAGTCCTATTTCTCGATTTATCACGTAAATCGAGGACTTATAAATAATTTCGCATTTAATAAACCCTTTTATAAATTAAAGCGTATATTTTTGATTTAAAGCGTTATAAAATAAGCGTTTGTCTCAACATAGCAATCTATGTTTATAAAATTTTATAAAATTTCAAATATGTCCAGATTATTAATTAGACATATATTTTATAAATAAACTGAATTAAAAAGGATTTAAAATCCTTAATAATTATCGAAAATCTCGATAATTAATTTAAAAATACTAAATGACTTTTGAAAATTTTTCTAAATTAATATAGTGTATTATTATACACTATGGTCCAGAATATGAATTTATAAAATCCATATGATATTGTTTGCCATTTATTAATATATATACATATATATATAGCTACGGTATTTTCTAAAATTAGGGAATAATTATCCAAAAATCTCCAAAATTGATATACACTTAGTATAATATCCCAACATCAATATATATCACAAATATAACCTATAGTTCATCATAACCATTCAATCATAATTAATAAGCAATATTCAGGTAATTTCAGATAATTACCCAATAATTATCAAACAATTCTAAAATTCTAAATAAATTCCAATATGATCAAACATTATATTATAACATTGTAACATCATAATATTAACCAAACCAATTTAAATCGTCACCATATGAGCTTGTAAGCTCTCGAACTTTTCGATTTTAATTAGCATTTGGTTTTAAAATTCTAACAATTATATACTATGATTATATACTATAGTATACTAATATAACATCATAATATTTATCAAAACTAATTAAATCATCACCTTGAGCTCAAAGCTCACGGCTTATTTGATTTAAATTAGTATTTGATTTCAAAAATTCGATAAATTAATACAACACATAAACAATATACTAAAGCATTAATACACAATTGCATGATTAAAATAAAATCATACACCAGGTATCCAACTTATAAGCTCACGGTACTATCAAAAATCAAGCATATGGTTTCAAAATTCTAATTAAATCATAGAACATATAATCAAGGTTCTAAAGCATTAATATGACATTACATGCTTGAAATAAAATTTATACACAAGGTATGATTTTTGAAGCTCGCGGTATTAAAGGGATAAATAGCTAGGGTTTTCAAAATTGTTAAATAAATACCATAGTCTTAAATCATATCATAGATCGATAATCCATCATTAAAATACTTAAGAAGCATTCGGTCATCATGGTACATTTATAAAATTTTGAAAACTATATTAGTTAAATGCTTGGGTTTGAAAATCATATATATAAGCGAGATACATTCATACATTTCATATCTGATAACCTATGTTAATCTAAACATATTTCCTCATATTTTGAAAATAAAAATACATCAAGAACAATATTCGTCCATAAGAACATTTAAAACATATATTCATACATATAAAACTCGAACACATACTCATACATACATAAAATTTTGAACACACCTACATATAAATATAGGACATGCTCTCGGTTTTCTTGAAAAATAGGGGAGCAAAAATCGAAACTATGGTCCATGTATTACCTTAGAAATGGTATGGGAACACAAGAATAATAGAGATATCAAGCTTTGTGTAGAAATGGAGAAGGAAGAAGAAGAAAATTTGAGAGGAAAAATGGGGGGGGAGCTCTCGGTTCTTGGGGTAGAATTTGGGAGAATGGAGAGGATAATGAGAGAGTGTAGAGTGTTTGAAATGGTTATTGTGTGTAGTAGAGTGTAATAGAGTGTAAGGTGAAGAGTTTCTCCCTAATACCTCTCTCTCTCTACACGGTTACACACACACAACAAAGAAGAAATAATTCTGCACTTGGGAAGTGTGGTGTGATGATTATAGAGTGTTTAGGGAGCTCTTCATGCATTGGTCCATTTGAAAAGAGGATCCCGTGCTTTGTTGGTGATGATGGTGACGGTAATCATGGGTTTAGGGGCTGATTTTATTTTTTGTTACACATAATACATTGTATTAATCATACATGATCATAGATATATAATACATGTCGTAAAAATAATTAAATCATCAACTTGGGTATATAATCGAAAATCTAGAAGCTAAATTGGAAAAATAGGATTAAAAATATAAATCACACCTATTATTGATACTCATGTAATTTTCGATCATATATATCATAATATATGATTTAGATATTAAATAATAGCATAGGATAAAATTATTGCATCATTTAAATGCAATAAAACCTAATTTCGAAAATAGGGTTTCGAAATTTATAAAAACTGAAACCATCGAATTCTATGGATCAAAATTTGATTTTAATGCTTAATAATATCCATATATATCATAACATATAGTTTAGATACCATATGATAATTTAATGGTATCATTTAATGTGAAAAACTATAGTTTATAAACTTAGGGTTTTGAAAATCACTTTCGAAAATAATCGAATTTTAAATGCTAAAATTCGATTTTAATAATTATTAATACTGTAATTATCTAAAATAATAATAGGAAATTAATTATAATAATTTCACGAGCATTAAACTCATTTTCAAAGCGTTTACAGGCGTTGGCGTTAACGTCTCAAAGCGTTCAAAATCGACTCATCTCAAAATGGTCGTAGTAGCTCGTACTTACTTTATAAATATATTCCATTTAATAAAGGAATTAAGATGGAAATTAATTCCAAGCTTCCTTTGCTCGAGAAAATTTCATGAAATCTTGGCGTTCGATCTGCGTTTGGCGTTAAAATAATCTTTAGTATTATTTCATAATTTCTAATTTTGAAATTCACAATCCTTAGTGAATTATAAAAGGAATTCGTTATATAGATCTTGAATCGAAATCACAATTCGATGTTATCTGAGATAAGAATATTCGGAAAAACCACAATTACGGGTTTAGAATCATGTCGTATGTTCGTTTCTTTGGAATATTACATTCCACCCCTTCTGAAAATTTAGTCCGAAATTTGTATACCTCTAGAAAAATAAATCGGGTATTTTCTCTCATCGCTTCTTCAAGCTCCCGTGGCATCTTCTTGTCGTGGTGTCTCCACACTTTGACTAGCGGAATCGACTTGCTCGTAGTTCTTTGAACTTTGTGGTCGAGTATGGCTGCGGGTTCTTCCTTATAGCTCATGTGCGGCTCGGGGATCACGTCGTCTTGATGAATCACATGCTTTGGGTGGTGAGCGTATTTTCGCAATTGCGAGGCGTGAAAAACATTATGAACATTTCCTAGGTTTGGCGGAAGAGCCAACCTATAAACTCTTGGACCTATCCTTTCTAGGATCTCATAAGGTCTATAAAGCGAGTCTAAGCTTTCCTTTCGAGCCAAACGACAATCCCTTTCGATGGAGAAACCTTGAAATACTTTGTCTCCATCCTCAAGCGTAGCTCGGATCTCAGCAGCGTATCGGTAAGATTTTTGTCGGTCTGAGCCTCGCTTTATCCTCGGTCTAATCACGTCGAGCGATCTCGATCATTTCGTTCACTTGCATCGGACCTATGACTTTTCTCTCACGACTTCATCCCATAAGCGGTGATCTACACTTCTTGCCATCTGAGGCTTCGTGTGGGGCCATGCCGATCGTCGCTTGATAGTTGTTGTTGTAAGCAAATTGATCGGGTAAAATGTCTTCCCATTTTGCACCTCGATCCAATATTACGGTTCTAAGCATATCTTCTAGCGTTTGGATCGTTCTTTCCGACTGCCCATCGGTTTGTGGATGAAATGCCGTACTGAAATTGAGTTTAGTACCCAGTTCTCTCTGCTAGCTAATCCAGAATCTGGATGTGAACTTGGAGTCTCGATCAGAGGTAATAGATTTTGGCACTCCATGTAATCGTACAATTTCCTTAACGTACAGCTGGGCTAGTTTATCAGATCCATAAGTGCTATGAATTGGTAGAAAATGAGCACTTTTTGTCAGCCTATCCACAATTACCCATATGGCTGTGTTTCCTCTTCTCGACTTGGGTAAGCTTGTAACGAAATCCATTGTTATATCGTCCCATTTCACTCGGAATTTCTAGCACGGTTGTAACTTTCCGTATGGGCGTTGGTGTAGTGCCTTCACTTGTTGGCAAACAAGGCAGCGTTCTCTGAAAAGCTATGTCTCGTTTCATGCCTTCCACCAAAACTTTTCCTTGGTCTTGGTACGTCTTAATCTTGCTGGGTGGGCGGTGTAGGGTGTATCATGAGCCTCACTCATGATTTCATTTTGAAGCTCTGCGTCGTCGGGGGCGCATATCCTACCTTCAAACAATAAGGCGTTGTCGGCGCCTCTTGAAATCTTAAATCCTTGGACCTTATCCTTTGTCGATCTTTTCTAACTTTTCCTCCATCCTTTGTCTCGACAATCCTTTTCTTAGATCGGATGTCGGTATGAGTGTAGCGATACAACTCACAATTGTCTCGGTGGTTCAACCGATTCAATCCTCATTCTTCCAAACTCTTGTGAGTTTTCCTCTTGTACAAAGAGACATCCTAACTTGGTATGGCTCTTACGACTCAGCGTCGGCTACTACATTCGCTTTGCGGGTGATAGTTAATACCACGATCGTAATCCTTTACAAGCTCGAGCCATCTTCTTTGCCTCATGTTCAAATCTCTTTGTTGAAGAAATACTTCAAACTTTTATGATCCGTGAAGATCTCGCATCTCACACCATAGAGATGGTGTCTCCAAATTTTCGATTGCATGAACTACATTGCTAATTCCAAATCGTGGGTTGGGTAGTTCGGTTCGTGGAGTCTGAGTTGTCGGGATGCATAAGCTATCACTTTTCCTTCTTGCATCAAAACCTGACCCGTCCGGTCTTAGATCGTCTGTATAGACTACATACCCTTTGTCCGCTTACGGGATGCTAGGCTGGTGCACTTGTCGATTTTTCCTTGAGTATTTGGAAACTCGTCTCGCATTCATCGGTCAATTGAACTTGATTCCTTTCCGAAGTAGGCGGGTTATTGGCCTTGCAACTTTGGAGAATCCTTCGATGAATCTCCTATAGTAACCGACTAATCTAGGAAACTTCTAATCTCGTCTTTGAGTCTTTGGTGATTTCCATTCTGCATGGCCTCTACTTTGGTTGGATCTACTTTTATACCTTGAGACACGATGTGTCCAGGAACATAACTTCCTTGACCAAAACTCACATTTGCTAAACTTAGCAAAGAGTCTTTCATCTCTCAAGGTTTGCAAAACCGTTCTTAGATATTCTCTATGATCCTCTTCATTCTTTGAATAAATAAGGATATCATCTATGAAGACCAAAACAAATTTATCCAAAATGGATGAAATACTACATTCATAAGGTCCATGAATCGGTGGTGCATTGGTTAATCCGAATGGCATAACTATGAACTCATAGTGGCCGTATCTGGTTCGGAATGCAGTCTTAGGTACATCCTCAGACCGTATTTTCAGCTGATGGTATCCTGACTTGAGATCAATTTTCGAGAATACTCCTGCTCCTCGCAATTGATCAAACAGGTCATCAATTCTGGGTAAAGGGTATTTGTTCTTTAGTGTCATCTTGTTTAGTTCTCTATAATCGATGCACATTCTCAAAGAACCATCCTTTTTCTTGACGAATAAAACGGGCGCTCCCCAAGGTGAAACACTCGGTCTAATGAATCCTAGATCCAAAAGCTCTTGGATTTGGATTTTCAGTTCCTCCAACTCTTTTGGGGCCATCCTATAGGGCGCCGACCTTTGGGCTGATCACGGCTCCAAGTCGATGGTAAACTCTAGTTGTCTGTCGAGGTAATCTGGTAGATTTTCGAAATCGTCCAAAATTCTTGGACAACTTCTATGTCTTCTACCGCGCTTGGGTTTATCCTCTCCGTTCAAATAAACAAGGAATGCATGGCATCCTTTCGGTTCATCATCCTCCTACTTTGTAGTGCGGATCTGATCGGGATTCTTCTTCCCATGCGATCCGTGGAAATGCGTAGCTTCTTGTCGAGGAAAGTGAAGCGAAATTTTCCTTTCCTTACATAGAATCGTGGAATGATTCTTAGCTAACGATCCATTCCTAGGATTATGTCTACATCGTCCATGGGTATTATGTTTAGATTGTTAGCGAACCTTAAGTGATCTAATGTCGACTCTAGGTTCGAGCAAAAGTGTGTATGATCATAATCCCTCCTATAGGCGATGAGATTCTCATATCACGGCTTGACTTTTCAGACCTAAGGCCCGGCATTTCTCGCATGATTTTGCAATAAAAGAATGCGAAGCACCCGTGTCGAGCAGTCTTATAACGGTGGGTTGAGGAGAACTCCCATACACCAAGTTTCCCTGGTTTTGTTCGTTCGCCTCTATCACAGGCGTAGGCTCTAGCTGAGCCGGCTGAGGTGACAGGCGCTGGTCCTTGTTGGTTCGTGGTCTTTGCTGGCTTTATTCTTCTTCTTTGGCGTTATCGCGATGGCTGCCGCCTCTGTTGTTGTTGGCGGTGGTTGCCCACTGCGATTCTTGAGGGTTGTTGTTGCGTTGCTTTGCCATTGCGATTCTTCACCACCACTGTTGGGGTTGTTGCCATTTGGAGTTCTTGGGGTTGAAATTTGGGCTGTTGTGGCGGTGGGGTTGAAGTGTATAGCCTTTAATGGTGAGCATTGCCGGTTGGTTCGGCCTTATATCGAGCGTGACCTTTGGGCAATTGTTGGCGTAATGCCCTTTTGCCCCGCACTTGTAACAGCTCACTATGTTTGCCGTGCACACTCCCTTGTGTGCTCTATGGCATCTAGGGCATTGAGGTGCCCTCAACTGTTCCTGCGGTCCCCTTGCCGGTGGAGCATAAGCTGCTCTCTTCCAGCTTTGTCCTTGCTGCGCCGCGTTTCCCTGCCACGGGCGCTTGTGACTTGCGTCCCCATAGCTCCCGCGGTTGTTATTCCCGCGGTTGGGTTCCCACTTCCCTTTTCCTCTATCCAAAGTATTGTGTGTCTGAGCCGACACCGACTTATCCTCGGACATTGCCGCCTCAATATCTAAAGCTCATGCAAGAGCTTGATGTAAGTTAGGTCTCCATGGTGGCAAGAGACATCCGTATCTCCATTCTCGGTCCGACCTAAACTTCTCCGACATTTTCGGTCGGTGTCCACTGATACGGTGCATATCTCGACATCTCGCGAAAGTGCGATCATAGTCGATTCTGAGACAATCTTTCTTGCTTTAGCGGGAAAAATTCTGCTCCTTTTTCCTCTTATAGCTTTTGGGATGTATTTCTCATCTGATTCCTCTTGAAGTCCTCCCACGAGAACTCCTCAAGCTGTTCGGCGGATAAGTCTTCTTCGGCTTCCCACTGAAGTCGGTGGTCCAATCACCGAAAAGTAACACACGACAGACCTTTCTGTGCCGTGCATCTTAAGAAAGTAAAACTCCGTTCAATGGCTCTAACCCGTTGCTCGAACTATACAGGCTTCCCTTCCGTTAAAAGCAGGAGGTTACGCCTTAGAAAGCAGTTCTTGATCCTGCGATCGGGTTGAGGTGGAGGTGGTGGTTGGGAATATCCTCTTCCTCTTGCTCGGGATTCTACCCTCCTCTAGGTCTTCCTCGACCTCGGGTTCTCGTTACGGGTTTCTTCTCGGAGGCGTTACATTATATAAAACATATTATCGTCAATTACTCAGCGCTTTCATACTTAACAAACATAAGGTTTTCATAGCCTCCTCATAAAAGCGATATCAAAATGAAACAACTCATCCTTAACATAGACAATTTGTCATAAAAGCCCCATTTGGGTCAAATATATATAGATAGGTAAACAAGGTTTGTCAAAAGCAAGATGTTCAACATCAAGAATCACAAGAAAATAAAAATAGCAAGGTTTCGGGCCCACACGGCCTCCCAAAAAAAAAAAAATTCGAGTTCTAGAACCATGGTACTGAAATATAAAAGGAAAAGCTAGCACATGCTAGTCATAACAAAACGAATTTTAATTAAAACGTCGCCTAACGTCTTCACGGGCTCCTTCCTACTCCGCGTCTTCCTCAGGGTCTTCCTCCTCTTCGGAGTCGTCTTCCCCATCCGAATCGTCCTCACGGTCGTACCACGGATGGTCTGCACCTTCGCTTCCATCATCGGTATGTCGCGCAGGGGTCCGAAGTTATCCGCGCCGTACAAGTCGTAGTTGTGGCGGATCGGACTGTAGCATACTCGGGTCGGGTCATAGCCATTGAAGGCATCTGATACGCTCATCCGTGCTGTCCGGCGGAAGGGCTCTTCCTCTTCCGGTGGTGGTGGATCGGACGCAGGTGGTAGGGGCGGTAGCGGCGGACGTACTGGGTGTCCAAAAACTGCTGGTGGCAAGACGGGCTCTCCCAGAGCTCTAGGGCGTGCTGCCTATCTACCTCGTACATCCTGCCCTCATCTATCCGGTACAGGGGTATCACCGGATCGACCTGTCTCGGAACCTCAAGGTATAGCCACTCTGGCGACTCGTCACGCCAGTGTACTCCGTGGAGGAGATAGGGTCCCATAGGTGCGGCTCGTAAATCATGTACACGTAAGTCGGATGACTCACGAACACAGGCGGATCCCAATCAAATCATAGCCTCGGGGTATCGATAAATGTAATCCCCGATACCTCTCGGGCATAACCATCCCATGTACAAGGGAGTATAGCTAGGAGTCGCTTAATGCCATCATAGTCGGTTGCGCCGTAGGCTCGGCGTTCCTCCACGACCAAGGTAATATGCGAGAACTTCGCCTAGGTCTTGGCGGTGCACATCCAACATTCGATAGGTGCGCATCAGCTCCTCGGGTGTGGCATGAGGTCCTACCCTCCTCCTAGCGATATAGCGCATCTCCTCCATCTGCCACGATCAAAACTAACGTAAGTCAACTATCGTTATCTTAAAATAGAAAGGATAGCATAACGAGAAGCAACTAGGTTGGAACTAATCAATCCATAAGGTAGGCAACATCATAAGGTACAACACATATTACAACTTACCTTCTTAGTCTTACCCAAACGTATACATATAGACTAATGACATCTTAATATATATATGCTACGAGATCCTTGTATTATACCAAACACTTAAACTAGAGTTCAACAGACTCTATCGTATTCTGGAGACAGAATTAGGGATTCTGTTCTTCATAACAAATGAAGATCAGTGCGTTAGGAGTATGCAGGTGAAAACCATGCATAAATCGGAGTCCTAACGAAAGAGATCTAGCTAAAACAAATTTACTGCGCAGTGCAGGAAATTTGCGCGATCGTGCAAAAATGTAAATCGAGGCGTATGTCGGCGTGTCGTCTACCATATTCAGGTCTTTAGGTTGAAGTTGAACATTCTGAAGCCGTAAGTGACGTCCATGTCATGATTCGTGTCGATGCTCACTCATGTCGAAGTGTGAGGAAATGTTGACGTCGTTCATCTTCAAGGTTGAGGTCGTCCTCGTTCATCCTTCTCACTCGTCTTTCGTCGTTCGAGCTCGAGGTTATCATCACTTTCATTCTTCCTATCGTTCTTTTGTTCTCGTAAGGAAAAAGAAGTTCGTACTTCTATGTTTTTTCACGATACGTGAGCATGCTCCTTAGAGTCTAGGTTTGTCTCATGATAACATATCGTTCATCATAAACAAAATTTTGAAAGATTGGAAAATAAAGTCTTATTTGAGAATTTTGGAAATACGATTTCAAAATGACAATCATGATCAACTCATATACATATCAAAAATGAATTCATCCATTCCATGTTGATCATTCAACTCAATACCACCATATACTTCCATCTCAAAAATTGAGTATTCGCATCAATACTTATTGGTTTCAAACCAAAGTTTTTGGAAAGACTTTCTTGCTCAAACATCCATTATCATTATAAAAATTTTATAATAACATAATCTTTCCAAAGTTCTTCCAACTTGCTCATCATGTAAAAAAATTTCCATTTCATGAGTTTGAGAAAGAAATGCAGTTACCTTTTTCCCGGTTGAGCTCGATGTGATGGAGTGTTGAGAGGAGTCAGTAGATTTCTAGAAGTCCAGTGACTCGATCTAGACTTAGAATAAAAAGAATTTGGGTTTACAAAGAGCAAAAGTGCTCTGATACCACTTCTGTCACGACCCCACTCCGGACTACCCGGACTGGAGGGCGACTAATACTAGGAGTAGTATTTTAGGGGTTACATGGCTAAAATAAAGATGCATACCACAATAAACTAGCATGCTCGAACATAATATAAGATAATGTCATAACGACTTAAAAAGGGTTAGGCCATCGGACCCCAAAAATCTTGGCCATGGTCCGATGGACCTCAATAGTTCATGACTATAAAGCATAAATAAATGAGTTCAGAGTGTAGCAGCGGAAAGTGTGTGAATACATATATGACGATATGCATTCAAGGTGAAAACCACAAATTCTAGATAAATTGGTCGAGGACCTTTGGACTCCTCAACACATTCCCATCACCATCATGAAACTCGACTGCACGTTTAAAACAAACATGCGGGGCTAAGTACAAGAAATTGCACTCGGTGGACTTATGCGAAAACATTTGATATTAAGATTACCGCGCCATATCGAGTAAGTCACGAGGGTTTTAGTTGAAATGCGCATGCTTACTAAAACATTCAGTTCATAAACATAGCTCGGCCGAGCATTTTCTTGGTGTGTATGGTCCATATCTCATAGTAACAATTCATATGATATTAAAAGTTAAGCGTCGAGAGGAGGCCTCCCGTCTACGACGCCGTGACGGCCGTAATCCGTCGGACCTGCGATCGCTCTCAAAAGCATATGTTAACATAGCGATAGTTCCAACCTTCACGCCATCTAGCGGGCATTTATCATCCGCGCACAGACCCGACATTTAAAAGGTTGGGAGCGACCCAAATGACATAACTTTGTCACAATATAGTTCCAACCATCGCCACAGCCTACCGGGCATAACGAGATAGGATCCATACAAAAACAAAATATTTTGGCGGTAATGTAGTAAACATTTGTCAGCGGTTGTAGAATAAATCGTAAATAAACTCATTTTGGAATAACAGTAAAGTCACATCTTAGTGGGGTAAGAAAAAGGGCCCACATTTTGAAGATAAAGCCCACTGGACTATGGTTCGTTGAAAAATGAGTCTAGGTTTGTTAAATGCGTCGATATCCGATCGTCGCGTTTGCGTCCACGCTTTCTGGCGAGGCTTTAGTGCGTCGCTCGAGTCTCGAGACTTTCAAAGCTAAGATAAACTTGATATCTTATTTCGATGTAAACTGAATTCCTTAATGAATTGATACGTTTCAATCGTGTCTGATTGAATTGTTCTCGTTCGCCGAGATCGTTCGGCGATATAAATCGTTTTTTCGATATATGGTTTCATTTGTGAAATCTTTTCTTACTAATGATTATCATACTCAATTAGTATATCTTCACAGCGTCTTGGCGTATTCATCAATCGTATGTAAGCGTCGTTTGACTTAAAAAGTCGGCGAAGTCGACAACTGATCGACAAAGTCGACAATTTTGACTTTCGAATAGTAACTTCTTACTATTTCGTTTTATAAATCGAATTTGATCGATTTGAAATCGTAAAGTCCTATTTCTCGATTTATCACGTAAATCGAGGACTTATAAATAATTTCGCATTTAATAAACCCTTTTATAAATTAAAGCGTATATTTTTGATTTAAAGCGTTATAAAATAAACGTTTGTCTCAACATAGCAATCTATGTTTATAAAATTTTATAAAATTTCAAATATGTCCAGAATATTATTTAGACATATATTTTATTAATAAACTGAATTAAAAAGGATTTAGAATCCTTATTAATTATCGAAAATCTCGATAATTAATTTAAAAATACTAAATGACTTTTGAAAAATTTTCTAAATTAATATAGTGTATTATTATACACTATGGTCCAGAATATAATTTATAAAATCCATATGATATTGTTTGCCATTTATTAATATATATACATATATATAGCTACGGTATTTTCTAAAATTAGGAATAATTATCCAAAAATCTCCAAAATTGATATACACTTAGTATAATATCCCAACATAAATATATATCACAAATATAACCTATAGTTCATCATAACCATTCAATCATAATTAATAAGCAATATTCACGGTAATTTCAAGATAATTACCCAATAATTATCAAACAATTTCTAAAAATTCTAAATAAATTCCAATATGATCAAACATTATATTATAACATTGTAACATCATAATATTAACCAAACCAATTTAAATCGTCACCATATGAGCTTGTAAGCTCTCGGCTTTTTCGATTTTAATTAGCATTTGGTTTTCAAAAATTCTAACAATTATATACTATGATTATATACTATAGTATACTAATATAACATCATAATATTTATCAAAACTAATTAAATCATCACCTTCAAGAGCTCAAAGCTCACGGCTTATTTGATTTAAATTAGTATTTGATTTCAAAATTCGATAAATTCATACAACACATAAACAATATACTAAAGCATTAATACACCATTGCATGATTAAAATAAAATCATACACCAAGGTATCCAACTTATAAGCTCACGGTACTATCCAAAAATCAAGCATATGGTTTTCAAAATTCTAATTAAATCATAGAACATATAATCAATGTTCTAAAGCATTAATATGACATTACATGCTTGAAATAAAATTTTATACACCAGGTATGATTTTGAAGCTCACGGTATTAAAGGGATAAATAGCTAGGGTTTTCCAAAAATTGTTAAATAAATACCATAGTCTTAAATCATATCATAGATCAATAATCCATCATTAAAATACTTAAGAAGCATTCGGTCATCATGGTACATTTTATAAAATTTTCGAAAACTATATTAGTTCATGCTTGGGTTTCGAAAATCATATATATAGGCAAGATACATTCATACATTTCATATACAATAACCTATGTTCATCTAAACATATTTCCTCATATTTTGAAAATAAAAATACATCAAGAACAATATTCATCCATAAGAACATTTAAAACATATATTCATACATATAAAACTCGAACACATACTCATACATACATAAAATTTTTGAACACACCTACATATAAATATAGGACATGCTCTCGGTTTTCTTGAAAAATAGAGGAGCAAAAATCGAAACTATGGTCCATGTATTACCTTAGAAATGGTATGGGAACACAAGAATAATAGAGATATCAAGCTTTGTGTAGAAATGGAGAAGGAAGAAGAAGAAAATTTGAGAGGAAAAATGGGGGGGAGCTCTCGGTTCTTGGGGCAGAATTTGGGAGAATGGAGAGGATAATGAGAGAGTGTAGAGTGTTTGAAATGGTTATTGTGTGTAGTAGAGTGTAATAGAGTGTAAGGTGAAGAGTTTCTCCCTAATACCTCTCTCTCTCTACACGGTTACACACACACAACAAAGAAGAAATAATTGCTGCACTTGGGAAGTGTGGTGTGATGATTATAGAGTGTTTAGGGAGCTCTTCATGCATTGGTCCATTTGAAAAGAGGATCCCATGCTTTGTTGGTGATGATGGGCGACGGTAATCATGGGTTTAGGGGCTGATTTTATTTTTTTGTTACACATAATACATTTTATTAATCATACATGATCATAGATATATAATACAAGTCATAAAAATAATTAAATCATCACTTAGGTATATAATCGAAAATACCGAAGCTAAATTGGAAAAATAGGATTAAAAATATAAATCACACCTATTATTGATACTCATGTAATTTTCGATCATATATATCATAATATATGATTTAGATATTAAATAATAGCATAGGATAAAATTATTGCATCATTTCATGCAATAAAACCCTAATTTCGAAAATAGGGTTTCGAAATTTATAAAAACTGAAACCATCGAATTCTATGGATCAAAATTTGATTTTAATGCTTAATAATATCCATATATATCATAACATATAGTTTAGATACCATATGATAATTTAATGGTATCATTTCATGTGAAAAACTATAGTTTATAAACTTAGGGTTTTCGAAAATCACTTTCGAAAATAATCGAATTTTAAATGCTAAAATTCGATTTTAATAATTATTAATACTGTAATTATCTAAAATAATAATAGGAAATTAATTATAATAATTTCCTGAGCATTAACTCATTTTTCAAAACGTCTCTAGACGTTGACGTTCAAAACGTCTTAAAACGTTCAAAATCGACTCATCTCAAAATGGTCGTAGTAAGCTCGTACTTACTTTATAAATATATTTCATTTAACAAAGGAATTAAGATGGAAATTAATTCCAAGCTTCACTGCTCAGAAAATTTCATGAAATGCTGACGTTCGATACGCGAGTGACGTTAAAATAATACTGCCGTATTATTTCATAATTTCTAATTTCGAAATTCACAATCCTTAGTGAATTATAAAAAGGAATTCATTATAACGATACTGCATCGAAATCACAATTCGATGTTATACAGATAAGAATATTCGGGAAAAACCCTAATTACGGGTTTAGAATACCGTAATCGTATGTTCGTTTCTTTGGAATATTACAATGATAGCATATAAGCATAGTGTAATTTTATAGGATTTTATAAAAATTATTTGGTTTGAAATACCAAAGTAGTCGTGAGCTACTTATGTTGATTCTATGATGTTTTGTTTTATTTTATTGAACCTTTGGTTATAATTATGATATATATTAATATTGGAGGCTTGTGTATAATAATTAGAATTTTTGGAAATTTATTGGATTTATTTGTGATAAAACCGTGAGCCTATAGTATATATAGGTGTGTTCCAAATTTTTCTATAGTGATATTAATACATATTAATGATCATAGTGTAAAATAATATACTATATGAATTTAGAAGAATTTTTGGAACAAAGTTTGAGAAATTGTAATATAGCCGTGAGCTATATTGTGGAAATAAGGAATTTTAATTCCTTTTTAATCAAGAATAATAATTTATTATATGTCTAAAAATTATATTAGACATAAGTGAAATTTTGAAATTATTAAACATAGAATATTATGTTTAAGGCGAAGCGTTATATTAAATAACGTTAAAAGCATAAAATAATGCTTAAAGTATTAAAGATTAATATTGAAAGAAAATATTAATCGATTTATCGATTTGCATGAAAAATCGAGAATTGAAAAGAAATCGATTGAAAATCGATATATATTAATTTATTCATTAAAATGTGATTTATTTAAGATTTATAAAGAAAAGTCAAAATGGTTGACTTTCGAAATTGACATACTAAATCGTTAGTTAAATACGCTGTCGTGAAAAGCGTACACTTTTATCCGATTATCTCAATTGAGAGAAAGATTTGAATTGAAATCATTTTATTGAATAACGTTATTATCGTTAATTACTTAACCTAAAAGGTTAAAATGGACCGAGATCATATTACGTCTCTCGAGATACGAAATTATTTTATTGAAATACGCGTTGAAACGACGTATTAAGATTTATTAAAACTTCGAATTATTATATTATTTATCAAAGTTGAGTGAACTTTGAAAATCTCGAAAAGCATGCCAACGTGCTAAATATAAATTTTTACGTAAAGGTGGGACGTGAAGGCTCACACGCAACCAGATGAGAACACGCGTATCGAAATTCGAAGTTCAAAAGTAAAGGTGGGCTTTACTATACTCAAACTGGTAGAATTTACCAAATGATTTATTTATGATGCTTTATTGTAAGCAAATATTTATGAAATGATTTATTTAATTACCTGCCCAAAATATTTATGTTTTATGTATGTATCGATTCATGATTGTCGATGCGTAATGTTGGGTAGCTCCCACTTTATGACATGTTTGAATTAGTATTCTTGGAAGTACCCCAAGGATGATGGAGAATTAAGTATCTGTCTTGAGATGGCACGGATTTTGTGCACCGATTTATTTGTATTTGTGTCTTTGAAAGGGTGCTCGGCGGTCATGGCGTCTGTGAGAGGAGGCCTCGTCTCCAGTAGCAGGCTGATGTGGAATGATATTATTTTGATGGATATAGATCATACATCTGAGGAAAATGTCGGCGCACGAATCTTTATGGAAAATGAAAGAAATTATTTAGTAAGCACGGTATTTCAAATTAAAACCTCGTGTTTCTTGTGATGGGCGAGTAATTTAAACTTGATAAATTATTTTGGCATGAGCCAATCGAGTGCAATCTTGTACTCACTCGCATGTTGTTTTAAATGTGCGGGTTGAGCAGATGATAGATGGAGATGTATCGTAGCGGTGGAACCCCTTTTGAATGCAATATATTAGAAACCTTGAATACACATCGTCATATGTGTATTCACACGTTTTCATTGCAATTGAATTAATTTATCTTATGATGTTGATTAGTTGAATACTTCCAGAACATATGAGTTCTTGTATATATATTGGTTAAAGCTTCCTGATTATTATTTCCAAGTATTAGTCCTGCTAAATCTTACTTAGGATTTAGGGTTTACAAAGTGGTATCGAGCAGTTCGCTCTTTGAATCAAAACCCATTTCGAAATTAAGCTAGATTGAGTCACTAGACTTCTAGGGATCGGACACCGCCCGACACTCCATCACATCAAGCTCAACCGGAAAAGGTAAAATTGTTTTCATCTTTAAAAGAGAAGTTTGAAATTATGAATTTGATTTGGTGTCGATAGAACATTATCGACCAATGATTGGTGTCGATAGAACATTATCGATCAAATGATTTGGGGTCGATAGAACATTATCGACAAATGAAATGGGAAATGTTGTAATAACCATGAGTGATTGGTTGAAAATTTTTCAAGAAATGCGTGTGTTTACAACTAACTATGTTAAATCGTATTTGAAATTTTATTCTTGATTCTCAATATTGTTTTGATTAATGATTATGTCATCCCAAATGAAAGTTATGAGGATTGATTGAAAGTCGTTGGTTCGCCACCAACGTATGATAATGTCATCTGAGAATGTATTGACAAATTTTTTGGGATAAAATGTTTGAATTCATGTAATTGATAGAAATTTATTATTATGAATATTTGAAAAATTTATTTCAAATCCCAAGGATGTTTACGATGATGGGTATGTTATCGAGGGCGTGGTATCGTTTAAGGCGCATGATCCCAATTCACGAAGAACATAGGAAGATGAATTATTAGAATTTTATTCCATCTTGAGAATCTCGAATTGATGAGCGAGAAGAAAATTTTAAGCTTAGAATTGGAAAGGATGTCGAGGCGATGAATGTCACTATGCGATAAGTGACACGAGAATGATCTTTTTATTTGGAAGTTCACGCATGACGGAACTCCACATCATCTATGACTCTTCGTTGAAAACGAAGTAAAAATGTGATTAAAGAATTCGTTAGAGTCGGTTAAAGGCTGAACTCGCGATCATGATCAGTCGACCTTGAACTCGACTTTGGCTTCGGCACCAGCATGTATAATTTTGACTTCGCTTTCGGTCAGTTCAGTCCGACCTCAGAAGTCTAGTCCGACCTTGGCAGTGCGATCTCGGTTGTCCACCTCGGCGAGCTCGGCGGTGCGACCTCGGCGAGCGAGCCGGTGGGTATGAGCTCGGCCGACCTCGGCAGCGGCGGTGTGACATCCACCTCGCCAATTTATCTTGACCTCGGTCAGATCACTTCCACCTCGAAATCAACCTCGGCGTCGACATGCGCCTTTGGCTTGAAATCGGCATTATCATATACGACTTGGCGTTGACATGTACGCCCTCGATTGCGGCATCGATACCTTCCGCTTCGGCAAGTCGGCTTTAATGACCGTTATTATGTCGATAACCTCGACAATGACCTCGGCATTGGCAAATGATTCGGCAACAACCCGACATCGGTATAACTTACGACCTCGGTATCCCGAGCTCGGCATCAGCAAAACTGTTTGCGCAATGTTTTTGTTTTAGCCCGTTCTCCTTCGTTAGAGCTCCGATTTATGAACAGTTTTCGCCTACGTACTCCAATCACAGAGTACTATACTTCTTATGAAGAACGAAAGCCCTGATTCCTTCACCAGAATTGACGAGAGTCAGTTGAAGTTAGTTTATAGTTTTATAGAATGGGAACTTTACAGTGCGATTAGAATCTTAGAATGATACTCGAAAGTAGTATTCCCAGTAGTACAAGAGGTGCTATGACATCTAGAGGAACCTTTGATGATGACCTATAATTTGTTATATAAAGTTTTAAATTCTTTTCATTACCAAATTTCTGTCATTGAGTTTAACTCTATGACCTAGTTCAAATTGAGAAATCATATAAGTTTCTCACTTTTTCTGTAAGAAAATTTTCAACCCGAGAATTTATAATGTGTCCTTTTGAAATCAAGTCCTTGTGTGGTGAGAAAATATTTGTGACGGTGCAGCCAGCCCATATGACCAAAGAAATCTCGATGAGTCGTCATTACGGTCTTGGACCCCGGATCCCAAATTATTCATTCAAAGAATATATGGATTCAAATAGTAAGATATGTTATTTTGAATCATGAAACCATATCTTTTGAAAGTCGACATGATGCAATTTCTTCAATCACGGAGACCAATAGGTAAGATGAAGATTGACTTATCTTGTCACTAAGTTTTGAATTAGTAAAGTGATAAACATCGGGTATGATGTAAGTTGACTTATTTTGATAACCTAAAGGTTGCGGATCGATGGGTGATGACATCGAGGAGTTATGATGTAAATAAGATCTCGATGAGACGAGATATTTTCCCTATGATGCACATGGATGCAAATTGATAACAGTGAAGTTATATCTTCATGTGACTGTTATGATAATGAAATGTTATGAATGAGATACTCTTTATCATGGAATGCAAGAGTACAAGTAAAGAAAAGTATATGATATTCGTGGGATATAATTTTCCCTTATTATGATATAACGAGAGAAATTACAACTTATCTTTAAGATAGTTGTTTGTCCATAATACCTCCTTAGTAGGTTGGACATGTCTAAAGAATGGAGATGCACAATGTTCTTTTTAAAGAATATATAATGAATCTCTCGTTTTATACCTCAATCAATGAGATTATGCTTGAGCATAATCAATTCCAAGTAATTGAGACTTGGTTAAACCAATGATAATGAGATTGAGAAATCATAATGATAACTCTTATAAAAGAGTTATTATATGACCTTTTTGATGACAAAATCCTTGAGTGAATCGGGTTCTGTTTGTTTATTTCGATGTTATGCTGTATGTTTTGTTGTGTTTGCGTGTGTTTGTGTGAAGGATTGAGTCAGATGAAATCAAAGGGTTTTTAATTGCTTGTAAGCGTTATTTAATTAATTATGGCATGTAGCGGGAAGAGCGGCGGTGAAGGCGAGGCGAAGTCCGTCGAAGTCCGCCGAGTCCAAGTCGAGCTCCGGGTTGAGCGCACGCAGACAAGGCCGAACTCGTGGCGAGCTTAACTTTGATGTCAGGAAGGACTGAGCAGTAATCTTGAAGAAATGCGGGGACAGTCGAGCTACAAAGACGAAGTCAACGCCCAGGAAAAGACATCCGAGCTCAAGACTTCCGAGCTCAAGATTGCCGAGCTCAAGACGGCCGAGCTCGTGAGTGAAACCGAACTCAGGAGAAAGAGAATAGAGCAAAGCTCGCAACCATCCGAGCTCAAAGATTGAAAAGTTCACAAGAATGAAGGCGACCTCGAGGTCGGACTCGTGGCGAGTCGGACTCGTGGCGAGGCGGACTCGTGGCGGTCGGACTTATGAGTTAAGGCGAGATCTTCCTCGAGAAGGGCGAGCTCGTGCTGTGCAAGCCGAGTAAAGGAGCTCGTGTCGGCGGATGAAGCCGCTTATAAAAATGAAGAAGAGTTTCAGGGACCACGGCCGCGTGGCGGTGGCCACGGCAGCATAAGGGCACGCGTTTTGCGAGCCAGCGGGAAAAGAGAGGATCGGTGGATGAAGGGCTTGCGGTGCCTTTTCGCACACTTAAAAAGTGTCGAGTTGGTTATTAAAGGGAGGCGACAATCGGGGTAGATTATTATTCATCATTCGATGTCTGGAGGAAATCGAGGGCAACGCTTGGAGAAGAAGCTATCGGAAGAGGCGGCGATCGAGGAGGAGCACGCGATTCGCGACAGTTTAACTTTGAATATCCAATTCCTTTTATTTTGCTATGGCATTTGTGTTTCTGAATCTTGTTGCCTGACTCGCTATGAGCTAAATTCGTATGACTTGATCTATTGATGAAACCCATGCTCGTGTGACGAGCCGTTTCTTTATCTTGTCAAGTTATTATCGTTTTCTTGGTGTTTATTTATCTTGCTTGTGATTGATCACCATGGGCGAGATCTAGCTCTATGATTTACAGCAAGCTCTCATAGAGTGGAAAACAAGAAAGTGACGCAAGAACATGATTTAAATATTATGTGTGAATAGCATAGGAATATGTGTTTGCCTTGCGTGACTTAAATGAATGGAGCAGTAGAGATACTCTTAAAGCACTTGGTATAGGAATATATTGACGAGCTTAGAGGGTATAATCTTAGATTTGGAAAATACTAAGAGTTAGAAGATTTCATGTCATAATAACGAGGCAAGATAATGTCGAAGCATGGCGAGTACGGGGCATGGGTGGAATCAAGTGATCAAGTCTATTTTTTCCTCCTGATATATGTTTGTTAATCGTTTATTGTCTAAAATTCCACCTCGGCTCAGTGTAAAAGTTCTCTTTAATTGTTTTCTCTCATATTCACAAACAAATTGTATTCGACGTGGTTTAAAAATTGCGTTCCCTGTGGATTCGATCTCGGAATACTTCCGTATATTACTTGTTGATTACGTGCACTTGCATAGAATAGTATATCTCTAAAATACTCACAACAAGTTTTTGGCGCCGTTTCCGGGGAGCGCTAATTATAGATCACGTTGATATTTCAGTTTTTGTGTTTATTTAGTATTAGTGGTTAACTCTGCTATTTTCTTCTGCGTGAATCAGGATTCTGGACTGTGGTATATGCGCAAAACCAAGGCGTAGGTATTGTACCCGCTAGATCCAGAGATTGAACGCACCATCCGTCGAGGAAGGCGGCGTCGAGCGTCCGTGAAGCGAAAGCGAAATGGCGCATGGCGGTGATGCAAATAATGGAGGAAATGCCATAGTCATCGCTGATGACCGGGAAAGGGGTATACGTGACTACGCTAACCCCAGATTTAATGAGTTGAATCCGGGAATAACCAGGCCCGAGGTGCAAGCGAACCGATTCGAGCGAAGCGGTTATGTTCGGATGCTCCAAATAGTGGGGGCGATTCGGTGGGCAAGCCACGGAGGATCCACATCTCCACCTTCGGTCGTTCACGGAGGTCGACTCATTTGAGTTACCGGTGTTCCGGTCGAGCGGCGAGACTTGGCTATTCCTTTTCGCTACGAGATCATGCAAAAGCATGGTGAAACGGTCTCCGTCGAGCTCTATTACTTCTGGAATGAGCTCGTGAAATTTTTTGATGAAGTATTTCCCGCCCACCAAGAACGCAAGATTCCGGAATGACATCATGTCATTGCAGCAGAATGACGAAGAGTCGGTGTGCGAAGCTTGGGAGCGATATAAGGAAATGCTACGGAAATGCCCTCATCACGGCATTCCGCACTGCATTCAACTGGAGACCTTCTACAATGGTCTAAATGCGTCAACACGTTTGGTGCTTGATGCCTCTGCAAATGGGGCTATTCTCTCTAAATCCTATAATGAGGCATATGAGATTTTGGAAAGAATTGCAGATAACAATTGCCAATGGTCAAATTCTCGTGCTCCAATAGGAAAGAAATCGGTCGCTGGTGTTTTGGAGGTTGATGCCCTGACGGCATTAACAGCCCAGGTAGCATCCATGAGTAACATGTTAAAGGGATTGCAAGTACCTAACCCAGCTGTGCAGCCGACGAGTGCTCCAATGGTCGCACCCACGATGCAAGTAAATGAGGTGTCATGTGTATATTGTGGGGAAGGACACACATTTGAGAGTTGTCCATCAAACCCAGCTTCAGTATGTTACATGGGAAACCGAGCGGCAAAGGAATAATCCTTACTCACAATCATATAATCCGGGTGGAGACAACACCTAATTTCTCTTGGGAGGTCGAGGATGCGGAACAAGTGGTGGTGGAAATTTTGAAAACCACATATCCACAAAATTTCCAACCAAAGCGACAACAAGCCGCCCCACAACCCAAGTCTATTGAAACCTTGATGAAGGAGTACATGGCGAGGCGGATCACGATAATCGAGGGCAATCCACTTCGCTCGAATTTAGAAGTTCAGATCGGACAATTAGCCACCGAAATGAAATCGACCTCTTGGTAATCTGCCAAGTGACACGGAGAACCCTCGGAAGGATAAAGAACATGTCAAGGCTGTCACTATGCGAAGTGGAAAGAAGATGCAAGAAACCGAGCTGCGGAACCAAGAAGAGAAGGCGGAGTCCTCAAACACTAAAAGCAAGTCGGTAGAAGTGGAAGCACCGAAGCAACCGTGTGATGCCGAGGTGCCTACCAAAGCGAATCCTCTGCCGAAGTCAATGGACGAGGTGGTGTATCGACCACCACCACCTTTTCCCGAAAGGTTGAAAAAGAAGCAGCAAGACACTCAGTTTCAAAGATTTTTAGATGTCTTGAAACAATTGCACATAAATATTCCATTGGTGGAGGCATTGGAACAGATGCCGAACTACGTGAAGTTCCTGAAGGACATCCTGACAAAGAAGAGACGCATGGGGGAGTTCGAAACAGTGGCACTAACTGAGAGCAGTAGTACTATGTTAGAAAGCAAGATTCCACCCAAGTTGAAAGATCCAGGGAGTTTCACAATTCCATGCTCAATTGGAGGTCGCGACGTTGGCCGAGCTCTGTGTGATCTGGGAGCAAGTATAAACTTAATGCCGCTCTCAATATTCAGGAAGCTCGGAATAGGAGAAGCTCGGCCTACAACAGTGACCTTGCAGCTGGCAGATCGGTCTATGGCACATCCCGAAGGAAAAATTGAAGATGTGTTAGTAAAAGTGGATACATTCATTTTCCCCACAGATTTCATCATTCTAGATTATGAAGCAGATCACGAGGTGCCGATTATTTTGGGACGTCCTTTCCTTGCAACAGGAAGAACTCTGATTGATGTCCAAAAAGGTGAACTCACGATGAGGGTAAATGATCAGAAGGTTACTTTCAATGTCTTCAATGCTATGAAATATCCGGACGAAGTGGAGGAGTGCTCGGTAATTCAAGTTTTAGAGCAGGTCGTCGCCGATAAGATGCTGGAATACTTGTCTCAGTTTGAAGACAGTGATAACGAAGTTGCCGAACTCATGGAGTTAGAACCGGAAAGGGAGCGACCTCAGCAATTCTCTAACAAGAGATCGGCCGAAGTCCCACCTCGTATCAACCGAGCTCCGGAGTCACTCGAGCTTGCGGATCGGCTGTCCGGTATCAAACCTTTGATGAGCGACCTCCAACACTTAGTCGAAAACTTTGCCTACCCACTTGAAATACGTGTATGCGGGCGAAGGACAAACTCTTCCGTAATCATTTACGCTAATCTTGAGCTCGAGAAGGAGGAATCTCTATTACAAGCGCTGCGCAAATACAAGAAAGCTATTGGATGGTCGATTGCCGACATCAAAGGATCGATCCTTCTCGTGCATGCACAAGATATTGATGGAAGATGGCCACAACACTTCTATAGAGCACCGGCGACGCCTTAATCCAAATGATGAAAGAAGTGTTGAGGAAGAAATTATTAAATGGTGGATCTTTGGAATCATTTATCCGATCTCGGATAGTTCTTGGGTGAGCCGGTGCGGTGTGTGCTAAAAGGAGAATCACGGTGATTTCTAATGATCGGGAGGAGCTGATTCCAACTCGGGTGATAGCGGGGTGGCGTGTTTGTATGGATTACGGAAATTGAACATGGCTACTAGGAAAGACCATTTTCCTCTACCATTCATGGATCAAATGCTTGATAAACTCAATGGAAAGGAGTTCTTACATTTCCTAGATGGGTACTCGAGTTATCATCGGATCGCCATTGCACGAGGATCGACATAAAACCACTTTCACCGTCCTTATAGTACGTTTGCTTTTAGAAGAATGCCATTTGGACTTTGTAATGCCCTATGACGTTCAACGTTGCATGATGGCCATATTTTTGGATATGGTGGAAAAGTCGATCGAGATCTTCATGGATGACTTCTCGGTTTTGGGGATACCTTTGGGTATGCTTGAGTAACTTGGGAAAGGTCTTGGAGCTTTGCGGCGACGACTTGGTCTAAATTGGGAAAATGCCACTTCATGGTACAAGGGCATAGTGCTAGGCCACCACATATCTAAGAAGGGATCGAAGTGGGCGAGCAAAGATCGGGGTGATAGATAAACTCCCACCTCCCACTACTATAAAGGGGCGAAGTTTCTTGGGACATCGAGGATTTCTGAGAAGGTTTATAAAGTTTCTCTAAAATTTCTAAGCCACCGTGTGCCTTGTTGGAGAAAATAGCCACTGAATTCACCTCGGAATATCCGAAGGCGTTTGACATCTTAAACGAGCTCTAGTGACGGTAGCGTGTCGTTGGTCGAGCGGGCGTTACCTTCGGGTGATGTCGGACGTAAGTGACTTGTTGTGGTATGCTCGGTCAGCGAAAGAAAGATCTTCCATTCCATCTATTATGCTAGCAAAACACTGGTGGAAGCTCAAATAAACTACACTACTACGGAGAAGGAGCTGCTAGCAGTGGTCTTTGCATGCGAAAAGTTTAGAGCCTACCTCGTAGGTTCGAAGGTGATTGTGTATACGGATCATGCGGCCATCAGATACCTAGTTGCCAAGAAGGATGCAAAGCCTCGGTTGATTCGTTGGATCTTGCTCCTACAAGAATTCGATCTGGAGATCAGAGATAGGAAGGGTACTGAAAATCAAGTGGCCGACCATTTATCTCGATTGCCAACTGCTGAGGGCGAAGAAGTGCATGCCCAAATTCAGGACGCCTTCCCTGATGAACAACTGATGAGCATGCGGCACAGTAGTACACCGTGGTATGCAGACTTTGTCAATTTCACGGTTTGTGAGTCTGCAGCCGAACTCTCATTTCAACAAAGGAAAAGGTTCTTATCAGAGGTCAGACATTACTTTTGGGACGAACCATTCTTATATAAACACTGTGCCGATGGTTTGATGAGACGATGCGTGCCACATGAAGAGATGGAATCAATTCTAGAGGATGTCATGCCACTCTTATGGCGGCCATTTTGCGGGACAAAGGACGGCGACAAGGTATTCTGATCAGTTATTTCGGCCGACCACATTCAAAGATGCTCATGCCTTCGTGCACAAATGTGACAGATGTCGAAGGGTTGGGAACATATCTTCCCGGAATGAGATGCCAATGAATTTCATTTTGGAAATCGAGCTCTTTGGCGTATGGGGTCTCGATTTCATGGGTCCGTTCCACCATCATGTGGCAACCTCTACATCCTTGTGGCGATTGATTATGTATCCAAATGGGTAGAAGCCGTGGCTAGTCCCACTAATGACGCGAAGGTTGTCGTCAAGTTCTTGCAAAGAACATCTTCACGAGGTTTGATGCGCCTCATACGATTATTAGTGATGAGGGCACACATTTTGTAACAGGCGATAAGTCTTGTCTGGCAAGTACAATGTTAAGTCACAAGATTGCCACGGCATACCACCCCAAACCAATGGACAAGCGAACTCTCCAATAGAGATAAAGGCATCTTGGAGAAGGTGGTAAACCCGTCGGAAAGATTGGTCCATAAGGCGGATGATGCAATATGGGCCTCTGAGCGACTTTTAAAACTCCGTTAGGGATGTCCCCTATCGGTTGGTCTATGGGAAAGCTTGTCACCTTCCACTGGAACTTGAGCATCGAGCCTATTGGGCGATAAAGAAATTGAATTTTGAGCATAAGGCCGCTGGAGAAGCTCGCTTGTTGCAACTAAGTGAGATGGATGAATTCCATTGGTTTGCCTATGAAAATGCTAAACCTGCATGAGGAGAGGACAAAGAGATGGCATGATAACAACATCTTGCGCCGTGAGTTCTTGCCGGGTCGCAAGTGTTCTTGTTCAATTCAAGGTTGAAGTTATTCCCGAAAAATGAAATCACGATGGTCGGGCCCTTTACAATTCTCAGGTAGCACCCCGCTATCACATTCTGAAAAGGACATCGATCGGAATTCATGGTGAATGGACGGCGTGTCAAGCACTATTAATGTGGCGAGTCGTTCGTGAGAAGACCTCAACACCCCTGAAGGACGCCTGACAGGAGGTACCTTGGGCAGCCATGGCGAGCAGGCGCTGGGCAGCCCATCTATTTTGTTTGTAAATATTCGTTTTAATTCTCGTTTTGTCTCGGTGTTTTTCATATGTTAATAAATTGCTTTAGCCTTGCTAAAAGGATGAGGGATTATTTTGGGATTTTTGATTGCAGGTACGTGCGTACCTCTGGGGGAAGTTCGGAGCATGGTGCTAATTCTCGCCCCAGTAATGGAGTGGCAGAGGTTTAAGAGAAAGTGAAATTGAAGTTGCTAATTTGGTAAAAACCAAAAGAGCGGGAAAAATTTGGTTGACTTTTGGGATTTGAAAGACCGCGCCTTTTCCTCTTCCACCTTTCATCTTTTTAATCTTTTATTTTCCCCAATTTTGCTGCATCTTTGCTCTCGCCCTTCACGTTCATTTTCTCCTGTGCTCTGATTGTGAAAAATTTGTAGTCTCCATCTCTTCCATCTGCAGAATCGGTATTATGAGGAGATTCAGTAGCAGGATCAGGGGGCAAGTGCGGGCATCATCCATTCCAAGCAATGATGCTGCCACACCCCTCGTGATTTCAGACGAAGAGATATCCCAGGAACCTTCACCAGCTCCTCCACAGGCTGTTACACATCCTTCCTCCAAAAGAAAGAATAGTCCCAAGGAAAAGGGGAAGGCCAAGATAGTGGAGGCCGAGGAATCTGAAGAGGCTCAGAGCAAGAAGGCGCGAGTGGAAAACCCCTCGTCACAAAAAGCAAGAATTTCAATCGATGCTATCCCTAAATTTCGAGCTCACGGTGGGTTCGAAAGATTTAAGCGCTTAAAGCCTAGGCAGCTCTGGATGGAAAAGGGGTTCCAGAGGTCAAAAGAAACTCCGGTGTTTGTGGTGGAGTTAATTTCTTTGAATGGTTGGGCTACATTCGCGGCGATACCACCGCCCCCCATTACACCCCTTGTTAAGGAGTTCTATGCAAATATCATGCCTTTACCTAACAAGGAAGGGTTGTCTGCGGTGGTTAGAGGTAAATTAGTGGTTTTCTCCCCGGAAACCATTAATGCTTTTTATGAGTTAGACAATGAGGTGGAGGATGCTTTCTCCACCATGAAGAGGGCCCCTTCCAGTGAAGACCTCGAGGAGGCGCTACGATTGACAGCTGTCGAAGGCACAGAATGGGAGATCTCCACACAGGGGTGTCGCTCCATTAAAGCTGCATCATTAAAATTGGAGGCTCACGTCGCTCTCCATTTCATCAAAAGCGGATTTTGCCAACAACCCATGATACCACGGTGTCGGAAGAGCGTATGTTGATCCTTCTCGCATCTTCCTTTGGAAGGTCCGTCAACGTAGGCGCCCAAATCTGGCGCGAAGTAGAAGGGTGCCTAAAAAGGAAGACAGGCCGATTGTTCTTTCCTTCTCTGATCACTCAGTTATGCATAAAGGCCGGGGTGCCTGTCAAGGATGATGAGGATCGGCTCGTTGAAAAATCTTTCATAGACATCAAGACTCTGACTCATCGTCATAGTGCTTCTACAGACCCAATCTCGCAAGCAGCGCAAGAAGATCCACCTCGGCCCATACCGACCTCAACCGAGCCTACTGTTCTAGACATGCAGAAGTGCCTCTGCGTGCAAGTCCAAGCCCTCATGCTTCGATCCGCTGCACTAGAAAAAGCTCTTAAGCATTTTTGGGCGTACTGTCGTAAACGAGATCGGGTAGTGGAGGATAGCCTCAGGTCACTGTCTACGGTACATCTGCCAACCTTTCCGGAATTCCCACATCGGGTATTCCAAGCGTGGCCTCTACCTTCTGATTTTGATTACATCCTTTGGGCCGAGAAAGAGAAAAATGCAAAGCCGACCCGAGCCCAGCCAACTGAATCTGACGAAGTGCGCACCTCGATCGAGGCCGAGTGGTGTGTCTCCCGATGTCAAGTCGCTTTCACCGCCACCGCCCATCTAACCGAGCTTCTCCTACTCCTTCGGGTTCTCCCGAAGTGTAGGCTAGGGGCGTTTTCTCGAACTCAATCCTTGTTTTGTGTTGTGTTTTGTTGTGTGTCTGCTGGTTGGTGTTTTGTTGGGTGTTGTTCTGTTTTGTTAAATAAAAGCATGTTATTCTGTTTTCGATGATTTCTAAGGATGATGCTTAATTGGCAAGGGATAGCTTTATGATGTTAATTTGTTTTGTTTATACCGTGATATTTGGTACGCCTTATTGCTCGTCTGGTCTTTAACCTTATTTTGTGGGATGTACCTCTATTAATTCTGGTATTAGCATATTAGCCCTATAGGGATTGACCATGGCATCGGTGAATCTTAATTGGCCTACGATTTTGTATGAGTGCCTGTCTCTCATATTTGGTTGGTACTCCCCCTTGAGACAAAATACATGAGTGTATCAACTGGATAGGACGTAGGCCCTCTTTGGATCGATTGTGCCTTTCTAGCCTTCCTTATTATGATATTTTTCCTAGGGTCCCCCTTTGAGCTTACAAGCTTTTTCTTTCTTGCACCCACCAAATACTCTCATGTATACCCATATATATCATTCCTTACCCTTCACTCTGGGCATACCTAACTGTGGTTCAGTTTCTCTCATTTCTATAATAGTGCCCGTAATAATCTCTATGTCTCAAAATAACAGTGGCTCACCCCTCGGTTTTGTATAAGTTTCAACATTGAGGACAATGTTATGTTCTAAGTTTGGGGGTGGGCGAGGTAAAGTAACATCGGAAGTTGAGGGTGAAGTGTTTAAAGTAACCTCGGAAGTTGAGGGTGAAGTGTTTCAAAATATATATATATATATATATATATATATATATATATATAATTAATGAAAAAGGTGAAGATGCGGGATCTCTACAAAAAGAGAAGAAAAATGTCAGGATAGTTGGAATCAAGAATTAGTTAGGTGTCCAGGTGCTTTGAGCTACATTATCCCAAACAATCCTACCGTCACCCAAGCCTAACATTATAAGTCGTTAAAGACCTCTTGATCCAAATTGATGACACTCATGTTAGTGGAGAGGGGGTTGACCGAACTGAAATGTGGAGACATCTGTGCACTTGATAATCAAAGCATGGTCATATTAAGAAGAACTAATTTATGGGAAGATTCATGTAGTGGCTAATGTGTTATATACATGTTGATATCTGAAGGGCAACGTCCTTGCAATACGAGATGATTGACCAGATTTGCAACGAGAAGAACTGAATGATCCCTTTTCTTTCAAAGAACCATGACTGAAAGCGACGTCCCTGGCTGATTGAGTCTTCATCTTGGTTATCGTCTGAGCATTTGAACATCGCTCCTTGTTTTGTGGGTGTGTTTTTGCTGGGTAATAGAGCATCACTCGAGGACGAGTAATGAGCTAAGTTTGGGGGTGTGATAACTCTTATAAAAGAGTTATTATATGACCTTTGTTGACAAAATCCTTGAGTGAATCGGGTTCAGTTTGTTTATTTCGATGTTATGCTATATGTTTTGTTGTGTTTGCGTGTGTTTGTGTGAAGGATTGAGTCAGATGAAATCAAAGGGTTTTTAATTGCTTGTAAGCGTTATTTAATTAATTATGGCATGTAGGCGGGAAGAGCGGCAAAGGAAGGCGAGGCCAAGTCCGCGAAGTCCGCCGAGTCCAAGTCAAGCTCGGGTTGAGCATGCAGACAAGGCCGAACTCGTGGCGAGCTTGACTTGATGTCAGGAAGGACCGAGCAGTAATGTCAAGAAATGCGGGGACAGAGTGGAGCTACAAAGACGAAGTCAACGCTCAGGAAAAGACTTCCGAGTTCAAGATTGCCGAGCTCAAGACGGCCGAGCTCGTGAGTGAAACCGAACTCCGAGGATAAAGAGAATAGAGCCGAGCTCGCAACCATCCGAGCTCAAAGATTGAAAAGTTCACAAGAATGAAGACGACCTCGAGGTCGGACTCGTGAGCGAGGTCGGACTCGTAAGCGAGGTCGGACTCGTGAGCGAGGTCGGACTTATGAGTTCATAGGCGAGATCTTCCTCAGAAAGGGGCGAGCTCGTGCCTGTGCAAACTGAGTAAAGGAGCTCATATCAGCAGATGAAGTCGCGCTTATAAAAATGAAGAAGAGTTTTGCAGGACCACAACCACGTGGCGGCTGGCCACGACAGCATAAAGGACGCGCGTTTTTCCAGAGCCAACGGGAAAAAGAGAGGATCAGTGGATGAAAGGCTTGCAGGTGCCTTTTCTGCACACCTAAAAAAGTGTCGAGTTGGTTATTAAAAGGGAGGCGACAATCAGGAGTAGATTATTATTCATCATTCAGTATCTGGAGGGAAATCAGAGGGCAACGCCTTGGAGAAGAAGCTATCGGAATAGGCGGCGATCCAAGGAGGAGCACGCGATTCCGGCGATGAGTTTTAACTTTGAATATCCAATTCCTTTTTATTTTGCTATGGCATTTGTGTTTACGAATACTGTTGCACAGCTCGCTATGAGCTAAATTCGTATGACTTGATCTATTGATGAAACCCATGCCCGTTTGACGAGCCCGTTTTCTGCTTATCTTGTCAAGTTATTATCGTTTTCTTGGTGTTTATTTATCTTGCTTGTGATTGATCACCATGGGCGAGATCCTAGCTCTATGATTTCTGGCAAGCTCTCATAGAGTGGAAAACAAGAAAGTGACACAAGAACATGATTTAAATATTATATGTGTGAATAGCATAGGAATATGTGTTTGCCTTGCGTGACTTAAATGAATGGAACGGTAGAGATACTCTTAAAGCACTTCGGTATAGGAATATATTGACGAGCTTAGAGGGTATAATATTAGATTTGGAAAAATACTAAGAGTTAGAAGATTTCATGTCATAATAACGAGGCAAGATAATGTCGAAGCATGGCGAGTACGGGCATGGGTGGAATCAGTGATCAAGTCTATTTTTCCTCACGATATCTGTTTGTTAATCGTTTACTGTCTAAAATTCCACCCCGGCTCAGTGTAAAAGTTCTCTTTAATTGTTTTCTCTCATATTCACAAACAAATTGTATTCGACGTGGTTTAAAAATTGTGTTCCCTGTGGATTCGATCTCGGAATACTTCCGTATATTACTTGTTGATTACGTGCACTTGCGTAGAATAGTATATCTCTAAAATACTCGCAACACATAATCATTGAGATGTGTGAACAGCTAGGATAGCCCTAGCATGTAAATCAAGTACGAAGAAAATATCTCCAAAATGAAGACATGGTGATGAGATGCTTGGAATCTAAGTTATGGTATACAAATGTACTACCTTTCCAAACTATATGACATTAATGACGGTTCTAGTCCTGAGAGTAAGAACCGAAGTATAATGAAAGTAATATTACTTTCTGACACCATGCTCAAGAAAAAGGACAAAAGTCCGTAATAGTCAAGAAATTATGAGCTATACAATTATGAGATAGCCACAATATGAGATAAGTTTCAACGATTTTATGACTTCGATAAGTGAAGTAATTCCTTTGAAGTAAAGAAGGAGTAAGAAATGCATTCATTATTTGAAAAGGATCTTAGTGCTCTAAATTGTATTGACACAAAGCGCTTGTTTTATGTGTCATAGAAATTAACAAGCAAGATAACCTCTTTAGATTTTTGCAAAAGGAAATGCATCGAGAGAATAAATGAAAAGATTCACATGGAAGAATCTTAAGGTGAATCTAATTGTAAATCTTACCCCTCATACTTTTGTGATGATCAATAAAGTGGAATATTAAGTATCTCTGACATGGGAATGAAGCATTCATCGAATGTCGAGAAAATGGTAAAGATATTTGACGTCAAGGCAAAAGTATAATATGTCCCTAGCGGACCAAGGATTTTATCCTATGCGAAATTGCATAATGAATCAATAAAGATTAAGAATAAATGACGTATATCCAAAAAGGGATATTACAAACAATGGCACTAAATGCCAGTACAAGAACTTTCTCTTGAAAAGAGTTTAAAGTAAGGATATATGAGAGATATATTCCTAAGATTGATAGAGGGAAAAGGAGAATTTAATCATTCATACTGGATCAGAAATGAATGATAGTGTCAGGAACATCACGATCTCTACAATGAGATCAAGATATCAAGATATTAATATCAAGGATAGGTCGATATAAACATAACCACATAATGCTATTGATAAAAGCATAATAGTCCGACCTTTGAGAAGGATACGATTAACGAGTAACGTAAGACCATAGCAAGAAAGTATAATGTCCCAAGGAAAGGATAATGATGTATGAAATAGATGTTTATTTGAACAGACGAGAACACCGTAGACCAGAGCCTATATTTCGCACCAAATACAGGACGAACAGAAATCAGGAAGGCCTAATATATATGAGAAAATTCCTCAGAATACCTATAATTTTTCTATTCGATATAGGTGCTTCGTTTTCTAATATCGCACAAGTATGCGTAGAAACGATAGAACCCAATTCGGGGTAAGCAGATAGAAATGAAAATCTCTTCACTTATACGAGAATTATGGCCATCGCAGGTGTTGCTCGAGTTTAAAATTGGGCCTATGATCGCCTAAGGTTCTAACAAATGAGTTAGATCATAATATCTATGTGGAACGTAGATATAATTCAAGAAACAGAAGTTTCAAAAATATATGTCACTCACGTGATTAAAAGCACGGACATAGTTTCTCCATTCAAAATTCTATGCAGCGGGATTTTGAATCCTCAATTGCTTTAATTTAAGGTTGGCTCATCTAGAACTATCTATTTACAGATGGTAAGAAAAGAGAGTCCGACAAGTAGAAGGTTAATCCCAAGGCCTACAAGTTAGAGTTCATACAGAAGTATTGACCATCTTATTATAAACTGGGCATAACTTGGGACAGTTTTTGGAAGAATTTCTACATCTTGGGTGAATGCTCGTAACTATGGAGAGATGGATGCGGATGACATCCAATAACTTATCCATCGTTTGCCAACAGTTGGCGGGGATCTTGCAAAAGAAGTATCAAGGGAATACCTTCTCCAAGTAGAAAATTCTAAGACTTGGGCAGACTTACAAAGATTTGTCAACAGGCTCAAGTATACATATAATGCGTTTGGAATGGCACCTACGGGTACTTATCCTAGTCCCCGACAAGTTACACAGCAAGGCATAAAGAAATGGTTGTATCCTGATGTTACAAATGCCGCCCCATGTCCTGTGCCGTCTATTATACCAGAAAGAGACGAGAATGGCAAAAGGACAGGATCTTATCGCCTCAAGGATTAGGGGAATTACCGTTATCGATCGACCTTACTTTCTGATAAAAGTAACACACACTTCTGGAATCAAAGAAGTAACAGGGAGCAGTGTGACCCCTGGCTCTTTGAAAGAGAGAGATCGTCGGATATATGAGGTAAAAACATACCTGGAAATAGCCAAGTTTCTAAGCGAAATGTACGATTCCGACGAAGGCCACTCAGAGACATAGAGTCCTATGATAATATGAGACTCATATGTAAATGGTGGCATATGTGAAAATGGTATCTGATGTACAAAAGCAAAATTGTTCCAATAAGATATGGTTACTATGAGATTATAGTCATGCCATTCGGACAAGCTAGTACACCGGCCCTATTCGTGAACCTCAAAAATCGAGTGTTCCATATGTACTTAGATAATTTTATCTAAATCTTTATGAGCGATGTTCTTATCCATATGAAGGACGAGAAGAACCTAAAGAACATCGAAGGACCATTGCGGACTTTTAGAGTCGAGCAAAATTTTGCCAAGTTTAATATATGAATTTCGGCTTAAAGAAAGAATATTCCTTAGACACATGATGTCTTCCGAAGGAATCAAATTTACATGGACAAATGAATGTGAAGCCACTTATTAAAGTGAGAAAGATAATAGTCAAAGCACCACGATGACTTAGACCTCACGAATAGAATCACCCAACTCATGACTTGAAATAGCAACGTGTCGTGCAAAAATTTTGAAGGCGTTCCTATATGAAATGAGTTGTGAGATCTTCACAAACCATAAAAATTTGAATTATTTCTTCGAGCAAGAGACTTAAAAATAAGATAGAAAAGATGGCTCGAATCAGTAAAAGATTCAAAATGGTGATATAAATTATCACCTATGAAGGGCTGAAGGGTTTTTAAAGAGGCGCCTGACAATGTCATATTGTCTAAGGAAATGTTATATATATATTTCAAACAAGGATAAGCTTAGAAATGAAATCATGAATGAAACTCATGATATTCCTCATACCACCCACCCAAGCAGCACTAAAGTATATTATGATTTACAAAAAAATTAGATAAGTAAAGAATGAAATGAGCTATAACCTCATTGACGAGCATTGTCTCGGTTATAGGAGGTGAAGGCATTGTATCAATGACCTTATAAGAGGTTATAATCTCTAATGAGATATAAATGAAAATGAAATGACATAGCAATGGATTTTTATGACAGGTTTTGCCAAAGTTATAAAGATGTAACACTACTATATGGGTAGTAGTGATCTGACTCACCAAATATGCTCATCTCTACCTATTTAGATGACTCAGAGGTCTGATAATTTATCTCAGTCATACATAAAGGAAATCGTATCTTTGCAAGGGGTCCTAATACCTAACACTTTAGATAGAGATTCCAAGTTTACCCCTAGATTTTGAGCTAGCTCACCAAAAAGGTAGTTATGCACGATATTGAACCTTATCGTAGATGTCCCCTCACGTACAGATGGGCGATAAAAAGGACAATATGAATATTTAAAGATACAATTAGAACATTCATGTTAAATTGAGGTGCAAGTGGGAACATGTTGTACCACTTATTAAGTTTACGTACGACCATAACTGTCAAACAACGATTGACATAGCCACACGTGGCATTATATGGAAAGAAATATCGACCACCACTTTATTGTAATAAAGTAGGTGAGAGAAGGTATAAGGTCTTGACATCGTAAATGAAATGATAAAGATATTTGCCAATAAGGCAAAGACCGCGGAGAAGCTCAAGATGGACCAAAGTCTTACTGTTGGTACGCGTGAATCGAACAAAGATTTTAAATGCGAAAATAAAGTTCCTTGAGATTTCTCCATCGAGGGAAATTATAAAGTTCAAATTACAAGGAATGTTGAGATCAAGATTTATAGGACCTTACGAGGATCCTAGAAATAATAGGCCCACTAGCCTCTAAATTAGTAGTTCCACCAAAATTTGGGGAAAGTACATAATGTTTTTCCACGTGTCACAGCTAATGATATATGAATATGACCCAAATCACGTAATTCATCATAATGAAGTGATCTTTAACTCAAATATGAGTTGTGATGAACATCTATGACTATTTGATCGTATGATTCAATGATTAAGAATTAAATTGGGTCTTTGATGAAAGTCCAATGGAGAAACCATGGACAAAAGGAAATCACGTGAAATTTATGATGTTATGGTGCTAAGATGCCCCATACTTTTTTATGTATGTAAATTTTGGGATGAAATTTCTTTAAGGGGGTTGGAATGTAATACCCCGAATTATTAAAAGCCCAATTACGATAATAAAAATCGTAAATTAGGGATTCGTCTCGATAATCGAATTAATAAAATATCGAATAATGATTTCGATTATTTTGGAATAATAAATTCCTATGATTTATTCACAAACGAATGTGAATTGAGAAATACGAATATGTAACGTATTTCAACAGTATTATTTTTACGTCGATTACGTATCGATGATTAAATGCTCGTGATATTTTCTAAGTTTTTAAGCTTAGAATTTAATTCCATTATTATTGGAATATATTTATGTAATATCCCGCAGAATTAGATGCCTAATTACGGTATTTAAAACCCGTAAAATAGAAATTCGCTGAGATGATTCGATCAGTAAGATGTCGAATAATGATTTCGATTATTTACGAAGGAATGAATTCCTATTTTAACATTCACTGAGAATTTTGAATTTAGAAATAGAAGTTTATAAAGCGTATCGATAGTATTATTTTAACGTCGACTGCGTATCGATAGTTAAAATTTCATGAAATTTTATAAGCAATTAAGCTTAGAATTAAATTCCATTATTAATGGAATAATTTAATAAAGTGATTGCAACTTTATTACGACCATTTCGAGATGAGTCGATAATTAACGTTTTGCAACGCTTCAAACGTTAACGCTTAGAGACTAAATGGAAAGTGAGTTTAATGATCAAGGAATTATAGTAATTAATTTCCTATGATTATTATATGTAATTACAGTATTATTTAGCATTAAATCAATGCTATATCATTAAGGAATTATATTGATCAAATTCCTCAATTTCGAAAACCATAGTTTCGAATTTTAGGGTTTTATCGCATAAAATGATGCCATTAATTTATCCTATGATATTAATTATCATCTAAACTATATGTTATAACATATATCAATGTTTGGCATGGAAAATAAAATTTGACCCATTGGCATAATGTAATAGCGAAAACTATACACTTATGTATACAAGTTTATCTTGTTGATTTTCCTATTACATGTATCTAAGTGACATCGATTAATTAAATAGCCTAACTAATCAATTAAAATCAGATATATACATAGATATATATATAAAAACATGCATGTGAGTGTATAGAGAGTGTGTGACAAGTGTAGAGGTGCATGGGAGGGTAGTGACAAGTGTAGAGGTGCATGGGAGGGAAGTGACAAGTGTTGATATGCATGTGAGTATAGTGACAAGTGTCACACATGCATATCACCCCACACCCCATACCCTCTCTTCCCCCTTTTGGATCAGCTATTTCTCCCTCTCTCTCCCAAAATTTTCAGACCCCTCCCCTCTCCTCTCCTCTCTTCTTCTTCTCCTACACCATTTCCACCATGGAAGAGGAAGCTCAAGCTCCATCTCTCACATTCATCTTCAAATTCGTGGCTGAGGTATAACTACCTCCTATGACTCTTAGACATGACTAAATCATACTTGCATGCTTAGATTGATGATCTTGGTGGTGATTTGGGGTGATAGATTCACCATTTTCGTGGTTATATGAAATGCATACAAGAAGAATAAGCTTAAAATTGAAAACTGGAAGTAGGTTACGAAAACAGTAACTTAATAAAATTATTTGACTAAGTTACAGTGGTCAGATGAATGTTGAAATTAAACATGTCTATTACGTCTCTGTAAAATTTCAAGTCAATCCAACTTGATTTGCTATTTTAATTCTATTTTTCAAACACACTGCACAAATCTGTAAAATTTCGGTGTTCATCCCCCACGGTCCGTGGCTTTCGTTTCGAGTTTGGCTAATGGTAAAACTCTAAAAATTGTCATAAACATAACTTAGCATGTCTAGAAGATTTATGTAAATTTTCAGAATTTTCTAAAAATGTTTACTATTTATTCCAGATTTTACATACTAACTGCACAAAACTGTCACGGGAGTGATAGCTTGTGGTAAAATATTTTTATCTCCCAATCTATTTTGAATCATTGAGTTAGGCTTTTTCTGGATTAAACTAGACTTAAGTGGCTTTTCAATATGATTGGTTTCATTCCCAGATTCCTTATAATGAACTCACGATGAATTTTTAAAGTTGACGCATTACAGTAAGCTTTTCTGGACAAACTGCCTTAGTAAATTTCTATGTTAATCAACTGTTCGTGTACGACTTTTACGTGAGATGTTCAAGCCGTTTGTAGTCCGATTTTGACTTTGGTTTCTTCATAAGAAATGTTCCTTACCATGTCTAGTTGTGATCTGGAAAGTTTGATCTCAAACCAAGTTTTATAGGTATATCTTTCGTTGACCCAAAGTCACCTACTTGAAATTTTTTCCATTCCAACTAGGCAACTTTGAACCTACGTATTTCTCGATGCATCAAGTATCTTCCAGTATGGTCTTCATGAAACATGTAGTTCTTATTACAAGGTTTCAAAAATGGTATCTTGCAGTCATTTTGGTATTGTGAGTCAAAAGTTACGAGCCTCGCAAAATCCCTCGTCGTTAAACTAAATCTGGAAATCCTGAAAAATATTCTAAGTATAGAAGTCAGTTCGAGTTGCCCACTTTGAGACCCTATATCTCCAGAACCACAACTCTTTTGGATCGACTTCCTTCTTAGAACTTATAGTACATGTTTAGAGGTTTTCAGAATGTATCCTTGTACGGTCATACGTATTTTAAGTCGAGAGTTATAAATCGTCAAAGTATGACACTTGGGTTGTTTTAAGCTGTTTTGCCAAAAATTAAATACTTAAAATTTGACTAAGTGTTGGAACTCCCCTAGGTGAAATATGCCTTATGTGAATATGGTGATGATCGATTGATACATGGATGATATTAATACATATTAATGACCATAAGTATATAATAATACACTATATGAATTTATAAAAATTCTTGGAAATCATTTGGTAATTCTAAGAATTTCCGAGAGCATTAAAGGAACTATAAGGATTTTAAATCCTTTTTAATTAGGAGTAATAATATATTATATGTCTAAATATTATTTTAGACATATTGGGAATTTATAAAATTTTATAAACATGGATCACTATGTTATAACGAAACGTTTTATTTAATAAACGTTATAATTGAACAATAAGGATTATGGATAAATGGATTAATGTTTAAGAAAAATATTAATAAAGTTCATCGATTTACGTGACAAATCGAGAAATAGGACTTTACGAAAAGAAATCGATTGGAAATCGATTTACAACATGAATTAGTAAGAAATTACTATTAAAAATCCGTATGTCGAGAAACGTATAAATACGTTGAACGTTTAAACCGGAAAGGTTAAAACGATATAATTGAACGTGTCTCGAAGAACGAGAACGGTTCAATTGAAATACGTAATTGAAAAGCGTATTGAATTGCTATGAATTCAGTTTATATCGATGTAGAATATCAAGTTTATTCTAGACTTTGAGAGTCTCGAGAAACGAGAACGATGTACTAAAACATCGCTTTTACGTAAAGGTGTGGACGCGGACGCGACGATCGGGCGTTGACGAGAAATCAATCTTAAGAACTCAAGTTAGGACGAACCATAGTCCAGGTGGGCTTCTTATCTTCAATAATGTGGGCCCCTTTTCTTACCTCACTAATGTGGGCTCTCTTTTCAAACAAAAGCGACTTTGCTACTCTTTACAAATGAATTTATTTATTACGCTTATCTTCAACTGTTGATAAACTGTTTACAAGATTACCTGCCAAAATGTTTCGCTTTGTATGGATCCTATCTGCTTTGCCCGGGTAGGCCGTGGGCGATGGTTGGAACTATATTATGACAGTTATGTCATTTGGGTCGCGCCCAACCTTTTAAATGTCGGGTCCTGTGCCGGATGATAAATGCCTGGCTAGGATTGGCGTGAAGGTTGGAACTATTGCTATGTTAACATATGCTTGTGAGAGTGACTGTGTGCTGTACGGGATTACGGCCGGTCACGGCGTCGTAGAAGGGAGGCCTCCCTCTCGACGTTTGATTTTTAATACTGTTATGAATTGTGACTATGAGATACGGATCATACACACCAAGAAAATGTCCGCCGACGATGTTTACGAACCGAAAATGTTTAGTAAGCCTGAGGCCTTCGACTAAAACCTCATGTCTTACCCTGATATTGGCAGTGTAATTAAATTATCAAATGTTTTTGGCATGAGTCCACTGAGTGCATTCTTGTACTCAGCCCTGCATGTTTGTTTTTAAATGTGCAGGTTGAGCAGATGATGGATGGAGCAGTGTTGAGCAATAGGAATATTGTCGCTGAAAGTTTTATACCTTGATAGTACATCGCCATATGTACATATCACATGTTTTCCGCCGCAAGAACTTAAGTTATGTACTAAAGTCCAAGAACATGCTTGTCGTATGAATTACGGCTTTTGTTAAGGAGAATTCCCTGCTTAATTATACATTTAGAGTTACAATCCTTCTAAATCCTACTTAGGATTGAGGGATGTGACAATTTAATAGAGCCGAATCGCCTTTATTTTGAGTATTTTGAGATGAGTCGATATTTAACGTTTGAGACGCTTCAAACGTTAACGTTTAGTGATGACTTGAGAATCAAGTCTAGCGATCAAGGAATTATGATATTTAAATTCCTATGATTATTTTATATAATTAGAATATTATTTAGCATTGAAATAATGCTAGAAAATTTTGGAATTATATTTTGATTATTAAGATTCTCGAAAACCCTAAATCGAGAATTAGGGTTTTCTACCTTGGATTGATTCCAATAATTTTCCTATGATATAAATTATCATCTAGTATATATATTATGCTATATATCTACTTATAGCATGAAAATGAATTTTTGGGCATTAATTTATTGTAAATGCCGAGAACTTCCTATTGTTTTTAACATAGGATTATTTTATTTTTGATCATCCAATTTGTGATATTTCTTAAGTGTAGTATTAATACACTTACCTATTAAAATGTGTAGATGAAAATTACACTAGCTTTTGATTTTTGTAATAGCCGTCTATGTTGAATTAATACACAAAATTGGATTCTTGATTTTTATATATACTTGATTGCACAAATATTTGGGGAAGAGTGTATTAATACACTTGATAAATACTTGTAAAATCTGAAATGTTTTCTCTCTCATGCACTGTGTCGACGGCAGCTATGATAGCATGAAACAAAATTTGAATTGTTTTTCCCAAGAAATTGCTTTAATAAAGCTTACAAAGTATTAATGCAATTGTAAGAGATATTTTTAGTATGACCTCACTCTTTGACTAAAATTATTTCATTTGTGTTTGTTTCTGTGAGAGAGAGCCGAGAGAGGTATCATGTAGTGTGTGTTGTTTTTTTTTTTTTTCATTTATTTGCCTAAGTATATATTTTAGCCTAAAACCACGAACACACTTCACACTCATTTCTCTCTTTTCCTCCGCTCGCCGTGAGCCTTTCTTTAAGAAAACCAAACTTTCCTTCTTCAATTCTCTCATTTTGTTTGAGTTTGATTTATCCTACAACCGATCGACTCCGATAACGAGGTTAGATATCGAACAAGCTTCGATAAAACCTATCTTTTTCAATAATCCTACGGTTTAAATTATTATTTTAGCATGTATTAATTATGCAATAAATCATGCTAGCATGTTATAAGCTTAGAAATTATGTTACATATGTTAATATGTGCATAGATTATTTATTTACTAAGCTTAGCAATATATTTAAATTATTATAGTGATGCTCAATTTTGCTAGGATGTTTTTAATGTTGGATTATTGATCTATAGTGTTGTAGGAGTGCATGGTATTAAATTGAGAATTTTTGGAATCCATTTGCTTAATTTTATAAAACTGCCGAAATGAACCTAGGTTGGAACTATGGTGTATAATTTTTTATATGCTTGATATAATAGCATATTATTGATCTAGGGTTTTGATTAGGTGTTGTAGGAATTTATTAGAATTTTTGGACCTATGTACCTAAATTATTTTCAATAAGGCTGAGACCCATAGTGTTTGATTCTATGGTTTGTATAGTGGTATTATATGATATTATGATGTATTAGTGCTATATGATAGCATATAAGCATAGTGTAATTTTATAGGATTTTATAAAAATTATTTGGTTTGAAATACCAAAGTAGCTGTAAGCTACTTATGTTGATTCTATGATGTTTTGTTTGATTTTATTGAACCTTAGGTTATAATTATGATATATATTAATATTGGAGGCTTGTGTATAATAATTAGAATTTTTGGAAATTTATTGGATTTATTTGTGATAAAACCGTGAGCCTATAGTATATATAGGTGTGTTCCAAATTTTTCTATAGTGATATTAATACATATTAATGATCATAGTGTAAAATAATACACTATATGAATTTAGAAGAATTTTTGGAACAAAGTTTGAGAAATTGTAATGTAGCCGTGAGCTATATTGTGGAAATAAGGAATTTTAATTCCTTTTTAATCAAGAATAATAATTTATTGTCTAAAAATTATATTAGACATAAGTGAAATTTTGAGAATTATTAAACATATAATATTATGTTTAAGACGAAACGTTATATTAAATAACGTTAAAAGCATACAATAATGCTTAAACTATTAAAAGATTAATATTGAAAGAAAATATTAATCAGATTTATCGATTTGCGTGAAAAATCGAGAATTGA
The DNA here is from genome assembly GCA_036937905.1 of Salvia rosmarinus. Classification (NCBI taxonomy): domain Eukaryota; kingdom Viridiplantae; phylum Streptophyta; class Magnoliopsida; order Lamiales; family Lamiaceae; genus Salvia; species Salvia rosmarinus. The sequence goes on from CM072817.1 coordinate 50,234,911, forward strand.
AAAGAAATCGATTGAAAATCGATTTATATTGAATTTATTCATTAAAATATGACTTATTTAAGATTTATAAAGAAAAGTCAAAATGGTTGACTTTCGAAATTGACATACGAAATACGTTCGTTAAATACGCTAATACGTGAAAAATGTATTACTTTTATCCGATTATCTCAATCGTGAGAAAAGATTTTAATTGAAATCATTTTATCAATAACGTTATTATATCGTTAATTATTTAACCTAAAAGGTTAAAATGAGATCAGATCATATTATGCTCTCTCGAGATACGAAAATTATTTTATTGAAATACGCGTTGAAACGACGTATTAAGATTTATTAAAACTTGAATTATTATATTATTTATCAAAGTTGAATGAACTTTGAAAATCTCGAAAAGCATGCCAACGTGCTAAACGTAAATTTTACGTAGCGGGGACGTGAAGGCTCACACGCAACCGATGAGAACACGCGATCGAAATTCAAGTTCAAAAGTAAATGTGGGCTTTATCGCACTCAAACTAGTAGAATTTACCAAATGATTTATTTATGATGCTTTATTGCAAGCAAATATTTATGAAATGATTTATTTAATTACCTGCCCAAAATATTTATGTTTTATGTATGTATCCAATTCATGATTGTCGATGCATAATGTTGGGTAGCTCCCACTTTATGACATGCTTGAATTCGTATTATTGGAAGTACCCCCAAGGATGATGGAGAATTAGTATCCTGTCTTTGAGATGGCTTGGATTTTGTGCAATCGATTTATTTGTGATCAGTGTCTTTGAAAAGGGTGCTCGGCGGTCATGGCGCTCGTGAGATGAGGCCTCTCTCCAACGCGGAACTGTTGTGGAATGATATTATTGTGATGGATATGGATCATACATACAAGGAAAATGTCCGCCGCATTTAATCTTTATGGAAAATGAAAGAAATTATTTAGTAAGCACGAGTATTTCAAATTAATACCTCGTGTGTTACCGTGATGGGCGAGTAATTTAAACTTGATAAATTATTTTGGCATGAGCCATCGAGTGCAATCTTGTACTCACCGCATGTTTGTTTTAAATGCAGGTTGAGCGAGATGATGGATGGAGATGTGTCGGAGCGGTGGAACCCTTTTGAATGCAATATATTAGAAACCTTGAATACACATCGTCATATGTGTATTCACACGTTTTCCACTGCAATCAATTAATTTATCTTATGATGTTGACTAGTTGAATACTTCCAGAACATATGAGTTCTTGTATATATATTGGTTAAAGCTTCCTTGATTATTATTTCCAAGTATTAGTCCCTGCTAAATCTTACTTAGGATTTAGGGGCTGTTACAGATTTCTGGTGGGAAGCGCGGCAAAAGACTCTTGCACCTAAACAGCTAGCCAATTTTACTTGGGTGCAATTCATGGAAGAGTTATATGCAAAGTTTATTCCACGAAGCTATCGGGAGCAAAGAGAGATGGAATTCATGAATCTGAAGCAGGGTAACAAGAGTGTAGCGGAGTATGATCGAGAATTATATACTTTGTCTCGATATGCACCCTACAAGGTGGAAACTGACGAAAAGATGGCCGAGATGTTCCGTTCCGGACTGCGACCAGAAATTAGGGTTATACTGGCTGCTCAACCACCAATGTCATATATGGAAACCCTAAATCGGGCGCTGGATATGGAAATGGAGATGCAATTCGAGAAAACTATCATGGAAGCTAATTCCAGTTTACCTCAGAGTCTGGTTCCACTAAAATTTTCTCAAATGGAAAAGAAATTCAAAGGCAAACGGAAGTAGGAAGGTAAAGAATTCCCAAATAAGAAACCGTTTTTGAAGCAAGTACCAACTCAGCCGAGACCGTTTCGGCCACCATTCTCTGGACAATATCAACCTTCTCAGAATCCAGCAAGACCACTAACTTGTCCACAATGCAATCGAGTACACTCAGGCGTTTGCAGATTTGGAAGCAATACTTGTTATACTTGTGGACAATTTGGTCATTTTTCGTCCACTTGTCCCTATAAACTGAAATTCTATGGACGTGGTGAACGGCCAGGATCCTCCAGGCCAGTGCAACGATGAAAGCTATTACTAGATATCATCAGAAATTCCAGTATCAGTTTCCTCAACCACCTCTGCTACATAGTCCAGATGCCTCATTTTCACAAATGCAGAATCAATCTTCTCAACCACAATCTCAACATCAGAAAGCATATGCTTTAAAACAGAAACAACCTGAGAAGATTTCTGGCAATTTGATAGGTATGGCTCGACTAAAAGGTGTGCCTATCATTGTTCTATTTGATACTAGAGCATCGCATTCCTTTATTTCAATTGCATGCATAGACAATCTTGAACTTCCTGTAGAACAAGTTGATATGAGTTTTAAAGTGCTTACCCCATTAGGTGGGACGGCGGTAGTTAACGAAGTGTGTCCTAACTTAGAATTTGAATTAGGGTCACTTAGATTGAGAGCGGAATCGTTACGTCTTTTGTGTATGAGAGACATAGATATTATTTTAGGAATTGATTGGTTAACTAAGAATTTTGCAACAATCCGTTGTGAACAAAGAGAAATAGCGTTCCAACCGCCAGGGGAATAACCTTCTTGTTTCTACGGAATTGATGAAAGAAAAAGGCGAGTTCCTGTAGTTTCGACTCTTCAAGTAGATAAATTGATGAGAGGCGAAGGGAATCATGCTTATTTTATATATTTGAATGATGGGAGCAAAATAGAAAGGATAATAGAAGATGTATTGATTGTGCGAGAATATCAAGACGTTTTCCCAGAAAAACTACCAGGATTGCCTCCGGATCGACAGTTAGGCTTTGCCATTGACCTTGAACCTGGTTCGGCACCAATTTCAAAAGCACCATATCGGATGGCTCCTAAGGAATTACAAGAGTTAAAAATTCAATTGCAAGAACTTTTAGACCTAGGATTCATTCGGCCGAGTGCGTCACCTTGGGGAGCGCCTATTCTTTTTGTTAAAAAGAAAGACGGTACATTGCGAATGTGTATTGATTATCGGGAGCTGAATAAGTTTTACTTTAAAGAACAAATATCCGCTTCCTCGATAGATGATTTGTTTGATCAATTAAGAGAAGCGAGTGTATTTTCAAAGATTGATTTAAGATCGGGTTACCATCAAGTGAAGATTAAATCATAAGATGTACCCAAAACTTCTTTTCGAACTAGATACGGACACTAAGAGTTTGTCGTGATGCCGTTTGGATTGACCAATGCTCCTGCTGTGTTTATGGATCTTATGAATCGTGTTTTCCATGAATATCTAATTAAATTTGTATTAGTGTTTATCGATGATATTTTGATATATCCAAAGAGTGAACAGGAGCATGAAATGCATTTAAGAGCCGTTCTGGAAAAGTTGAGGACTGAGAAGCTATATGTCAAATTCAGTAAATGTGAATTCTAGTTTAAAGAAGTGAATTTCCTTGGGCATATTGTCTCGACAGAAGGAATTAAAGTTGATCCCACGAAAGTGCAAGCTGTTCAGGACTGGAAATCACCTACAACTCCGAACGAGATTCGAAGTTTTCTAGGCTTAGCAGGTTATTATAGAATATTCATCGAAGGATTTTCTAAAATAGCTAGGCCAATGACACAATTGTTGAAGAAATGAGTAAAATTTCAATTAACTCATGAATGTGAAGACAGTTTTTAAGAGCTCAAAGATAGATTGACCACTGCTCCTATCTTAATAGTACCTGATCCAGAGAAAGGATATACCATTTATACTGATCCGTCGAGAAATGGCATAGGATGTGTTCTTATGCAAGAAGGGAAAGTGATTGCTTATGCTTCACGACAATTAAGACCCCAAGAAATCAATTATCCCACTCATGACTAGGAGTTAGCCGCAGTGGTTCACGCATTGAAGATATGGAGACATTATTTATATGGATCAAAGTGTGAAATTTTCACTGATCATAAAAGTCTGAAATACTTCTTTGAACAGAGAGATTTAAACATGAGGCAACGAAGGTGGCTCGAGTTAGTCAAGGACTATGATTGTGAAATTAAATACCATCTGGGAAAGGCAAATGTTGTTGCTCACGCTTTGAGCAGAAAAAATCAAGAAAAGTTTGGGTTATTACCAACCGAGAAGGAAGAATTGTTGAAAGAATGAAAATGGAATTGGTAGTACCACCTGAAACTACTCAAGAAATTGTAGCAGCTTTAGTGGTAACACCAGATTTAAAAGCTCGGATAATTGAGGCGCAACGACAGGATGCACAACTGGATAGATTACGAGAGAGAATTCGAACTGGAGACTATCAAGGATATCATGAAACGGAAGATAATGCGATTATGCTAGGTAATCGTATATTTGTGTCTAGTAATGAAAAGTTGAAAAACGAAATTTTGAATGAAGCCCACAATGTTCCATATGCCGCGCACCCCGGGAGTACAAAAATGTATCAAGATCTCAAGCAAAGGTTTGTTTGGACAAGAATGAAACAAGAAATTGCATCATATGTTGAACGATGCTTAGCTTGTCAACAAGTTAAAGCATTGCATCAAAGGCCGTATGGAAAGCTGCAACCCTTGGAAATTCCTGAGTGGAAGTGGGATCATGTAACTATGGATTTCGTAACGGGATTATCTAGATCGAAACGGGGAAACACAGTGATTTGGGTGATAGTTGATCGGCTAACAAAGAGTGCTCATTATATTCCGATTCCTGTGACATATGGAGCCGAGAAACTAGCACAAATTTACATTCGTGAAATTGTTCGACTACATGGGGTGCCAATTTCGATTACTTTGGACAGAGATTCTAAGTTTACATCCCGATTTTGGATGAGCTTCCAAAAGGAATTGGGTACTCAATTGAACTTCAGCACAACATTCCACCCACAAACTGACGGCCAGACTGAGAGGACTATACAAACGCTTGAGGATATGATCAGAACCATGGTGCTAGACAGAGAAGATCAATGGGAACAAGTTCTACCGTTGATTGAATTTGCTTATAATAACAGTTATCAAGCAACAATAAACATGGCTCCCTACAAAGCATTATATGGTAAGAAATGTAGGTCACCTCTTTATTGGGATGAGGTTGGAGAAAGAAAGGTCCTTGGTCCCGAAGCAGTAGAAAAGATGATTCAGATAGTGCGGCAAATCAAGAAAACAATGCAAGAAGCTCAAGATAGACAAAAATCCTACACAAACAATCGTCGAACAGAATTAAATTTTGAAGTAGGAGACAAAGTCTTTTTGAAAGTTTCCCCTACCAAAGGAGTTCATCGTTTTGGAATTAAAGGAAAGCTTAAGCCGCGATTTATCAGTCCTTATGAAGTACAGGAATGGATCGGACCCGTAGCATATAGATTAGCGTTACCACCTAACTTCGCTAATGTTCATAATGTATTTCACGTCTCCCAACTCAGGAAGTATGTGTATGATTCTAAACACATTCTTCACTATGAGGAAATAGTTCCCAACCTAATTTGAGCTACGAAGAGAAACCAGAATGTATTCTAGACCGAAAAGAGCAAAAGCTAAGGAATAAGGTCATTCCTTTAGTCAAAGTTCAGTGGAGACACCATGGTCTAGAAGAAGTGTAATACCCCGTATTTCTGTAGCAGAGATTAGCTCATGATTAAGAGCTTATTAAGAAGGGCATTGCATCCTTAAGAAAGAGTTGGTTGTTAGAAGCTTTGCGTTAAGCTTCGAGTCGAGATGATAGAATTTCAGAGATTTGAGATAGAATCGAGATAAGATTCTTAAATCTAGTTGAACATAAGAAGACCTAGATTTAAATAGTCTTGAGATGATAGATACATGCTCAAATAAGTCTTGATTTCAAAAATTTAGAATTTCAAAATCTATGTTTTGTGGCGTGACGTCTTGCTTGCGATCAAGCTCGGATGAAGAGCAAAATATTTAAAATGGTATTTAAGGTCAAAAATATGTTTAATAAATATATTTTGATGTTTATGAGTAATTATTGAGGTTAAAAGTAGAGATTCAAAAGAGGTTGTTTTATTGGATAATTAGTGTCGATTTCTTGCGATAAAAACGTTATGTATTATTCTACAATATTTATAATTATTTTCTACAACAAAAGTGATTATTTTATATTAAAAAAATGAGAAAAGAAAAGAAAATAAAAAGCTTCTAGAAAATGTGGTGAATAATCACCACTTAAAGAAAATAAAAAATTAAATAATTATTACATAATATAAGCTTTATACTTTAGAACATTCTATCACATTTTCTTCATCATTTTCAGCCCCAAACTCACGCACACACACTCACACACACAACAAATTTTTGAAAATATTGAGAGAAAATAGAAAGATCCGCCGTTGAATTTTCGATCGGTCTTCACAGAACACATCAAATTTTTAAAACATGCTCCTATGTTCTTTTTCAGTCATTTGGGATAATTATGAAGGATTATGTTTTGTTGATAATTTATGGATAAAATGATAGATTCGACGATAACGTATTGTTTAACGTTGAATTTGTAAAGGCATAAGATATATGTTTATTATTTTGAAATTCATGGAAATTTCATCTAAATAAGCCGAGGACAGGACTTGATCTTGAATTTATGATGTTGTTATGATTGAATTGTCTTCATATATGTGTTATTGGATTGATATAAATGTGTTTGGAACAAGAAAACATTCAAATCGAAACTATACTTAAAATACCCAACAGACCGAAAACCCAACCAGATAGCCCTTATATTGTTGGATTTTGATTTTATTTGATCATTTTGACTTAATATTTGAACTATATGATATGAATAAAGCCTAAAATTATTTATTCATATTTTCAGTCATTTGGGATAATTATGAAGGATTATGTTTTGTTGATAATTTATGGATAAAATGATAGATTCGACGTATACGTATTGTTTAACGTTGAATTTGTAAAGCATATGTTTATTATTTTGAAATTCATGGAAATTTCGAAAAAGGGCATACCTTGATCTTGAATTTATGATGTTGTTATGATTGAATTGTCTTCATATATGTGTTATTGGATTGATATAAATGTGTTTGGAACAAGAAAAACATTCGAAATCGAAACTATACGAAAATACCCAACAGGACCGAAAACCCTAGCCCTTATATTGTTGGATTTTTGATTTTATTTGATCATTTTGACTTAATATTTGAACTATATGATATGAATAAAGCCTAAAATTATTTATTCAGATTTTTTCTCCGACGTATTCAAAAAACGGTAAAATTTTAGTTTGTCGGCAAAAATTTGTTTTCAATGCCAAAGCTTTGATCTTTATATTTTGTTGATAAAATGATGATATTTAATGATAGTTGAGAATGTATATAGGTTCGTTGGTATTAGATGACGCCTCACGTGAATTTTCGACGTTAGACCTTAAATGATGTCTTAAGGGGATTTTCGAATATTGACAAAGATTTGATAGTTGAAGCTTGTTATTGAGTTTCCTATGCATATTGAGACATATGTTGTTGATTTGGTGGAGGTTGGGATGATAATTTTTGATTTGGTGTTGATTTGGCGATGCGTTTTATAAACGTTACGCTACCGAAATTTCGTTAGAATTCGCATGTATTTGAATAAGATTAGAAGGTTTACGTGCGTAGATGAATATTATGCGCTTGTTTGGCCTTATGAAGCTTACTAAAGTTGTTATATGTCTAAGATGTTAGAGGATGATAGACCATGGTGTTTTGATATCGAAAAGATATAGTCGTGTTGACGACTAAAGATGAGTAATGTTCTTGTTTGGTTCTTGATAGGCATTTATGCTGTTTTATGAGGATAAATATGGATAAAGAAAGAAATGGAATTGGGAATTAGTTCCTTAGCTCTAAGGAACATCCAAGTGGGTATAAATATTTTCTATAATAATATGCTTATGCTTTTATATACTTTCAAATAATATGATATGCTTTTGCATGAAAAAGAATATGAGATTTTATGATATGCATTTAATTGCATTGTTTTGAAAGTTGATTTACTTGCCAAAGTTTTGAGCATGAGTATAAGCATAATGCACTACCTATCCACGGAAAGAAAGAAAAGAAAGAAATGACCGACGCCGGGTATGATCAAGTTGAGGTCCTTCAGACCAACTCGGTATGTGAGTTAAAGTGTGTTGAGGAGGAGGCCTACCCTCGGATCAACACAAAGAAAATACGTGGATATGGGAAGAAAAGAAAGTCGATGCGGGATATGAAACATGCATATGTATATGATATGATGATATAATGATACGAGCATGCATGAACAGATTTTTGAGTAACCCTATGCAGGTAATTTCAATAAAAACCCTGCATAAGTTTATTTTTATGGCAAGTCAAGAATATATCCCCAAGGGCAAAGTTTTAAATGTTTTTGGCGTATACCCACTGAGTGTATTTTTGTACTCACGCCCTACATATATTTCTAAATATGCAGGTTGAGCTTGAGAGAATGTCGAATCGAATGTCATGCAGCGAGCTTCTCTAAGTAATTTGCTTCATGATAATATTGATAAATGAGTGATGTTATACATTTGATGTTCACATGTTTTTAATGCCAGAGAGTTATGTCTTCACACATAATTCTCAGCTACACTTTCCGTTGCCGAACTTTAGCCTTCACTTGTTTTTGTTCTGCTCTTAAAGTTTTCGAAGCATGCTCAATTATGTACATTCTTGATAGTGGTTATTTCGTTGTGATTATTGTCCTCAGTCGTTAATCTTCTTGTTCGATTCTTTATTGTTATTTGAGATCATAAAATCATCCTTCGTTCAACTTTATTTCATCTCTTAAACAATAAATATTCGACTCGTTTATGACGAAGGTTAATGTCATCTCTTCTCTTGACACATGTTTGAGCCATTGTTGTAAAAATTTTATTCTTAACCCCAAGTCACGGTCTAATTACCTGATTAGGTAGTCGGGTCGTGACAAGAAGTGACTTGGGAACTAGAAGACCAGATGAAAGAGTAATATCCAGAGTTATTCTACCAGGTACCAAATTTCGGGGACAAAATTTATTTTAAGGGGGGGGGGGGAATGTAGTAACCCAAAAATCTTTTAGTCTTAATTAGAGCCTAATTAAGTATAATTAGGGGCTTAAAGGCATTTCATTCTCAAAAATTTATAAAGAAGTGCATAATAAATTAGAAATCGATAGAAATTTGATTAATTTCTAATCGAAGGATTTGGCTTTAGAAGAAGTAGAGATAATTTTGAAATAAGTTTTATTTTGAAAAAATATGAAATATTTGGTTAATACTGTATGTTTGGATTAAAAATTTCATTAAATAGAAAATGTGCTAAAGAAATGCATTAATTATTTCTATGTAGGATTTATTTATAAAATGAAATGAAATAATGTTTAAGATATTAAATGGCTTAAATAAATTTATTTTATCAATATCTAGTGATAAAGAAAATATTTTCTATGATTTTTGAATTTTATGAATAAATAGAATAATTATTTGATTATTTGTATATGAAAACATTCAAGCTATATTTATATGAATTTAACTCCAATAATGGATTTAATTATTTTGGATCTTTATATTAATGACAAAATTGAGTTTTTACTATTAAAGAATATTAATGTGCAACATTATCAATTTTAGAAAAATATTTGTATGATTTTCGAAAATGGTAATAAAAGAAAAGAAAAATGAATAAATAATAAATAAAGCTATATATATAACTTCTAGAACAATATTCATTTAGATCATCTTCAAGCTCTCTTTCTCCCTCATATTTTCGAAACACACACTTATCACACACATAATTTTTCTTCACTTTTAATCTAAAGTTTAAGTGTAGAATTATGGAAATCATTCCAAAAGAGGTAAATACCTTAATTCATCCAAGTTTTTATGATTAAATTGGAAGCATATGATCTTCTCACATATGTGAATTTTCAAAAATTTCTTGCTTGAATTTAAGGTTGAATTGTTTAATTATTGTTATGTTTATTGATTTCCTATTGTTTATGATGCTTAAATATTATAATCTATGGTTTAAATTCTTGAAATTTATGAAGTTGAAAAATTAAAGTGAGCATGTATAAACCCTAATTTTGTATGTGAATTATTTTTTATGATTTGATTAAATTGAGCTTAGATATGTGTAATTAAGTAGAAACAAACATGATTTGGTAAAGGAATTTGGAATGAATTGCATATATATATAATACCTCATTTTCGAAAATTAGGGGGCTTGGATGAACTTTGAATTCTTGATTTTATTTGATGTATTTGATATGATTTTGGAGATCTAGGATATAAATAATGCTTAAGTTGAATTTATGTGATTTAATGAACTTATATATTGGAAGTTGAAAAATTAAAGTTTATACTAAGTTGTTGAATTTATATGATAAGTTTGATGAAGATGGTGTAATATCCCGCAGTTTCAGTGCTTAATTACGATAATCTAAATCGTAATTTAGAGTTTAGCCTCGACAATTAAACTCTTAATTAGCCAATGCTCGATTTTGACTAAGCATAAATTGATAATTTCTGTGTGATATTCACTGACGCTTAGTGAATTAAGGATATAATTACTGATATTCCTTCGAACGTATTGTTCTAACGTCGGTCAAATTCGATAGCTTAAATCTACGTTGTTTTAAGCATTTAAGCTTAGAATTCGAAATTCCTTATTATTATGGGAATAAATAAAGTTGTTACAACTTTATTTTGAACATTTGAGATAATGTGACACTTAGCCAAATGTTCATGGAATTATAAAATTCAAATTCCTATGATTATTTTATGATATAAGAGCATTATTTATCATCAAAATAATGCTAGAAAATTTAGGAATCAAAATTGAATTACTTAGCCAAATTCGAAAATCATAATTTCTAAAACTAGGGTTTTGTGGCCTAAAATTTTTCTAACTATTTTTCCTATGATTAAATTCATCATCTATGATTATAATATGTCACATAACTATGTGTTAGCTATTTTTTACAAGAAAATAAAATGTTTAGCATATGTAACCCTAATTTTCGAAAATGAACAACTTATGGTATTAATTAATTTTAATTGCTACCCAATTGAGGTTATATGATAATTATTATATTAATATGAAATTTTTATGGATAATATGAGTTGTATTACAACTTGCACAAGTGGGGGTACACTTGTGCCTAAAAGTGCCGAAAATATGGACATTTTTATGTGATAAAATTGTTTTATATCATGCTTTGATTAATGTGAGGATAAGATATGATCCTATCATGATATTAGGTGTAAAGTAGTGATGGTTATCAATTGGAACAAGTAATCTATGGCTTTTGTGTAGAGAGTGCCGAAAATTAGGTAGATTAAGTGTGATTTTATGTGATTTAATTAATAAATATCATGCTACAATTAATGCTATGTTATTATTATGTTGATAAGATATTTTATAAGATAAGATAGAATATGTATTCAATTTGAACAAGTAACTATAATCCTCGTCTTGTAGTAGTTGAAAAGATTGAAAATTAGTGTGAACAAATGTGTACATAAAATTAAAAGTCATAATAAATTGTCGACTTTTCAAATAGATCCTATCTTATAATAATAATAAAGTATATGATATAGAAAAAATTAAAATTAATCCTAAGGTCTTGAGCATGGCCGACACACACATACATTGTACATAAATTGATATTTTCTTCACTTATTTCTATGTATGGTACAATGTATTTAATTATGGGATAAGATATATATTCAAGTAGGTTATGAAAGAAATAAAATTCTTGTCTCTATTCCAAATGGAGGTGGCCGATTATTTCACCATTTATACAAGTGGGTTAGTTGATATTTTATGTGTAATAATTATACTACAATTGATTAACTCTATAAATATAAGACGAGGCAACCATTTCTCATTTTACAACCCATAACCACCGAAAAGTGAGGGAGGAAAATAGAGAGAGTGCTTTAAGTTCAATCCAAACCTTAGATCAAATAAACGTTGTCGTAAGAAATCGACACCGATTAAAAGGTTAGAAATCTTCGAGTTTCAGATACATGCTAGAATTTTCGATTTTCATCCGTTAGAATTTATGTTATAAGTTTAAGTTGTTTGTGTGATTTTCAAAATTATATAACATGTGCTAAAATGTTTAGATATTGTGTTTATATGATGTTATTAAGCATGTAGTATGATTATATCACAAAATTAAGCATGCTATTAAATTCTACATGATGACCGAATGCTTGAGGATACAATATGTTGATGATTATGATTTTAATTGTTGATTTGAGCAAGAAATAATGATCTATGGTATTAAATATGCTTGTATAATTTTATGTAGAATTTTTGGAAAACTTTAGTACATAAGTTTATGATTTTCGAAAATATTAGAACATGATATTATGTTGTGATATAATCCATGTTTAAGTGTTATCATAGCATATTGATAGTGTAGATTCATAATATAGTGTTGTATGAATTTATTGGAATTGTTAAAAATTATTTTGACCTAAGTCACTTTTTCGAAAATATGACTATAGTAAATTTATTTTAATAGTTCATAATTAATAAAAATTATGTTATAGCAAGGATACCTATAAATGATTATGTGCTATGTGAATTTATTGGAATTTTTGAAAAATGTTTACTTATTAAATCAAAGTGACCGAAAACTATAGTTTAAGGATATAGATGTTATAAATTTATATTATCATGTATAATTGCATAATATGTTCTAAAATAATGTTTTAAGTATATTATGATTTTATGGGAATTTTTAGAACAATAATTATGCATAAATTCGAAATATATATATCTAAGTGTAAAAAGTTAAAATGTTGACTTTGAAGTCAAAATTATTGACCATAGTCAAAATGTTGACTAAAGTCAAAATCGAGACAAAAACGCCGACCAAGGTCAAAACGCATGAAATTCGATAATACGTGATCTATGTGACGAAGACGCTTAGTAACAATGTAACTTACGCCACGTAAGTACATTAAAACGCACATTATGTGCTAAAGAGATAGAATATCTCTTATATGATGGGTGATTACATAGCGACATCATTTTGATTAGGAAACGCCAAAATAAGTCCGATGTTAGACTTAATTGATGCATAGGACGTTATAGAAGATGTTCGCCTCATCGAACGTGACCAATGTACTAAATTAGTTCTTACGTTAAGGTGGGACGGTTTTGAGCGGAGACATAGAAAGGGACTATAGAAAGACCGATATACCAAAGTGGGCTTTACCGAAAATCCTTTTATTTACGATGCTTTGAAATGAAAAGTATTTATTTACAACGCTTTCAGAGAAATGATATGATTACCCGCCCAAAGTGTCTATGTTTTATGTATGGATCCTATCATGTTGTTGGGCAAGCCAACTATGAAAGTATATGAGCTGTTGGTTCGCCAACCGACTTAAGTTGTCGGTCGCCCCAACTTATGAGAAAATCGATATCGACCCTATGTCGATGCGTAATTCGCCAGGTTACGTGCACGAGAAGGTGACCGTGCCGAAAGGACAATTTCGTCGGTCATCGCGCCCGCAGAAGGTGGCCACCTTCTACGGTGCGAGATGAGTTTATGAGATTATGATGTTATATGAGATATGTGAATGATATGGATCATACAAAGAGAAAATGCTCGGCCGAGCGATGTTATGAGAAATGAGAAAATATTTTAGTAAGCACAAGGCATTTCCAATTAAAACCCTTGTGCCTTACTTATACGGGCAAGTAATTTAAAGAAAATGTTTTAGCATCGAGTCCATCATGATTATTTGTACTCACCTGCATGTTTGTTTTAAATACGCAGTTGAAATGATGGATGAGATGGAGCAGTGTTGAGCAGTCGGGTCTTTTGTCGCTGATAGTTAAACCTTAGATACACATCGTCATATGTGTATTCCACATGCTTTCCGCTACTAGATTATGAAGTCATATGTATGTTATGTTTTTGTCAAACCTTAAACACTTGAAATTTCAGAGATATTCCCGATATATGTCATACCGCTCGTTCTATATTATTATCCGCTTAATTCCGCTCCAAGCAATGATCCTTGTTAATCTGACTTTGATCAAGCGGTCGTTACAGAGTGGTATCGTAGCGCCTGCTCCTTAAACCCAAAATTTCCTTTCAAAGTTAAGTCTAGATTGAGTCACTAGACTTCTAGAGATCACCGACTATGCTCAACACTCCATCACATCAAGCTCAACCGGAAAGAGGTAAATGACTTTCAAAATTTTGAGAATGAGAATAAGAAGTTTGAAAGTGAAATTTTTTGAAATGAAATGATTTTTCAAGAAAATGAAAGTTAGATTTAGGAGAGATTCTAAGAATATGCAGGTATGGGACTGCATATTCAAGGAAAGCACAAAGGATTCCAAGAATATGTAGGTATGGGACTACATATTCATGGAAAACTTAAAAGATTTAATAAGCGTTGAGTAAATGATTTTCTCGGCTTTGGAAATGAAAAAGTTTGAAAGTACATGCCCCTTTCTCAAAATTTAGAAATAAGAAGTTTGAACATGGAAAATAATATTTCCAAAGAGATGAAAATTATGAAAGATATTTGAGAATAAAAGTAGTGAATGATGATTGAAATGATTTTTAGAGAAATGAAAGTTATAAGAATTGTTGAAAGTGAAAGTAATTGCAAATGTTGCAATGATGTTTTATGTTGTGAAGAGTTGAAAGTGAGATGAGAATGCATTGACATTGATATGTCAAAAGAGAAACCTTTGAATTCATGGAATTCAATGAGAATTTATGTTATGAAAGTTGTTGGTTCGCTACCAACTTATGATAATGTTATGATGAGATTGATAATTGTTGGTTCATTACCACATATTTTGATGTTAAGATGATATTGAAAGATGTTGGTTCGCTACCAACATATGATTATGTTATAATGATGTTATATGAGAAAGTGTTGACATAGATATGTCAAAAGTGAAATCTTTGAATTCGTGAAATTCAATGAGCATGATTATTATGAAAGAGTTATGTTATGAATATTTACAGTTCTGAAATTTCCAGTTATTTTGATAATGGATATGTTATCCCAAAAGAACATAGACTGTTTAAGTCGCATGATTCCTTTTGCGAAAGAACATAGGAAGAGAACTATGAGAATTTTAGTCTGTTATGAGACAGAAACGAGATCGAAATTAGAATCTCGAGTTGAATAACGAGAACAACGAGAACAAAGAGAAGAAAATCAAAGAGCAAAGAAGGGAATGATGATGATAAATGTCACTATACTACAGTGACATGGGTATAGTCTTTCGTTTGGATGTTCACGTATGACGGAAATCCAAATTGACTATGACTTTCTCGTTAGAAACGAAATAAGAATGTGATCAAAGAAACAGTTGATACTGAGCTTGTGACGTACATAGAACAAGAATTATACAGTGAGACAGGAATCTTAGAATGCTACTAGAGAGTAGATTCCCAATAATATATAAGGAGCTATAGCATATGCGTACATGAGAACCTTGGATGACAACTAGAATAAGTTGTATAAGGTTTCAAATTTTCTTCATAACCCAAATTCGTCATTGAGTTTAACTCTATGACCCAATTTCGATTGAGATATCAATTGAACTCTTACTTGTTCTAAAAAGAAGTTGCAACCCGAAAATTTCATTGAAGTATTCTTTTGAAATCCAACCTTCATGTGACTGAGAAAGTATTTGTGACGGGTCTGGCCACCCCATATGACCAAAGAAATCTCAGTAGTTGTTATTCTGGTCTTCGGACCCTATCTCCCGATTATTCAGTTCAAACATAATATTTCAAACCTCCAGAGTTGTTATCTTGAATTGTGAAACCATATCTCTTGCAAATTCTCTTCAATTCTTGAAACCAATAAGTATGACATAGGTTGACGTATCTTGTCACCTAAAAGTTTTAGATCAGTAAAGTGATAGACATTAAGAGATGATGTAAAGAAGTTCTCGATGAGACGAGATATATTTTTATGATGATATAGGTGGATCGACCCTTGATGGGCTTTCCCGGTACTGATAACAGTAAAGTTATATCTCCACGTGAGTATATAATGATTAAGTTATGAACGAGATACTCTTTAGCATCTAGCGTTGGAATAGAAGTAAAGAAAAGTATATGAGATCCTTGGAATATACTCTCCTCTTATTACGTCGTAATGAAAAAGAATACAACTTATCTGCGAGATAATTAAAACCTCGTTAGTAGGTTGGATGAGACTAAAGTTGGAAGTACATGAGATTCTTCTAAATGGACACGTGAGAAATAACAGCATCCTCGTTAATCGGATCATTCGTTATACCTCCGCCTACAATCATACTTGAAGAAAGTTGTTTTCAAGTAAATTGAAACTTTCGTGAAACCACGGATAGTGAGCATAAAGAGAGTGAATGGTTTTACTAAAACCATTTTATGATGGGGTTGCATGAAGATGTTATGCATAAACTACGATAAGCATTATGCGAATGCTAATTACATCTTTGTAATTCCAGAATGCCGCCTAGATGCGAGCCTGAGCAAGAACTTAGAGGAAGAGGTGGGAGAAGGGGCAGGGTCCCACAGCCCGAAGTTGAAATACCACAACCACCCCCACCTCCACCTGATCGTAGGATCGAGGAGCTTTTCCTTAGGCAAAATCCGCCTACCTTTAACGGAAAAGGAAGTCCTGATGAGGCAGAGCAATAGGTAAGAGCAATAGAAAGAATTTTCGATTTCCTCACAGACAACACAAGGACGATCGCCTCTTGTGTTACTTTCCAACTAACCGACCGCCGACTTCTGGTGGGAAGCGAGAAGAAAGACATTAACACCAGAACAAATGGACTTCTTCACTTGGGAAGATTTTAAGACGGAAATGTATGAGAAATACATTCCCAAGAGCTATAGGAAGAAAAAGGAAATCGAATTTTTCAATCTCAAGCAAGAGAAGATGTCAGTAACTGAGTACGATCGCCTCTTTTGTGATATGTCAAGGTACGCTTCGGACCAAGTGAATACTGACATGAAAATGTCAGAAAAATTTAGATTTGGCCTAACGCATGAGATAAGAATGTCTCTTGCCAGTCATGGAGACTTAACATATACTGAAGCTCTTAGTCGGGCTTTAGACATTGAGGCAGCAATGCCAGAGGATAAGCTCGCCCACTCACCACATAATGCTACTGACAAAGGCAAGAGGAAACGGGAAGGAAATCTTAGTGATTACAACCGAGGAAATGTTGGGAGTACAAACAAAAGACCATGGGAAAGAAACATGGCACCACAAGGACAAATAAGAATTCCTCTCTGTCCAAAATGTCATAGACCACACAGAAGTAAATGTCTAGCAGGCAATACTGGTTGCTATAAATGTGGCATAAGGGGCCATTATGCGAATGAGTGCCCAGGGGTACACCCGAGAGGAATAGGGAAACCCAACCCACCAGGCCAAAACCAACCACTAAAGGCTATACAATATCAGCCCCAGTATCGGACACAGCGGCGACAACAAAGGCGGCCACAACCAACACAAGCTAGAGCTTATGTCCTATACCAAGAACCGATCGAACAAAACCAAGGAAACCTAGAAGGTATGGAAAACTTCTTACCATACCTGTAATACTTTTGTTCAGTACAAGTGTATCATATCCTTCAATGCAAGAGCATGCGTAGATATAGTATAACTTAAGTTCGAATAAGCAATTCAGGAAATGAGAATCATTTCACACATAAAAGGAACTAAGATTTGTCAAGCTTGATGTTCAAACTTAGAAATTGAACCTAGGATCACTTAAGGTTTAGCAAATGACTTGAACGTAATATCTATAGAAGACGTAGATACAACCTAAGAACGAAATGATGAGTCGAAAATCGTTCTACGATCCTGTACAAGGAAAGGGAAAGTACGTTCCATTTTCCGATCAAGGAACTACGAGTCCTATGGAATCAGCATGGAGAAGAAAATTCCAAATATACCCACACTACCTCTAAAGAGAATGATGAATAAGGAAGAATGTCGACCATTCCTTGGTTATCTAACCAAAGGAGAGAAAGCAGAGATAAAGATCAAGGATATGGAAATTATTTAAGAATTGCCAAACGTTTCCCCTAGCAATTTACCAAGAACTATCCTGATAGGCAGCTAGAGATTATCTATGAATCTAGAATCCTGATTAGCCCATATCAAAAGCACGTATAATGAATGGCTTCAAGGAAGTTGGAAGGACAAATGAGTAAAATCTAAGAATTATAAGATTTAAGTTTTATCGAACCTAGTGTATCACCTTGGGAAACACCGACTTGTTTACAAAGGAGAAGGATGGTTGTTTAAGAATGTATATTGATTATCAAGAATTAAACCAACTGATGCTTAAGAACAAATATACACCACCAAAGATAGACGATTGCTCGATCAGTTAAAAGAAGTGGGATTAACCTCGAGAATCGATCTTAAATAAGGATGTCATCAGCTGAAGGTACAAACTGACAATGTACCCAAAATGGCTTTCCGAACAAGTTATGGCTACTATGAGCTTATAGTTAAGCCGTTCGGACTAACAAATGTACTAGACATATTCATGAGCCTCAAAAATCGAGTGTTCCACCCTTACTTAGATAAATTGTCTTAGTTTTCATAAGAGATATCCTTATCCATACAAAGAGGAAGGAAGGACATAAGTAACACTGAGGATTGTCTTAAAAATCTTACGAGCCGAATAATTTTTGCCAAGTCTAGTAAATGAGAAGTTTGGCTTAAAGAAATAATGTTCCTTGGACATATCGTGTCATCAGAAGGAATTAAAGTAGAATTGGCTAAGGTTAAAGCAGTGCAAGAATAGAACTACCCCTCTCACAACTAGGAACTAGCAACAGTAATACACAGATTAAGTTTTGGAAACACCACCTCTATTCTGTGAGGTATGAGATCGTCACCAATCATAAAAAGTTTGAAATACTTCTTCGAGCAAAGAATTTTGAACATGGGAAAAAGATATGGCTCGAATTAGTAAAAGATTACGACTGTGATATAGAATATCACCCAAGAAAGGCACACGTAGTAGCTAAGGTCTTGAATCGTGAAGGTCAATCCAAATAAGGATGTCTCTTGGCAAGAAAAGAGAAACTCGCTAAGAATTTAAGAAATAAAGGCGAAAGAGCTTGAGAAGCACATGCTAATGTCATATTGTTTAAGGAAGGATACGTGATCCCAACAATAATGAGTTAAAGAATGAAATCATGAGTAAAGCTCATGATACTCCTTATACCACCCATCCAGGCAGTACTAAGATGTATCAAGACTTATGATAAAAGTTCGATAGGAAGAGTGGAAACAAGATATAGTCTCATTCGTCAAAAGTAGAGGCATTACATTAACAAACTATGAGAAAGTTATAGCCTTTGGAGATACCCCATGGGAAGGGAATGACATCGTAATGAAATTCGTAACCGATTATCAAAGTCGAAGGAAGTAACATTACTATATGAGTAGTAGTGGATCGATTTGTTAAATGCGCTCATTATTCGACCTATTCAGATTACTTATGAATCTGATAAGATAGCTCAGTAAGACGTAAAAGAAATCGTACGTTTACATAGAATACCAAAATCTATCATATTTGATAGAGATTCCAAGTTCCAAATTTGGATTAGTTAATGAAAGAATTAGAGACGAGATTGAACTAGAGCATAATTTTCGATCATAGATGCACAGTTGAAAGACAATACGAACGTTTTTAGATATGTTAAGGACATTAGTGTTGAATCGAAGTACGAGTTGGAAACACGTTTTTTCACTAATGTAGTATCGCCTACGACAATAACTATCAAGAAATGGTCAATGTGGGCCATATGAGATATTGCATGAAAGAAGTATCGATTATCACTTTATTGTGATGAGGTAAGTAAGAGGGAAGTTCCAGGGTTTAACACCCTGAGTGAAATGATTGAAATTATCTGTCAAAAACAGACAAATGACAACAAAGCTCATGAGAGCAAAAGTCTTACACAGACACGCGTAAATAAAGTTTTCTTAAGGTCTCTCCATCGAGAGGAGTTAAAGTTGAGTAAAATGCAAGTTAGAATCGCGTTTTATAAGACCTTATGGGGATCTTAGAAATGATAGGCCCAGTAGCCTATAGATTGGTACTTCCACCAGGTATGGGGAATGTACGAAATGTTTTCCATGTGTTACAATTAAGAAAGTACGTATATTATCCAAAACACGTGAGTTATTATGATGATGATGTGCTTAATCCAGATATGGATTTTGAGGAAAGACCTATGACGATATTAAATCGTAAAGTATAACGGTTAAGAAACAAGTTTTATATCGTTAGTGAAAGTCCAATGGAGAAACCATGGACAAGAGAAAGTCATGTGAAAAACATGAGGATGAGATGATGAGGAAGGTATCCCGTGCTTTTAGGTATGCAAATTTCGGGATGAAATTTATTTTAAGGGGGGTAGGATGTAATATCCCGTAGTTTCAGTGCTTAATTACGATAATCTAAATCGTAATTTAGAGTTTAGCCTCGACAATTAAACTTTTAATTAGTCAATGCTCGATTTTGACTAAGCATAAATTGATAATTTCTGTGTGATATTCATCGACGCTAGTGAATTAAGGAATATAGTTTCGATATTCCTTCAACGATTGTTCTAACGCTTGTTAAATTCGACAGCTTAAATCTTCAAGATTTTAAGCATTTAAGCTTAGAATTCGAAATTTCTTATTATTATGGGAATAAATAAAGTTGTTACAACTTTATTTTGAACATTTGAGAGATGATTTAATTATGAGAATTTAGAGACGTTTCAAACATCTACGTTTTGAGATAATGCGATAACTTAGCCAAATGTTCATGGAATTATAAAATTCAAATTCCTATGATTATTTTATGATATAAGAGCATTATTTATCATCAAAATAATGCTAGAAAATTTAGGAATCAAAATTGAATTACTTAGCCAAATTCGAAAATCATAATTTCTAAAACTAGGGTTTTGTGGCCTAAAATTGTTCTAACTATTTTTCCTATGATTAAATTCATCATCTATGATTATAATATGTCACATAACTATGTGTTAGCTATTTTTTACAAGAAAATAAAATGTTTAGCATATGTAACCCTAATTTTCGAAAATGAACAACTTATGGTATTAATTAATTTTAATTGCTACCCAATTGAGGTTATATGATAATTATTATATTAATATGATATTTTTATGGATAATATGAGTTGTATTAAAACTTGCACAAGTGGGGGTACACTTGTGCCTAAAAGTGTTGAAAATATGGACATTTTTATGTGATAAAATTGTTTTATATCATGCTTTGATTAATGTGAGGATAAGATATGATCCTATCATGATATTAGGTGTAAAGTAGTGATGGTTATCAAATGGAACAAGTAATCTATGGCTTTTGTGTAGAGAGTGCCGAAAATTAGGTAGATTAAGTGTGATTTTATGTGATTTAATTAATAAATATCATGCTACAATTAATGCTATGTTATTATTATGTTGATAAGATATTTTTATAAGATAAGATAGAATATGTATTCAATTTGAACAAGTAACTATAATCCTTGTCTTGTAGTAGTTGAAAAGATTGAAAATTAGTGTGAACAAATGTCTACATAAAATTAAAAGTCATAGTTGAAATTGTTGACTTTTCAAATATGATCTTATCTTATAATAATAATAAAGTATATGATATAGAAAAAATTAAAAACTAATCCTAAGGTCTTGAGCATGGCCGACACACACATACATTGTACATAAATTGATATTTTCTTCACTTATTTCTAAGTATGGTAGAATGTATTTAATTATGGGATAAGATATATATTAAAGTAGGTTATGAAAGAAATAAAATTCTTGTCCTATTCCAATGGAGGTGGCCGATTATTTTGACCATTTATACAAGTGGGTTAGTTGATATTTTATGTGTAATAATTATACTACAAGTGGATTAACTCTATAAATATAAGATGAAGGCAACCATTTCTCATTTTACAACCCATAACCACCGAAAATTGATGGAGGAAAAATAGAGAGAGTGCTTCAAGTTCAATCCAAACCTTAGATCAAATAAACGTTGCCGTAAGAAATCGACACCGATTAAAAGGTTAGAAATCTTCCGAGTTTCGTATGAATGCTAGAATTTTCGATTTTCATCCGTTAGAATTTATGTTATAAGCTTAAGTTGTTTGTGTGATTTTCGAAAATTATATAACATGTGCTAAAATGTTTAGATATTGTGTTTATATGATGTTATTAAGCATGTAGTATGATTATATCACAAAATTAAGCATGCTATTAAATTCTACATGATGACCGAATGCTTGAGGATACAATATGTTGATGATTATGATTTTTAATTGTTGATTTGAGCATGAAATAATGATCTATGGTATTAAATATGCTTGTATGATTTTATGTAGAATTTTTGGAAAACTTTAGTACATAAGTTTATGATTTTCGAAAATATTAGAACATGATATTATGTTGTGATATAATCCATGTTTAAGTGTTATCATAGCATATTGATAGTGTAGATTCATAATATAGTGTTGTATGAATTTATTGGAATTGTTAAAAATTATTTTGACCTAAGTCACTTTTTCGAAAATATGACTATAGTAAATTTATTTTAATAGTTCATAATTAATAAAAATTATGTTATAGCAAGGATACCTATAAATGAATATGTGCTATGTGAATTTATTGGAATTTTTGAAAAATGTTTACTTATTAAATCAACGTGACCGAAAACTATAGTTTAAGGATATAGATGTTATAAATTTATATTATCATGTATAATTGCATAATATGTTCTAAAATAATGTTTTAAGTATATTATGATTTTATGGGAATTTTTAGAACAATAATTATGCATAAATTCGAAATATATATATCTAAGTGTAAAAAGTTAAAATTTTGACTTTGAAGTCAAAATTATTGACCATAGTCAAAATGTTGACTAAAGTCAAAATCGTAGACCAAAAACGTTGACCAAGGTCAAAACGCACGAAATTCGATAATACGTGATCTATATGACGTAGTACGTTTAGTAACAATGTAACTTACGTTACGTAAGTACATTAAAACGTACATTATGTGCTAAAGAGATAGAATATCTCTTATATGATGGGTGATTACATATCGACATCATTTTGATTAGGAAACGTCAAAATAAGTCCGATGTTAGACTTAATTGATGCATAGGACGTTATAGAAGATGTTCGTCTCTATCGAACGTGACCAATGTACTAAATTAGTTCTTACGTTAAGGTGGGACGTGTTTTGAGCGGAGACATATAAAGGGACTATAGAAAGACCTGCATATACCAGGTGGGCTTTACTCGAAAACCTTTTATTTACGATGCTTTCTTTGAAATGAAAAGTATTTATTTACAACGCTTTCAGTTGAGATATGATATGATTACCTGCCCAAAGTGTCTATGTTTTATGTATGGATCCTATCATGTTGTTGGGCAAGCCAACTATGAAAGTATATGAGCTGTTGGTTCGCCAACTGACTTAAGTTGTTGTCACAGCCCGACTACTTAATCAAGTAATTAGGCCGTGACTTAAGCGGTGACACAAGTTAAAAAGAACTTCTGATAATCGATAACAACAATTTCGACCGAAGATATTTATCAAAACTATTTATGACATCAATTTTCATCAATAAGGAATCAAACATTTATGGTTCGAAGAAATGAAATGAAGTTTTACAAAGGTTGACTTAAAGTTTTCCAATTACAATGAAGAATCGAGTGTAAAAGAACTAATATCAAGAATGTGCATTCTCAAGCATGCTTCAACAATGATAAAAATTTTCGATGTTACAAAGCATGGTTCGACAATGTTTCCAAACATTTTATATATCATATTGGATTCAACGAAAACAATTCTAAACTTTCGAGTAAATCCTTGTGCACAGAGCATTTCAATAAATCCATGTTTTCAGAATCAAGTCGACATTATAACAACAATGCTGAGATCATATGAGCAAAATAAGGACTATAGTCAAGATTATGATCAATTCAGAGTAACAAAACTCTTAAGCAGGTAAAGGCCAAAGTTCGGCAACGAGAAGAGTGGTTGAGAATTATATGTGAATACATAACTCTCTGGGCAACAAAACATGTTGACATGAAATGAATAACCTCAACAATTTATCAATATCATCATGAATCAAATTACTTAGAGAAGCTCCTTTGCACAGCATTCGATTCCAGCATCCTCTCGAGCTCAACCTGCACGTTTAGAAATACATGCAGGGCGTGAGTACAAAATGCACTCAGTGGGTATACGCCGAAAACATAAAACATTGCCCTTAGGGCTATATAATTGACTTGCCATAACATTAGCAATGCACAGGGGTTTTAGTGAAATAACCTGTGCATGCTTTACATAAATAAACACTTACTTGCTTTCATTTCATAGTATCATCATAAAGTATGCATATGCATGTCTCATGTCGGCCGATAACTTTCTCTTCCCATATCCACGGATTCTTTCTATGTGTTGAGAAGTAGGCCTCCTTCTCAAACACGCTATGACCCAAAGGTCGCTATCCGACGTCGGTAAATCTCAAACATCATAACATACCGTGTTGATGGACCAAGGGTACCATGCCACGCCATACTCTTTATCATTTCTTTCTTTTCTTTCTTTCTTTTCGTGGATAGGTAAACGCATCATGCTCATGTTCATGCTCAAAACAGTGAGTCATTTAATTTTCAAAACAATGCAATTAAATGTCTCTCATGTCATCTTTCATGCATAATCATATCATATCATTTGAAAACATTTAAAACATAAGCATATTTTATAGAAAATACTTATACCACCGGATGTTCCTTAGAGCTAAGGAACTAATTCTCAATTCCATTTCTTTCTTTATCCATATTTGGTCCATCAATCCACATAAACGGCATACAAGCCTATCAAGAGCCAAACAAGAACATTACTTATCTTAGTCGTCGACATGACTATATCTTCTCGATATCAAGACTAAGACTCTAAGGTCTATGAAAACTTGGGTCATCAGATCCTCTAACATCTTATTAACAAACCAATTTATCGAATTTCGAACAGAACGCTTATAAACGCATCGCCATATCAATACCAAACCAACCAATCATAGCCCAAACTCCACCAATTCATCACCATATGTCTCAATGATCATATAAAACTCAACAAGAAGCTTCAATCGCCTCATCTTAACCATCAATCGAAAATCCCCTTAATACGTCACTTAAGGTCTAACGTCGAAAATTCACGTGAGACGTCATCTAATTCCAACAAACCTATATACATGCTCAACTATCATCAAAGATCATCATTTTATCAATAAAACATAAAGATCAAAGCTTTAGCTTTGAAAACCAATTTTCGCCGACAAACTAAAATTTTACCGTTTTCGAATACGTCGGCGAAAAAATCCGAATAAATCATTTTAGGCTTTATTCATATCATAGAATCCAAATATGAAGTCAAAATGATAAAATAAAATCAGAAATCCAACATTATAACACTTGGGGTTTCGCCCTTTTGGGAAATTTTGTATAATTTCGATTTCAAACGTTTTCTTGTTCCAAACACGCTTATATCAATCCAATAACACATATATGAAGTATATTCAATCATAACAACATCATAAATTTAAAATCAAGGGCTTCCTTTTCAAAATTTCATGAAACTTCAATTAAATAATATATGCTTTACAATTTCAACGTTAAACAATACGTAGACGTCGAATCTATCATAATATTCATAAATAATCAACACAACATAATCCTTCATAATTTTCAGCATATGACCGAAAATTCAAATAGAACATAGGATCATATTTTTAAAAATTTCAAACCGTAGAAGTGTTCTCGGTACGAAATTATACCTTTATGCGAAAACCGATCGGAAATTCAACGGTCGGATCTTCCTATTTTTCTCATGAAACTTTCGAAATTTAGTGTGTGTTTTAGTGTGTGTGTCGTGGGTTTGGGGCTGAAAATGAAGAAGAAAATGGTTCCAAAAGTATACTTATATAATTAATAAGGGCAAAATAGTAATTTCACATTATAAATTAAATTTTCTTTTATTTTTCCCAAACAAAATGGTGCCAACACACCATATTCTAGAGAATTCCATAAAATAATTCCCATATTTTATTCTTGAATTTTCGTAATTAATAAAAATAATAATAATAATAATGTATTTTCATGTAATTTTCCAAAATATTGTAGAAAATTCCATAATTAATTCCCAAAAATCCAAAATTGAATCTTATTTTCTTAACACCTTAAACTCATCATTTTCATCAATATAAAGTTCCAAAATTATAAAATATATAATAGGAACTCACTTTATAAAATAGATATTTAATTCCATTTTATGTAAATAATGGAATTAAATATTCCATTTATTCTTAAATCCTTCAAAATCGCTTTCTAAATTTTTCCATCATCAAATATCATTAAAATATAATAATTAAAAATATTTTTAACCTTAAAAACCATTTTAAATATCTTGCTCTTCATCCGAGCTTGATCGGCAAACGCCGACGCCACAAAACGTAGATTTTGAAATTCTCAATTTTCAAATCAAAACTTATTGAGCATGTACCTATCATCTTAAGACCCTTTGAATCTAGGTCTTCTTATCCTAAATAAGATCTTAGAATCTTATCTCAGATTCTGCCTCGATTCTATCGTCTCAACTAGAAGCTTAACACAAAAGCTTCTAACTTAAATAAATCCTTTCATAAGGATGCAATGCCCTTCTTATTAAGCTCTTAATCACGAGCTAATCTCTGTTATAGAAATACGGGGTATTACATTCTCACCCCCTTACAAAAATTTCGTCCTCGAAATTTTGTACGTCAGCAAAAGTTCAGAATATATCCTTCTCATCTGATCTTTAACTTCCATGTTGCTTCTTCTAAATCATCATGACTTCATGTCGATTTAAGACGCATTCTTGTTTTCTTTTATAGCTTAAATCTTGTTCACGAACATTTGTTCTCTTGATGTATAATGTGTTTTGGATTAAACACATATCCTAGTAACTGCGATCTATAGAGCACATCGCGAATATTTTCGAATCTCAGAGCAAATGCAAATCTGTATACGACTAGCCAATCTTTCTTGAATCTCACATAATTCGATATATCTCGATAACTTCTTGGATTCTTGTCTTTCTTGTCATACAATTACGACCATTTCTTTAATCATGTCTGGTCCAAGCACTTTTCTTCTTCGATCGTGTTTTAAAAAAAACGACGATCTATACTTGCTGTCATAGAAAACTTCGTAGAGCGCCATATAAATCTTGGTTTTGATCTTGTCTTCTAACGTCCGGATGGTCCATTTAAATTGACCATCTAAAGCGGATAAAAGTTGTACTGGAATTCAATCTCGTATCCATCTTTATTATGAACTCGTCCAAAACGAGATGTAAACTTGGAGTATCTGGTTAAGGTGATTGAGACAAGCAATCCATATAAACGTACCATCTCTCGAACGTATACTTAAGCTAACTTATCAGCTCCATACGTGATAAGAATCATAATAACATATGCGTATTTCGTGAGTCGATTGATTATCACCCACGCTTCGAGTTGGGTAACTAACACGTATACCTTCTCATACCTTCAATTGCATAAAGAACATCACAATCGATCTGCAGAAGTCACGATCATATACTGTGACAACTTTCTTCCTTTGCTTCATGCTTGTAAACTAAATTTCTTTCTGTTTACAGAATCTCGAGATATACTTTTCATACGATTCTTCCTTGAATAGCTCCAATATAAAATTCTTAAATTGCCGAAAGAAAGAACTTTATGACGTAATCTTCATCCGAAAACTGTTGATCCTTCAACATCAACGATATACATAGAAGATATTCTTGATCAGGGTTCTCCGGAACTTGCAAACTCGCTCAATGAAACGAACTCATTCTTTAACATCAGCCGGGTTATCAACATCATAAGGATAAAGCATTTGAGACAGAAGATTCTGCCATTCTACAATTGGTTTAAGGGGGAGAAAGTACAAGTAAATCTTGAAAAAAAATTGTACTCTCTTATTCTTTCAGACTGAGGATTTCTTTCTCTGGGTGACATACTGCATTGCAAATGAATACCAACTGCAGCATATCTTGCTTATCAATAACATAATAAAGGTTTTCAATCAACAAACAAATTCAGATCTCAAATATCTTCAAAATTGCTTATCACAAAGTTATGATGTGAAATGAAACAGTTAGATAGCAAAAAGGATCGTATAGATATCAAGGAAAGAAATCTGCATCTCTGAGGATCTTTACAAAATGGGGGAAAACTTTGTCATCGGAATATGCTTTGATATCTCTGGCAACCACATCCGATACAACCTACAACTATCAACTTCCATTTCATCCATGAAAGGCTGTCACAGAAAACAATTGACCAATGTTTAGGGTTGTAGCTGTGCTGTGCTAACAATTGTTACCACTTGGGTTCATACTCAAAAGTTTCGAGACACTTGGGGTCTCGATAAACTGACTTGAATCTTTTCTCAAATCTCCAAAGGAGAAATCTTGGAAACATAAGAAAATAGAATGAACTGAATCGATGTAGGAATCTCAAGAGGCGCGAAAAGCTGATCGCATTAATCTAAATCAATAAGGGCAATTTCAATATCGATTTAAGAATAATCAATTTGTACAAGATCCACATCAGATTCAGACATAACTAGCTGAGCATTTGATAAGGAAGACTCTAGTTTTAGAATAAGGTGCTAGTATCATGCTCGTGCATAAAAGATTTAGCATCTATGGTTTCAAGATTTTCACTATCATCATCTTCAAATAGAGAGGAAAATTATCAATTAATCGAAGTCGATGAACAATCGAAATAGATTTAGTAATGGGAGAAAATGAATCAAGAGGGAGGGGTTCGAGTATACGAAATATTGAAATTTGATGGTAACTAGAGTCCGGAAAATCAACTTGATTAAAAACAATAAAACCGGACTCAATATAATCAATGGCAACAGCAACAACCCAATCTTGTCACTCTTTAGGCAATAAAGAGATCAATTGAAATTTATCATCAAATCTCGATACGCCTTGCTCAAACGTCTCTTTCCACCATCGATGGAATCAAACAAGAAATTCGTCCAAGGTAGACTGCTCATCTGATGTATATAGATGGAAATTCTCTTTGATCATTGCAGATGAATATAAACGAACGACGACAATCGTTATGACGACAACGAGATAACAATATCAGGTCGACGATTAATAAGTCGTACTCTTCCGAACTATCTGCACGATCTTCGTCATCCTAATAAGAATGCTCGAACTTTTCCAGAAACATACTCGAACTCGTGCAGAAAATTTATTCATATTGTTCTACCATCTCTTCTTTCTCCTGATTTCTTTTCAACTTTAGCTCATAGAGCAATAGCTCATTTCAATCACACATTCTCATATAGCAATTCATTCCTTAAGGCGTATACATAAACATCATCTGCGATAACCATAATCATCATACTCATAAACATAATCATAAGCATAAGTTCTTACCTGGTGAGCTAGAGATGACGGAATCGAATGCTGAGCTTCTCTCAAGAAAGATTATCTCATTAACTTATTTTCTCAATTCAGAATCAAACAACTGATTCTATAACTCAGATTCTCAAATAGAATCATTTCAAAAGAATTCATTTGCTCAAGGTGCACAAACTGCACAAGACTTTCAAAGATTCATAAGGGTTCACAAGGATTCATAACTCAGAATTGCAAAACTGTGCACAAATTGCACAAATTTGCAAAGATTTCACAGGTTCAGAATTCAAACCTCGCTCTGATACCATTCTGTCACAGCCCGACTACTTAATCAAGTAATTAGGCCGTGACTTAAGCGGTGACACGAGTTAAGAAAGAACTTCTGATAATCGATAACAACAATTTCGACCGAATATATTTATCAAAACAATTTATGACATCAATTTTCATCAATAAGGAATCAAACATTTATGGTTCGAAGAAATGAAATGAAGTTTTACAAAGGTTGACTTTAAATTTTCAAATTACAATGAAGAATCGAGTGTAAAAGAACTAATATCAAGAATGTGCATTCTCAAGCATGCTTCAACAATGATAAAAATTTTCGATGTTTCAAAGCATGGTTCGACAATGTTTCCAAACATTTTATATATCATATCGATTCAACGAAAACAATTACGAACTTTCGAGTAAATCCTTGTTCACAGAGCATTTCAATGAATCCATGTTTTCATAATCAAGTCGACATTATAACAACAATGCCGAGATCATATGAGCAAAATAAGGACTATCGTCAAGATTATGATCAATTCAGAGTAACAAAACTCTTAAGCAGGTAAAGGCCAAAGTTCGACAACGAGAAGAGTGGTTGAGAATTATGTGAAGACATAACTCTCGGGCAACAAAACATGTTGACATGAAATGAATAACCTCAACAATTTATCAATATCATCATGAATAAAATTACTTGGAGAAGCTCCTTTGCACAACATTCTATTCCAAAGATCCTCTCGAGCTCAACCTCGCACGCTTAGAAATACATGCGGGCGTGAGTACAAAATGCACTCGGTGGGCATACGCGAAAACATAAAACATTGCCCTTAGGGCTATATAATTGACTTGCCATAACATTAGCAATGCACAGGGGTTTTAGTGAAATAACCTGTGCATGCTTTACATAAATAAACACTTACTTGCTTTCATTTCATAGTATCATCATAAAGTATGCATATGCATGTCTCATGTCGGTCGATAACTTTCTCTTCCCATATCCACAGATTCTTTCTATGTGTTGAGAAGTAGGCCTCCTTCTCAAACACGCTATGACCCAAAGGTCGCTATCCGACGTCGGTAAATCTCAAACATCATAACATACCCGTGTTGATGGACCCGAAGGGTACCATGCCACGGCCATACTCTTTTATCATTTCTTTCTTTTCTTTCTTTCTTTTCCGTGGATAGGTAAATGCATCATGCTCATGTTCATGCTCAAAACAGGCAAGTCATTTAATTTTCAAAACAATGCAATTAAATGTCTCTCATGTCATCTTTCATGCATAATCAAATCATATCATTTGAAAACATTTAAAAACATAAGCATATTTTATAGAAAATACTTATACCACTGGATGTTCCTTAGAGCTAAGGAACTAATTCTCAATTCCATTTCTTTCTTTATCCATATTTGGTCCATCAATCCACATAAACGGCATACAAGCCTATCAAGAGCCAAACAAGAACATTACTTATCTTAGTCGTCGACATGACTATATCTTCTCGATATCAAGACTAAGACTCTAAGGTCTATGAAAACTGGGTCATCGCATCCTCTAACATCTTATTAACAAACCAATTCTATCGAAATTTCGGCAACAGAACGCTTATAAACGCATCGCCATATCAATACCAAACCAACCAATCATAGCCCAAACTCCACCAATTCATCACCATATGTCTCAATGATCATATAAAACTCAACAGTAAGCTTCAATCGTCTCATCTTAACCATCAATCGAAAATCCCCTTAATACGTCACTTAAGGTCTAACGTCGAAAATTCACGTGAGACGTCATCTAATTCAAACAAACCTATATACATGCTCAACTATCATCAAAGATCATCATTTTATCAATAAAACATAAAGATCAAAGCTTTGGCTTTGAAAACCAATTTTCACGACAAACTAAAATTTTACCGCTTTTGAATCGTCGTGAAAAATCCGAATAAATCATTTTAGGCTTTATTCATATCATAGAATCCAAATATGAAGTCAAAATGATAAAATAAAATCAGAAATCCAACATTATAACACTTACGGTTTCGCCCTTTGGGAAATTTTGTATAATTTCGATTTCAAACGTTTTCTTGTTCCAAACACGCTTATATCAATCCAATAACACATATATGAAGTAAATTCAATCATAACAACATCATAAATTTAAAATCAAGGGCTGCCCTTTTCGAAAATTTCATGAAACTTCAATTAAATAATATATGCTTTACAATTTCAACGTTAAACAATACGTAGACGCCGAATCTATCATAATATTCATAAATAATCAACACAACATAATCCTTCATAATTTTCAGCATATGACCGAAAATTAAAATAGAACATAGGATCATATTTTTAAAAATTTCAAACCGTAGAAGTGTTCTCGATACGAAATTATACCTTTATGCGAAAACCGATCGGAAATTCAACGGTCGGATCTTCCTATTTTTCTCATGAAACTTTCGAAATTTAGTGTGTGTTTTAGTGTGTGTGTCGTGGGTTTGGGGCTGAAAATGAAGAAGAAAATGGTTCCAAAAGTATACTTATATAATTAATAAGGGCAAAATAGTAATTTCACATTATAAATTAAATTTTCTTTTATTTTTCCCAAAAAAAATGGTGCCAACACACCATATTCTAGAGAATTCCATAAAATAATTCCCATATTTTATTCTTGAATTTTCGTAATTAATAAAAATAATAATAATAATAATGTATTTTCATGTAATTTTCCAAAATATTGTAGAAAATTCCATAATTAATTCCCAAAAATTCCAAAATTGAATCTTATTTTCTTAACACCTTAAACTCATCATTTTAATCAATATAAAGTTCCAAAATTATAAAATATATAATAGGAACTCACTTTATAAAAATAGATATTTAATTCCATTTTATGTAAATAATGGAATTAAATATTCCATTTATTCTTAAATCCTTCAAAATCGCTTTCTAAATTTTTCCATCATCAAATATCATTAAAATATAATAATTAAAAATATTTTTAACCTTAAAAACCATTTTAAATATCTTGCTCTTCATCCGAGCTTGATCGGCAAACGCCGACGTCACAAAAACGTAGATTTTGAAATTCTCAATTTTCTGAAATCAAAACTTATTGAGCATGTACCTATCATCTTAAGACCCTTGGAATCTAGGTCTTCTTATCCTAAATAAGATCTGAGAATCTTATCTCAGATTCTGCCTCGATTCTATCGTCTCAACTAGAAGCTTAACACAAAAGCTTCTAACTTAAACAAATCCTTTCATAAGGATACAATGCCCTTCTTATTAAGCTCTTAATCACGAGCTAATATCTGTTACAAAAATACGGGGTATTACAGTTGTCGGGTCGCTCCCCAACTTATGAGAAAATCGATATCGGACCCTATGTCAGATGCAGAATTCCTGGCTAGGGTTACGTGCACGAGAAAGGTGACTGTGTGCTAAAAGGATAATTCTCGGCCAGTCACTGCACCCGTAGAAGGTGGACACCTTCTACGGTGCGAGATGAGTTTATGAGATTATGATGTTATATGAGATATGTGAATGATATGGATCATACAAAGAGAAAATGCTCGGTCGAGCGATATTTTGAGAAATGAGAAAATGTTTTAGTAAGCACAAGGCATTTCCAATTAAAACCCTTGTGCCTTACTTATGGGGCAGTGTAATTTAAAGAAAATGTTTTGGCAATGAGTCCACTGGGTGCATTATTTGTACTCAGCCCTGCATGTTTGTTTTTAAATGTGCAGGTTGAGCTGATGGATGAGATGGAGCAGTGTTGAGCAGTCGGGTCTTTTGTCGCTGATAGTTAAACATTGGATACACATCGTCATATGTGTATTCCACATGCTTTCTGCTGCTAGATTATGAAGTCATATGTATGTTATGTTTTTGTCAAACCTTTAACACTTGAAATTTCAGAGATATTCCCGATATATGTCATACCGTTGAGTGTTCTATATTATTATCCATTCCTTAATTCCGTTCCAAGTAACAGTCCTTGTTAATCTGTACTTTGGATTGGCGGGATGTTACAGATGGAGAGTGATTATGGATTGATGATCATGCATGATAAATGAGTAGGAATGTGAGTTGTTTTGAATTAAATTGATTATAGATTGAAAAATAATTCAATTACATAATATATGGTTGAAGGGCATGTTAAGACCACAATGTAAATGGATTAGTTTAAACTTGTTTTGAGTTGTTAAGTGTATATTTAGGCATGTGGTGATGATTTGGTGGAGTTTGGGATGAATTGGTTGAAGTTGGAATGAAATGGTGATTCATTTTATAAACCTTACTCTACCGAAATTTCGCTAGATTTGGTTTACTAATAATGTGTTTTGAGGATTTAATTAGCAAACTTATGATAAGTATATAAGTGAGATTTGTTCACTTGATTGTTTAAATTAAGGTTTGAATTGTTGTACATGAATAAAACTAAACATATGTTACTTAAGTCCTTATGATTATGGCATATTATGAACATTATTAAAAATTTAAGTCTACTAAAGACATCAGATGTTAAGGAATGCAATGGACCAACTTAAGTCTTAGAATTTGGTAAAATCAAGAATAAGATGTAATATGTTGAAGTAAACAATAATGTTGCTAAATTCGATAATTATTTCAATTACAAGGATCAAGTAAGGACAAGGGCGTTTTGAAGGATGAAAAGGAGGAAATTCTAGAGTGACGACATGCTAGGTAGGTTTTCTTCTCTTAAATATGTGTTGAATATTGAAAATTTTATTTATATCTTGTACATTTTTTTTATTGAAAATAATATCATGTTATATGTTGAGCCTAAGATTGTATAAGTTGTTGAATATAAGATTGTGTTATTTGTTAGTCTATGTTGTTTGTTGAATATAAGACTACGTATTATTGGGTATTAGTTCATGTTACCTATCTACGGAAGAATTTTGTTAATGACCGGAAAGTTATAATTGCATAGACCGGCAATGATCGGAAGTTTACAAATATACCGGCAATGACCGAGAAGTTTACAAATATACCGGCAATGACCGGGAAGTTTACAAATATACCGGCAATGACCGGGAAGTTTAAGATTATATAGACCGACCAAGGTATTGAAAGGGAGGCCTACTTCTCATTACCGCACCAACGTAAATAGGGCAGGACTGTGATTGGTAACCTTCGGGTCCAACACAGGAAGATAATGCCAGTATAGCACAATATTACATTACCTTGCATTGTTACAATGGTATAAAATCTATTGTCACTGAAAAGTTATTCAGGTATTATTTATTTCAACTCTTACGTTGAGAAAGTTCGGTAAGTTGTTCAAGTTTAATGTTTGTTGAAAATCTATTGAGTATTTGTTGATACTCACGTTCTGCATTTTTATTATTGCAGGTTGAGCTTGGAGATGACGATGGAAGAGGATGCTGAGCTAGGGTTCTTTTGTTGTTATTATTATTATGCCAATGTCATGTCTCCATACATGACATTCAACTACCCTTCCGTTGTCGAACTCATATGATCTTGACGTTGTCTTTTGATAACCTCTTTTGCATGTTGAGGATGTATATGAAATCTTTAAATATTAACCTTGATCATTATGTTGGTTGTCAATTAATTTGCTAAACCCGTTTGATTTTTGTAAACATTTTAAAAATTGAAGTCAATATGTTCTTATCCTAATCTAATCATAGCCTGATTACTTAGTTAATTACTTAATTAAGTAGTCAGGTCGTGACACATAAGTTCACTAATTAAATTCCCAAAATATTTTATTAATATGCCGATTCTAACAAAATTTCGGCAGAGTAATTTTTATAAAATGAATCGCCATTTTAATTCCAAATCAACCAAACTTATCCAAACTCCACCAAATCATCACCATATGCCTAAATATATGCTTAACAACTCAAAACAAGTTCAAACTAATCCATTTACATCATATTCTTAACATGTCCTTCAACCATATATTATGTATTTACATAAATTTTTCAATCCACAATCTATTTACTTTCAATCAATTCATATATATACTTATCCATCATCAATGATCATCAATCCATAATCAATTTAAATCCTAATCAAACTCATCATAACATTCTAGCAACTTAGTATAAACTTTAATATTTCAACTTTCACATTTCAAGCCCATAAAATCATATAAATTTAACTTAAGTATTATTTATATCCTAAATCTCAAAAATCATATCAAATACATCAAATAAAATAAAGAACTCAAGGTTCATCCAAGCCCCTTAATTTTCAAAAATGAGATATTATATATATACATTCAATCCATTCCAAATTCGTTTACCAAATCATGTTTATTTCTACTTAATTACACATATCTAAACTCAATTTAATCAAATCATAACAAATAATTAATATACAAAATTAGGGTTTATGCATGCTTACTTTAATTTTTCAACTTCATGAATTTCAAGAATTTAAACCATAGATTATAATATTTAAACATCATAAACATAAAGAAATCCATAAACATAACAAAAATTAAAAATTCAACCTTAAATTGAATCTTTAAATTTTCAAAAACCACCATATATGAGAAGATCATATTCTTCAATTTAAACCATAAAAACTTGGATTAAGCAAGGTATTTACCTTCTTTGAATGATTTCCAACAATTTCTACACGTAAATTTTGGATTAAAAGTGTAGAAAAATTTGTGTGTGTGTGTCAAAAATAGAGGAAAGGAGAGAGCTTGAGGATGATCTAATATGAATATTAGTTCTAGAAGATGTATATATGTATAGCTTTATTCATTTATTTATTCATTTTCTTTTATTAAAATTTTCGAAAATTGTATAGGTATTTTTCTAAAATTACTAATGTTGAATATTAATATTCTTTAATTGTAAAATCTCAATTTTCTCATTAATATAAAGATCCAAAATAATTAAATCCATTATTGGAACACATATCCTATAAATATAGATTTAATTCTTTCATATGCAAAAATTCAAATAATTATTCTATAAATTCATAAATTTTGAAAATTATAGAAAATAATTTCTTTATCACTAGATATTAATAAAATAAATTTATTTAAGCCATTTAATAGCTTAAACATTACTTCATTTCATTTTATAAATAAATTTCACATAAATAATAATTAATGCATTTCTTTAGAACATTTTCTATTTAATGAAATTTTTCATCCAAACATATAATATTAACCATATTTTTCCTATTTTATCATAATAAAACTTGTTTCTACTTAATCTCTACTTCTTCTAAATTCTATTCCTTCGATTAGCAATTAATCGAATTTCTATCACTTACTAATTTATTATGCACTTCTTTATAAATTTTTAAGGATGCAATGCCTTTAAGTCCCTAATTAATACTTAATTAGGCTCTAATTAAGACTAAAAGATTTTTGGGTTACTACATTCCATCCGCCTTAAAATAAATTTCATCCCCGAAATTTGGTACCTAATAAAATAACTCTGGATATTTCTCTTTCATCTGGTCTTCTAGTTCCCAAGTCACTTCTTCTAGACCATGGTGTCTCCACTGAACTTTGACTAAAGGAATAACCTTATTCCTTAGTTTTTGCTCTTTTCGATCTAGAATACATTCTGGTTTCTCTTCGTAGCTCAAATCAGGCTCGGGAATTATTTCCTCATAGTGAAGAATGTGTTTGGGGTCATACACATACTTCCTAAGTTGGGAGACGTGGAATACATTATGAACATTAGCGAAGTTGGGTGGCAACGCTAATCAGATGCTCATCGTCCGATTCTTTCCAAGATTTATAAGGTCCGATAAATCGCGGCTTAAGTTTCCCTTTTATTCCAAAACGTTGAACTCCTTTGGTAGGGGAAACTTTAAGAAAGACTTTGTCTCCTACTTCAAAATTTAACTCCGTTCGACGATTGTTCACGTAGGATTTTTGTCTATCTTGGGCTTCTTGCATTCTCTTCTTAATCAGCCGCACTATCTGAATAATCTCTTCTACTGCTTCGGGATCAAGGACCTTTCTTTCTCCAACTTCATCCCAATAAAGAGGCGACCTACATTTCTTACCATATAATGCTTCGTAGGGAGCCATGTTTATTGTCGCCTGAAAACTGTTGTTGTAGGCAAATTCGATCAACGGTAGAACTTGTTCCCATTGGTCTCATCTGTCTAACACCACGGTTCTGATCATGTCCTCAAGCGTTTGTATGGTTCTCTTAGTCTGGCCGTCAGTTTGTGGGTGAAATGTTGTGCTGAAGTTCAACTGAGTACCCAATTCATTTTGGAAGCTCGTCCAAAATCGGGATGTAAACTTAGAATCTCTGTCCGAAGTAATCGAGATTGGCACTCCATGTAACCGGAAAATTTCACAAATGTAAATTTGTGCTAGTTTCTCGGCTCCGTATGTCATAGGAATCGGAATGAAATGAGCACTCTTTGTTAGCCGATCAACTATTACCCAAATCACTGTGTTTCCCCGCTTTGATCTACATAATCCTGTTACGAAATCCATAGCTACGTGGTCCCACTTCCACTCAGGAATTTCCAAGGGTTGAAGCTTTCCATACGGCCTTTGATGCTATGCTTTAACTTGTTGACAAGCTAAGTATCGTTCAACATATGACGCTATTTCTTGTTTCATTCCTATCCAAAGAAACCTTTGCTTGAGATCTTGATACATTTTCGTACTCCCCGGGTGCGT
Organism: Salvia rosmarinus; assembly: GCA_036937905.1. Classification (NCBI taxonomy): domain Eukaryota; kingdom Viridiplantae; phylum Streptophyta; class Magnoliopsida; order Lamiales; family Lamiaceae; genus Salvia; species Salvia rosmarinus. The sequence goes on from CM072817.1 coordinate 50,273,382, forward strand.
GGCGTATGGAACATTGTGAGCTTCACTCAAAATTTTTTTTTTCTGCTTCAATATTATGCACGAATATACGATTACCTAGCATAATCACATTATCTCTAGCTCCATGATATCCTTGATGGTCTCCAATTCTAATCCTCTCTCGCAATTTTTCAAGTTGTGCGTCTTGTCGTTGCGCCTCAATTATCCGAGCTTTTAAATCTGGGGTCACCACTAATGCTGCTATAATTTCATGAGTAGTTTCAGGTGGTAATACTACTTCTAGCTTCATTCTTTCAAATTCTCTCAGCAACTCTTCCTTCTCGGTTAGTAAGAATCCTAACCTTTCTTGACTTTTCCTGCTCAAAGCATCAGCAACGACGTTCGCTTTTCCCGGATGGTATTTAATTTCACAATCAAAGTCCTTAACTAACTCGAGTCACATTCGTTGCCGCATATTTAAATCTCTTTGCTCGAAGAAGTATTTTAGACTTTTATGATTAGTGAAAATTTCACACTTTGATCCATATAAATAATGTCTTCATATTTTCAATGCGTGAACCACTGCGGCTAACTCCAAGTCATGAGTGGAATAATTGATTTCATGGGGTCTTAATTGTCGTGAAGCATAGGAGATCACTTTCCCTTCTTGCATAAGAACAAATCCTATCTCATTTCTCGACGCATCAGTATAAATGGTGTATCCTTTCTCTTGATCAGGTACTATTAAAACATGAGCAGTGGTTTATCTATCTTTGAGCTCTTGAAAACTGTCTTCACATTCCCGAGTCCATTGAAATTTCACTCATTTCTTCAACAGCTGAATCATCGGCCTAGCTATTTTAGAAAATCCTTCAATGAATCTTCTATAATAACATGCTAAGCCTAGAAAACTTTGAATCTCGTTCGGAGTTGTAGGCGATTTCCATTCCTGAACAGCTTGCACTTTCATAGGGTCAACTTTAATTCCTTCTGCCGAGATAATATGCCCAAGGAAATTCACTTCTTTCAACCAGAATTCACATTTAATGAATTTAGCATATAGCTTCTCGGTCCTTAATTTCTCCAAAACGATTCTTAAATGCGTTTCATGCTCCTGCTCGTTCCTCGAATATATCAAAATATCATCGATAAACACTAATAAAAATTTATCGAGATATTCATGGAAGACACGATTCATAAGGTCCATAAACACGGTTGGAGCATTGGTAAATCTAAACGGCATCACTACAAACTCGTAGTGTCCGTATCTTGTCCGAAAAGCAGTTTTGGATATATCTTCTGATTTAATTTTCACTTGATGGTAACCCGATCTTAAATCAATCTTTGAAAATACACTCGCTTCCCTTAATTGATCAAACAAATCTTCTATCCAAGGAAGCGGATACTTGTTCTTTAAAGTCAACTTATTCAGCTCCCGATAATCAATACACATTCGCAAGGTACCGTCTTTCTTTTTAACAAAAAGAACAGGCGCTCCCCAAGGTGACGCACTCGGTCGAATGAATCCTAGGTCCAAAAGTTCTTGCAATTGAATTTTCAACTCTTGTAACTCCTTAGGAGCCATCCAGTATGGTGCTTTTGAAATTGGTGCCGAACCAGGTTCAAGGTCAATGGCAAAGTCTAACTGTCGATCCGGCGGCAATCCTGGTAGTTTTTCTGGGAAAACGTCCTGATATTCTCGCACAATCGGTACATCTTCTATTTTTCTTTCTATTTTGCCCCCATCATTCAGATATATAAGATAAGTATGATTCCATTCACCTCTCATCAATTTATCTACTTGAAGAGCCGAAATTACAGGAACTCGCATTTTTCTTTCATCAATCCCGTAGAAACAAGTAGATTCTTCCCCTGGCGGTTGGAACGCTATTTCTCGTTGTTCACAACGAATTGTTGCAAAATTCTTAGTTAACCAATCCATTCATAAAATAATATCCACGTCTCTCATACATAAAAGACGTAACGATTCAGCTCTCAATCTTAGTGACCTTAACTCAAATTCTAAGTTAGGACACACTTGGTTAACTACCGTCGTCCCACCTAAAGGGGTAAGCACTTTAAAACTCATATCAGCTTGTTCTACAGGAAGTTCAAGATTGTCTATGCATGCAGTCGAAATAAAGGAATGCGATGCTCCAGTATCAAATAGAACAATGATAGGCACACCTTTTAGTCGAGCCACACCTGTCAAATTGCCAGGACTCTTCTCAGGTTGTTTATGTTTTAAAGCATATGCTTTCTCATGTTGTCACATCCCATTTTCCGGGAGATAAAGAAATGGGCTACGTGACGATACTACTAGCCTTTCTTTAATAAATGGATAATATGCCCTTAGAGTTGGGCAATACATTCTTGACAAAAAGGTACGTCATAATTGTACATAACAAATATGACCAAAATGATATTTATATTATCTCCCTGACAGGATCAAGTTAAAAGGTCTGAGACCCAAAATGACATTCCATACTAAGCATATATTATATGTGAATAATATTTGATATAAAAGCTATGACAAAAGGAATTCATGATTAAACGGCTTAGGAATATTAATATGGTCAAAAGATGGTCTTCACCATGTGAAGATAAGACAGCGGAAGTAAGTCAAGATATTCTTTGGAGAAACATCAACAACCCTTCCTCAGCCTCGCACGTCTCCACCAGCCACTCAATCTGCAAAGGGTTTTGAAAAGCAATTGCAGGGCTGAGTACTAATATACTCAGTGGGTTTAGCCATTTGAAAACATTTACAGAAACCATTTGTTAAAAGAATAATCCATGCTTTGAACAGTATAACATAGAAATATTTAAAAGCATTCTATGCATATGTAAAAACAGTTATGGATCCATTTTCAGTCTCTCATCTATTGATGATTCGCCTGTCAATGTGAACATGTGGGAGCAGCCCACAGAGATCCACTACCATGCATGTTTCAGAAATAGGAGGAACCCAAGTCGGCGATGCGAGATAAGTGGGGCAGCCCACAATACCCCTCAGTGTACACTAACCCTAACAGTATGATCCATCGCTTCTGTTGGCCAAGATCCGATCGTTAAACAATAGGAGCACTTTACACAATAGAGAGTTAAAGCATTTATAACATGGATATTCATTTGCATTTTTCATAAACATTTAGAGTTCAATAACTCATAATATACTTTGGAAAATAAAAACCTACCTTTATTGCAGCAATTCCAAGCAACTGAAAAGGATTGGTCGGATCCTAAGTATCCACTTTTGTAAGGCCTACAAGATAAGTTCTCAACTTAAATTATTGTCCTAAAAACCAACCTCAACATCTATAATAATTGCCATCATGTTCCTAACTAGATTCGCTACACCCGGGTTTTCAGAATTTCAAATTAAATCGTGAAATTTAATTTCTCGACTAAGGGCACCAACAATACCCTTGCTCGACTTTGACTTTGAAAGCTCAATTTGATTTTTGAAAAAAAATCAAATTACAAAATACTTTTATTACCAAAGTATTTGCAACTTTAGTTTATTTCAATTAAACTTTTTCAGGATGCACATATAATCAAGTAACATAAATACTTAATATATGCATATAATAATACTTATTCATAAATTATGAAAATTATACATCGAGTAATCATTATTCTGAAACAATAAACTCAACAAGTCTAAAATCACTTATGTATTCTGAATAAATCAAATAATCACATGATAATTCTCTTAAATATATGTACTTGCATAATTAAATTAATTATGCTATTCTTATAATTAAATAAACTCAAAATCAAGATATCACTATGAAATTCCATAACTAAGATAATCACATTATAACTTAACATATATTTGAAATATATATATATATATATAGGCATAATTAATTATGCTATTTTAAAAAAAATTGATAAAGTAGAATTCAATTTAATTGAACGTACTTAAGGCTCAAATGGAACTCCAATTAAAGCTTAATTGAAACTCCTTTAATTAAGCAGCTCTAAATCGCAGCCCACTGCTAAAACTTATTAACGCCCAAAAAAAATAGTTTCAAACTTATTATCTCAATTTAATCATAAGAACATTTGCAAAACTTTGAATAAATAAAATCAAATTAAATAAGTCAACACTCTCTCTCTCAAGCTCTACTCCCATCTCTCTCTCTCTCTTCGTTCCTTCTCCAGACCCCTCACTCTAACCTTCTCTCTCTCTCTTCACCTTTTCTTTCCAGAACCCATCTCATCTCTCTATCTCTTCCTCTCTCACCCTTCGGCTCTCTCTCTCGGAACCATCTCTCTCTCTCTTCGGTTCTCTCACTCTCTAAAGTCGTCCCCCCCATTTCTTCTTCTTATTCACGCCCCCGCCGTCATCGGAATCCGACGACCTTGGCAGCCAACCTCTCTCTCTCTCTCTCGCTTGTTTCTTTCTCTTCGAAATCGAACCATCCCCTCCACCTCTTGGTTTTCACACCGCCGCCGACCCCTCTCTCTCTCCTGTCTTCTACCGCCGTTGCCGACCTCCTTCTCCCTCCTCCCTCTCTGTCTACCGATCACCAGCAGCAGCGCCGAAGCCCCGACGCTGCTGCCCCACCTTCGTCTCTCTCTCCTAACTCTCCCCTCATATTGCTCTACCCATCTCTTGCACTTCTCCTATTTTCGGAAACAAGGCCGCCGCGAGCCACCGCCATTAAGGCAGCAGCACGCTGCCTGCTCCCAGCATCGATTTCCCTCTCTCTGCTCCTCCCCTTCTCCTTCATCCACGCTCCGCCGCCACCAGAATCCGATGGCCTCGGCAGCCACTCTCCTCTCCTCTCGGTTCTCACGCCGCCGCCAACCCCTCCTGCCTTCTGCCACCTTTGTCGACCCTCCCTGCCTCCCGCCGCCGTCGACCCTCGCTCATCTCACTCAAACACAACAATGCAGAAAAAATTCAAGCACAACAGGGAAAAACATACTTGTAATTCATATTTATGTTCTTATGTGATGAATTTGTAAAAATTCATATCTGCAAGAATATTTTGCCCTTGTTCATATCTTATACTGATTTTGCTATTGTAGAAAATTGTAATATCCCGTAAATTTAATACTGAATTACGATAATAAATTCCGTAATTAGTATTATTAATTCAATAATTAAAATCTTAATTAGTCAACACTTGACTTTGACCAAGCATAATTGAATAATTTCTGTGTGAGATTCACTGATGCTTAGTGAATTAAGGAATATAATTTCCGATATTCCTTCGAACGTAATATTCTAACGTCGGATAAATTCGACAGTTACGTCTTACAGTATTATTAAGCTGTTAAGCTTAATTTCAAAATTTCTATTATTATAGGAATAAGTAAAGTTGTTACCACTTTATTTTGAACGTTTTAGAGATAATTCGCCTATGAGAATTTTGAGACGTTTCAAACGTCGGTTTTTAGAGATGAGTCGATAACTCAGTCGAGCGATCACGGAATTATAAAATTCAAATTCCTATGATTATTTTATTATATAAGAGCATTATTTATCATTAAATAATGCTAGAAAATTTAGAAATAGAATGTGCTATATTTTGAAATTTTTGAAACTAGTGAAATCGAAAATTAGGGTTTGTGAGATCTAAATTGTTTTAATAATTTTTCCTATGATTTAATTTATTATCTAAGACATATATTAGGTCATATAGCTTTTAAATGGAGGAAAATAAAATATATAGCATTAAGTCTACATGGTGACCGAAAATCCTAATTACTAAGGTATAAATAAATAAAATCCTAATCTTTTGAGGGTGCTATGAATTAATTATTATAGTGAGACATTATTAATGTATAAGATAAGGTTCATCATGAATTATACAAGTGGGAGGCCAACTTGTGTACAAAGTGCCGAATTTTTTATATTTTATGTGACTTCATGAACAATTATCTACCTATAATTAATGGGAGGTGATGAGTGTTATCTTATCATGTTGAGGTGTAAAATAGTGATAGTTAACAATTTAAACAAGTAACATACCCCTTTTTGTACACATCTAGCCGAAATTGTTGAATAAATATAGGTTGGAAAATAATTTTTCCAACCTTATAATGTGAACACTTGTGTAGTTGAAAAATTTGACTTTTCAAAGGAGACCTTATCTTACAACATTAGTATAGTATATAGTTGGGATAAATAATAAAATTTATCCTATGAATCTATGTAATAACCGAAACTATGCATAATTAAGAATGGAATGAAAAACTTTCTTTTTAATTCATGTGTTGCCGTGAGCTATTAAGGGGAAAGAAACACTTGTTCAAAATGTATAAAATGTGGAAATTTCTATCTTGTGATATTAATTGAAATGAATAGTTAAAATAAACAAATGGATGTATTTTATCTTTGTAATTGACGTAAATTACATAAATAAATAATAACAACAAATAAATGAATACATATATTTTCTTTGTAATTAAACGTAAACAACATGAATTAAAATGGCTCAAATTGTGCAAGTTGGCGTGAATGGTGAAAACAAGTGGGAGGAGATATTTTTTTCAATTGATAATTGATAATGACATTATGTAAAGTGTATAAGATAAGATTAGAGATTTTTGTCTCTTACACAAGTTGATAGCCGAAAACTTGGACTATTTTGCAAGAGCATTTATTTCATGATCTTATGTGATAATTATCCTACAAGTGGATTAATGCTATAAATATAAGATAGGCTCCTCAATCTCCCATTTTTGCACCTTAAGTTTCGAAAATTAGTAAGAAAAATTTGAGAGAGTTCTTCAATCTTTGATCCCAAACCTTAGACAAATAAACCTTCGCCGATTAAATCGACTCCGATTAAAAGGTTAGAAATTTTACGAGCTTCGCATACATGCTAGAATTTTCGATTTTCGTCCGTTAGAATTTATGTTATAAGCTTAGTATGTTCATGTGATTTTCGAAAATTACATAACCTATGCTAATATGTTTAGATATTATGTTTATATGATATTATTAAGCATGTATTATAATTATATCACAAAATTAAGCATGGTATTAAAATTTTCATGTGGACCGAAAACTTAGGAGTGCTACATGTTGATGATTTTGATTTTTAATTGATGATTTGAGCATGAAATAATAATCTAGGGTATTAAATAAGCTTATATGAATTTATATAGAATTTTTGGAGAACTTTAGTACCTAAGTCCAAGAATTTCGAAAATTATAACATATGATAGTAGGTTGTGATATAATTTATGTTTACGTATTATAATAGCATATTAAGTGTGTAGATTCATAATATATGATTGTGGGAATTTATTGAAATTTATAATGATTTATTGGACCTAAGTCAAAATTTTGAAATATGACTTAGGTAAATTAAATTCAATAGTTCATAATAAATAACAATTATGTTATAATAAGGATATGTAAGGGTGATTAAGTGTTATGTGAATTTATTGGAATTTTTGAAAAATGTTTAGTTAGTTAATTAAGAAAACCGAAAACTATACCTTATGTGTATTAATGTTATAAATTTATTTTATCAAGTATAATTACATAATATGATCTAAAATAATGTTTTAGACATAGTATGATTTTATAGGAATTTTTGGAACAAGAATTGCACATAAAATGATAGAATTTCATAAATAATTGAAAAAGTCAAAATTGTTGACTTTTGTTGACCAAAGTCAAAATTGTTGACTTTTGGTTGACTTGGTCAAAATAGTTGACCAAAATCGTTGACCAAGGTCAACGGGCACGTAATTCAATAATACGTGATCTATATGACGTAGTACGTTTAGTAACAATGTAACTTACGACACGTAAGTACATTAAAATGTACATTATGTACTAAAGAAATGGAATACCTCTTATATGATAAGTAAATTCATAATTAACATCATTTTGATTAGGAAACGTTAAAATAAGCCCAGCGTTAGCCTTATTTGATGTGTAGAACGTTAAAGACGATGTTCGTCTCTATCAAAACGTGACCTACGTACTAAATTAATTCCTTACGTAAAGGTTGGACGCGTCTTGATCGTTGACGTTAGAAAGGGACTTATTTGAAAAGCTTCGTACCAGGTGGGCTTTACTCAAAAACCCTTTTATTTACGATGCTTTCTTTTAAATGAAAAATATTTATTTACATCGCTTTGATTATTATCGCCCAAAGTATTTATGTTTTATGTATGAATCCTATCATGTTGTTGAAGCAAGCCAACTATGAAAGTATATGAGCCGTTGGTTCGCTAACCGACTTGATCGTTAGGTAGCTCCCGATGATGAGAAAATTGATATCGGATCCTAGTCAGATGCAGAATTCTGGCTAGGGTTAACGTGTACACCAGTGTGTGACTGTGAGCCGTTAGTAACATCATCGGCCGATCATGGATCCTAGTCAGATGCAGAATCCCTGACTATGTGATTGTGAGCCGTTAGCAACATCTTCGGTCGGTCACGGCGTCGGTAGAAGGAGGCCTACTTCTACGGCGTGAGATCAGTTATGAACAGTTATGTGAATGATATGGATCATACAAAGAGAAAATGCTCGGCCGAGCGACGTTTTGAGAAATGAGAAAATGTTTTAGCGAGCACAAGGCATTTTCAATTAAAACCCTTGTGTCTTACTTATGGGGCAGTGTAATTTAAAGAAAATGTTTTGGCAATAAGTCCACTGGGTGCATTATTTGTACCCAGCCCTGCATGATTGTTTTTAAATGTGCAGGTTGAGCTGATGGATGGGATGGAGCAGTGTTGAGCAATCAAGTCTTTTGTCGTTGATAGTTAAACCTTGGATACGCATCGTCATATGTGTATTCCACATGTTTTCCGCTGCAAAGTACCTTAAGTTATGTTATGAGTTTGTACCTCATTCCCTCCAAAGTAGTTGAACCCTTTTTGATAAAGGTCTGAGTGATTCAGTTCCATATGTAAGTTATGTTTGTCGTGTTAAATGATATGAAGTCTTGAGAGTTTGTCTATCATATGCCCCTCAATTCCATAATTAGTTAATGTTCCTATTGTTAACCCCCATCATTAGTAAACAGTCCCTGCTAATCCGTACTTTGGGTTGACGGGCTGTTACAGTTGGTATCAGAGCGGGTCGTTCCTTAAACCCAAATTTTTTTTCAAAAGTTGAGTCTATATTGAGTCACTAGACTTCTAGAAATCAACCGACTATGCTCAACACTCCATCACATCAAGCTCAATCGGGAAAAGAGGTAAATGATTTTCTTAAAGTCTTGAAAATGAGAATGAGAAGTTGAAGGTGAAAGTTATTAAAATGAAATGATTTTTCAAGAAAATGAAAGTTAGAATTAGGAGAGATTCTAAGAATATGCAGGTATGGGACTGCATATTCAAAGAAAGCTCAAGGATTCCACGAATATGTAGGTATGGACCGCATATTCATGGAAGACTTAAAGAATTTGATAAAGCGTTGAGTAAATGATTTTCTCGCTTTTGGAAATGAAAAAGTTTGAAAGTACATGCCCTTTCTCAAAATTTGAAATGAAAAGTTTGAACATGGAAAATGATATTTCCAAAGAGATGAAAGTTATCGAATCAAGTAAAGTGAAAGTAATTGCAAACATTGCAATGAAGTTTTATGAGAAATTGATATTTGTTCCTAAGCCGGATCACGAGAATACAGCTAGGATTAATTTGATATGATATTGTTATATGTAGAGTTGGTGGTATGATGAAGTGAAAATTGTTGGTTCGCTACCAACATATGATTATATTATGATGATATTGATAGTTGTTGGATCATTACCAACATATTGTGATGTTATGACGATATTCAAAGTTGTTGGTTCACTACCAACGATGATTATATTATGGTATGATATATGAGAAAGTGTTGACATTGATATGTCAAAGTGAAATCTTTGAATTAAGTGAAATTCAATGAGCATGATTATTATGAAAGAGTTATGTTATGAATGTTTAAAGTTACAAATTTTCGATTATTTTGATAATAGATATGTCATCCCAAAAGAACATAGATGTTTAAGTCGCATGATCCCTTTGCGAAAGAACATAGGGAGAGAACTATGAGAATTTTAGTCTGTCATGAGACAGAAACAAGATCGAAATTAGAATCTCGAGTTGAATAACGAGAACGACGAGAACAAAAGAGAAGAAAATCAAAGAGCAGAGGAGGGGATGATGATAAATGTCACTATACTACAGTGACATGAGTATAGTCTTCTGTTTGGATGATCACGTATGACAGAAATCCAAATTGACTATGACTTTCTCGTTAGAAACGAAATAAGAATGTGATCAAAGAAACAGTTGATATTAATCTTGTGACATACGTAGAACGAGAACCCTACAGTGAGACATGAATCTTAGAATGCTACTAGAGAGTAGATTCCCAATAATGTATGAGAAACTATAGCATATGTGTACATGAGAACCGTGGATGACAACTAGAATAAGTTGTATAAGATTTCAAATCTTCTTCATAACCCAAATTTTGTCATTGAGTTTAACTCTATGACCTAGTTTTGATTGATATATCAATTGAATTCTCACTTTTTCTGAAAGAAGTTTGCAACCAGAAAATTTCATGAAACATTCCTTCGAAATCAAACCTTCATGAGACTGAGAAAGTATTTGTGACGGGTCTGGCCACCCCATATGACCAAAGAAATCTCAGTAGTTGTTATTCTGGTCTTCGGACCCTATCTCCCAATTATTCAGTTCAAAGAACATATTGTTTCAAAACCTTCAGAGTTGTTATCTTAATTGTGGAACCATATTCCTTGTAAGTTGTTTGGATGAAATTTTCTTCAAATCCTTGAAACTAATACCTATGATGAAGGATGACGTATCTTGTCATCTAAAAGTTACAGATCAGTAGAGTGATAGACATCAAGATATGATGTAAAGAAGTTCTCGATGAGACGAGATATCATTTTTGTAAAACACATAGGTGGAGCGACCCTTGACGGGTTTTCCCAATACTGATGACAGTACAGTTATACCTTCACGCAAGTATATGCTAACTAAGTTATGAACGAGGTACTCTTTAGCATTTAGTGCTGAGTAAAGAAAAGTGTATGATATCCTTGGAATATACCACTCCTCTTATTATGTCGTAATGAGAAAGAATACAACTTATCTGTAAGATAGTTGATTGTCCCTAAAACCTCGTTAGTAGGATGGACGTGTTTAAAAGTATGGAGAGGAATAAAACTCAGTTGATGGATATAAAGGAAGAATAGTATCTCAGTATCAAGTTTTCCGCTTTATCCATGAATCGATAAAGATTATGTTTAAATAGAATCATTCGCAAGTATTTGAGACTTTGGTTAAACCAATAAAAGTATGGTCGATGGATCAAATAGTGAGATGTGTGAATAGCTAGGCTATTCCTAGTATTTAAATCAAGAATGGGAAAGATACCCCAAGTTGAGATTTGGCAATAGAACATTGGTACTTGAATCTAAGTTATGGTGTACAAACGTACTACCTTACCCGTATAGATTAGAATGATGACGGTCTTAATCCTAAAAGTGAGAATCAAAGTATAATGAAAGCAATATGACTTTCGGATATCATGCTCAAGAAAAGAAGCAAGAATTTAGAATAGTGAGGAAATTACCACTATCTGCTTATGAGAAAGCCGGAACATGAGATAAGTTTTACAAACAGTTTGATTACGATAAGTAAAGTAAATCCTTTGAAGGAAGGAAGTGAATTAAGAAGTAGATTTGTTATTTGAGATGAAACCATCATACTCTAAGATATATAGAGACAAAACACTTATCGTATGTACGATTTAGTAATTATTAAGCAAGATAATTGTTAAAGACGTATGCAAAGGAAATACGTTCAAGCGAACAACGAAGGGGATTCACAAGGAAGAACCTTAAGGTGAATCTAATTGGAAGGTTACTCCTCATACTTATGCAGTGACCAATAAAGTAAAATATTGGGTACCTCAACATTGAAATGAAGTAAGCATAGAATGTCGAGAAGATAGTAAAGATATTTATATGACGTCAAGACAAATGTATGATGCGTTCTCAGCGAACAAGGGATTTTTAATTTATGCGAAACCACTTAGTCAAACCAATGGAGATTAAGGGAAATGACGTATATCCAAAAAGGATATTACGTATGATAGCATAGTAACTGCTAATATAGAAATTCTTCTTGAAAGGATTTTAAAAGAAAGAATATATGGAAGATATATTCTTAAGAGCGATAAAGAAGAGAAAGGAAGATGAATCATTCATACTAGTTAAGTATGATAACGATGGAACGAGTAAAAAACCAGGAAAGCTTGGTAGGTACGAGAAAACTTCTCAGTATACCCAAAATACTTTTGTTCGAGACAAGTGCTTCACATTCTGTTATCACGAGAATAGTAATGCATGGACACGTTAGAACTCAAATCAGAATAAGCGAATCAAAGGATGAGGATTTCTTTACTTAAAAGACGGATCATGGTCGCCACACGTATTTACTCGAACTTAGAATTGAACCTAGGATCACTTAAGGTTAGGCAAATGACTTGAGCGTAATACCTATAGAAGATGTAGATACGACCTAAGAAAGGAATGATGAATCGAAAATCATTCTACGAGCATATGCAAGAAATGTAAAAGTATGTACCATTTTTCGATCAAGGAACTACGAGTCCTATGGAATCAGCACGAAGAAGAAAATTCCAATAATACCCACATTACTTCTAAAGAGAGTGATGAATAAGGAAGAATGTCGACCATTCTTTGGTTATCTAACCAAAGGAGAGAAAGCAGAGATAAAGATCAAGGATATGGAAATTATTTGAGAATTACCAAACGTTTCTCTTAGCAATTTACCAATAACTTACCCTTATAGGCAGCTAGAAATTACCTATGAATATAGAACCCTGAATAGCACGTATAATGAATGGCTTCAAGGAAGTTGGAAGGACAAATGATCAAATCTAAGAATTATAGGATTTAAGTTTTAACAAACCTAGTATATCACCTTGGAAAACACCCGACTTGTTTATCAAGAAAAATGATGGTTGTTTAAAAATACGCATTGACTATCAAGAATTAAACCAAGTGATGCTTAAGAACAAGTATACACCACAGTTAGACGATTGCTCGATTAGTTGAAAGAAGTGAATTTATCCTCGAAAATCAATCTGAAATAAAGATGTCATCAGCTGAAGGTACAAGCTGACAATGTATCCAAAATGGCTTGCAAACAAGTTATGACCACTATGAGCTTATGGTTATGCCGTTCGGACTAACAGATGTACCAGCCATATGCATGAACCTCAAAAATCGAGTGCTCCATCCTTACTTAGATAAATTTGTCTTAGTCTTCATGGAAAATATCCTTACTCATACAAAGAGGAATGAAAGACATAAGTAAAACTTGAGGACTGTCTTATAAACCTTAAGAACCAAGCAAATTCTCGCCAAGTGTAGTAAATGGAAGGTTTGGTTTAAAGAAGTAATGTCCCTTGGACATATCGTGTCATCGGAAGGAATTAAAGTGGATTTGGCTAAGGTTAAAGCAGTGCAAAAATAGAACTACCCCTCTCACAACTTAGAAATAGCAACAGTAATACACGGATTAAGTTTTGGAAACATCACCTCTAAGAAGTGAGGTATGAGTTCGTCACCAATCATGAAAGTTTAAAATACTTCATCAAGCAAAGAAGTTTTGGACATGGGAAAAGAGATTGCTCGAATTAGTAAAAGGATACGACTGATGTATGAAATTGTAATATCCCGTAATTTTAATACAGGATTACGATAATAAATTCCATAATTAGTATTATTAAATCAATAATTAAAAATCTTAATTAGTCAACTCTTGACTTTGACCAAGCATAATTGGATAATTTCTGTATAAGATTCACTGAGACTTAGTGAATTAAGGAATATAATTCTCAATATTCCTTCGAACGTAATTTTCTAACGTTGAATAAATTCGACGTTTACGTCTTACAAGATTATAAGCGCTTAAGTTTAATTTGAAATTCTATTATAATAGGAATAAATAAAGTTGTAACAAACTTTATTTTAGACGCTTTAAAGATAATTGCCTATAAGAATTTTGAGACGTTTTAAACGTCGGTTTTTAGAGATAGTCGATAACTCGGTCGAATGATCTCGAATTATAAAATTCAAATTCTATAATTATTTTATTATATAAGAGCATTATTTATCATTAAATAATGCTAGAAAATTTAAGAATGAGATGTACCATATTTTGATAATTTTCAAAATATTTAATTCAAAATTAGGGTTTTAATATCTAAATTATTTTAAATACTTATCTATGATTAAATTTATTATCTAAGACATATAATATGTCACATAATTATGTAGTAGCTATTTTATACAAGGAAATAAAATATTTGGAAATACCTTAGTGAAAATCGAAAATTAGGGATTTCTAAGTACAAATTAATTTTTATTCTTATTTAATTAATAATGTATGATAATTATTATATTATTATGATGTCATTAAGGATAAAATGAGGTGTATTACAACTTGCACAAGTGGGAGTGCACTTGTACTCAAAAGTGGCGCCAATTTTAGGTTATTAAGTATGATTTTATGTGATAAACATTATCCTATAATTAAGGATAAGGTATGAGTTGGATCTTATCCTATATTAGGTGTAAGTGGACATAGTTATCAAGTGGAACAAGTAATCCTAGATTCATTGCATGTTGATGGGCGAAACCTTAAGCAATAAGGTTAAGAATTTATTTAATTTCATACTATATAATAGTGCCATTTCTATAGTTGAAATATTTGACTTTTCTAAAGAAACTTTATACTATAATAATAATATGATAATAATATAGTATGTAATATAAAAATTAAATAAAAAAAAAAACCTAGTCTAAAAAGAAATAGTTGGCGTGAACTACTTAATAAAGGTTTAGTGTGTTAATTCTTTTGAATTTTGATAATTATGATATAAATTCCTAATTAATTATAATATAGTATAATAAAATATATATTAATAAAACAAATAAATAAATCCTAAGGCCTAATTAAATGTGGGCGACGTATATATATATATTTAATAAAGTATTGATTTTAATTTAACCTATGGTTCAATGTATCTAATTAAAGGATAAGGTAGCAAGTGGGGTGAGTTGTATAAGATAAGATTCTTGATAAGATATGATAAGGTTAGGGATAAGATTTGTAACAAGTGGATCTTAGATATTTTCACATAATAATAAAAAAATAAGTAGCCTAAGTCTATAAATACCCCATGAGAGCCTTCATTTGTTCACCACACACCAAAGTTTCGAAAATTATAAGGAGAGGAAGAAAGAGTGTTCATCTTGTGCAAGAGCCCAAATTTAGATCGACTAGCCGACGCCGATCAAATCTATACCGACTAAAAGGTTAGAATTCTTACGAGCCTTGTATATACGTTAGAATTTATGTTATAAGCTTAGTTTAATCATATGATTTTCGAAAATTATATAACTCATGTTAATATGTTTAGATATTACATTTATATGATGTTATTAAGCATGTATTATAATTATATCACAAAATTAAGCATGCTATGTAATTTAAAAATTGGACCGAAAACTTAGGGGATGATATGTTGATGATTTTGATTTTTAATCGTTGATATGAGCATGGAATAATAATCTAGGGTATTAAATGTTTTATATGAATTTATATAAATTTTTGGAAAACTTTAGTACCTAAGTCCAAGAATTTCAAAATTATAACCTATGATAGAAGGTTATGAAATAAATCATATTTAAGTGTTATCATATAATTTTGATAATGTAGATTCATAATATATGGTTGTATTAATTTATCGAATTTATAAAATTATTTGGACCTAAGTCGAAATTTTGAAATATGACTTAGGAACATTAAATTCAATAATTCATAATAAATAACAATTATGTTATAATAAGGATAATTAAGGGTGATTAAGTATTTGGTGAATTTATTGGAATTTTTGAAAAATGTTTAGTGGATTAATCAAGGTGACCGAAAATTATACCCTAAGTATATTAATGTTATAAATTTATTTTATCAAAAATAATTACATAATATGATCTAAAATAATGTTTTAAACATAGTATGATTTTATGGGAATTTTTGGAACGAGAATTGCACATAAAATGATAGAATTTCATAAATAATTGAAAAAGTCAAAATGTTGACTTTTTGTTGACCAAAGTCAAAATTGTTGACTTTTTGTTGACTTGGTCAAAATAGTTGACCAAAATCGTTGACCAAGGTCAAAGGGCACGCAATTCGATAATACGTGATCTATGCGACGTAGTACGTTTAGTAAGAATATAACTTACATTACGTAAGTACATTAAAACGTACATTATATACTAAAAAGATAAAATATTCCTTATAATTTAAGAAAATTTGTAATCAACATCAATTGATTAGGAAACGTCCAAAATAAGTCCCATGATAGCCTTATTTGATGCATAGAACGTTATAGACTATGCTCGCCTCATCGAACGTAACCAACGCATTAAAATAATTCTAACATTAAGGTGATCGTGATCAAGGCCGACGTAAGAAAAGGAGACCGTAGTATAACGACCTTCGTATACGAGGTGGGCTTTACTCGAAAACCCTTTTATTTACGATGCTTTCTTCAAAAGTATTTATTTACAAGCTTTCAGTTGAAAATGATTATGAACTGTTATTCAATTACATGCCCAAAGTATTTATGTTTTAACGTATGTATCCTATCATGTTGTTGGGCGAGCCAACTATGAATGTGAATCAGTTATTGGGTAGCTCCCAATTTAAAATCGATATCGGATCCCAGTCGGATGCGAACTCGCTAGGTTAACGTGTACACCGCCAGTATCGTGAGCCGTTAGCAACATCATCGGCGGTCATAGATCCCAGTCGATCGTAATCCCGACTATGTGATTGTGAGCCGTTAGCAACATCTTCGGCGATTCGGCGTCGGTAGAAGAGGCCTACTTCTACGGCGTGAGATCGATATGAACAGATTATGTAAATGATACGGATCATACGAATCAGAAAATGCCTGGCCAGGCGAATCTTTTAAGAAATGATAAAGTATTTTTGGTATTCACGAGTCATTTCAACTAAAACCTCGTGTTATACTCATGGGCGGTGTAATTTATTGAAATGATTTTGGCACGAGCCCACTAAGTGCAATCTTGTACTTAGCCGCATGTTTGTTTTAAACGTGCGGTTGAGTCTGTGATAGGATGGACAAGTGTTGAGCGATCGGAGTTTTGTCGTTAAAGTTTACCTTGGATGTATATCGTCATATATGCATTCACATGCTTTCCACTGCTCAAAACACTTTATTATACTATTTTGGATATTTCTTATGTTACCTTCGATCAGTTGAATCCTTTTGTTGATGATCCGTTGGTCCGGTTGTATGAAACCGTTATATATTTATCTATAATAGTTTGAAGTCTTGAAAGATTGTTGGTCATTACGCTCTTAATCCTCGCTTATTAGTAATGATCCGTTAATCCGCACTTTAGATTAGCGGGCAGTTACAGAAATATCGCCCATTAAAGGCACCTTTAATAGCTAAGGTCTTGAATCATGAAAGTCAATCTAAGTAAGGATGTCTCTTAGTAAGAAAAGAGATACTCGCCAAAGAATTTAAGGCGAAAAAGCAAGAGAAGCACATGCTAATGTCATATTGTCTAAAGAAGGATACGTGTTCCCATCAATAACAAGCTAAGGAATGAAATCGTGAGTGAAGCTCATGATACTCCTTATACCACCCATCTAGGCAGTACTAATACATATCACGACTTATGAGGAAAATTCATTAGGAAAAGTTGAAACGGGATGTAATCTCATTCGTTGAAGTGCTATCTGATTTGCCAATAAGTAGAGACATTACATTAGCAAATTATTGGAAAGATTGTAACCTTTGGAGATACCCCAAGGGAATGGAATGACATCGTAATAAAGTTCGTAACAAACCATCAAAGTCGAAAGAGGTAACACTACTGTATGAGTAGTAGTGGATCGACTCGCTAGATGCGCTCATTATTTGACCTATTCAGATCACTTATGAACCTGATAAGCTGGCTCGGTAAAACGTAAAAGAAATCGTACGTTTACATAGAGTACCAAAATCTATCATAGTTGATAGAGGTTCCAAGTTCCAAATTTGGAGTAGTTAAAGAAAGAATTGGAGATGAGATTAAACTAGAGCATAATCTTCGCTCATAGATGGACAGTCGAAAGACAATACGAACGTTTTAAGATATGTTAAAGACATTAGTGTCGAATCGAAGTACGAGTTGGAAACATATTTTCCCACTAATACAGCATCGCCTACGACGGTAGCTGTCGAGAAATGGTCAATAGGGGCCATATGAGATATTGTACGAAAGAAAGTGTCGATCACTTCTTTATTATGATAAGGTACGAGGAAAGTACCAGGGTCTAACACCCCGAGTAAAATGATTGAGATTGTCTGTCAGAAACAGATGAACAATAACGAAGCTCATGAGAGCAAAAGTCTTACGCAGATACGCGTAAATAAAGTTTTCTTAAGATCTCTCCATTGAGAGGAGTTAAGATTGAGTAAAATGCAAATTAGAACCACGTTTTATAAGACCTTATGAGGATCTTAGAAAGGATGGGCCTAGTAGCCTATAAATTGGTACTTCCACCAGGTATGGGGAAAGTACGTAATGTTTTCCATGTGTCGCAGTTAAGAAGGTACGTGTATTATCCAAAATACACGAGTTATTATGATAATAATGTTCTTAATCCAGATATGGATTATGAGGAAAGACCTATGACGATGTGGAATCGTAAAAGTATAACGGTTAAGAAACAAGTTTATACCGTTAGTGAAAGTCCAATGGAGAAAGCCATGTGAAAACATGAGAATGAAATGACGAGAAAAGTGTCCCGTGCTTTGAGGTATGCAAATTTCGGGACGAAATTTTTTTTAAGGGGGGTAGAATGTAATATCCCGTAAATTTAATACTGAATTACGATAATAAATTCCGTAATTAGTATTATTAATATTAATGTAATATTCCAAAGAAACGAATATACGACACGTTGATTCTCAACCCGTAATTGTGGTTTTGCCAGATATTATCTTTTTACGACATCGAATCTTGTGTTTTCGATGCGATATCGTTATAACGAATTCCTTTCATGATTCACTAAGGATTGTGAATTAAAGGATTGAAATATTACGAAATGATTCGTCAATATTTTTAAACGCCAAACGCCAGATCGAACGCCGCCTTTTCATGAAATTTTCTCGAGCAAAGGTAGCTTGGAATTAATTTCCATCTTAATTCCTTTATTAAATGGAATATATTTATTTAGTAAGTATGAACTTATCGCACCATTTTGAGATGAGTCGATTTTGAACGCTTTGAGACGTTAACGTTAACGCCTGAGACGCTTTTGAAAATGAGTTTAATGCTCGGAAATTATAATAATTAATTTCCTATTAGTATTTTATATAATTACAGTATTAATGATTATTAAAATCAATATTTGAGTTATTAAACTCGATTATTTCGAAATCAAGTTTCGAAAACCCTAATCTTATAAATAAGGGTTTTATCACATGAAATGATACCATTAAATTATCCTATGGTATCTAAACTTTATAATATGATATATATGAATAATATTAAGCATTAAATCAGATTTTCAGCCATAAAAATCGAAGGATTCAGTTTTATAAAATTTAAACCCAAACTTTCAAATTAGGGTTTTAATTCATGAAATGTGTAATAATTTTATCCTATGCTATTATTTAATATCTAAATCATATATTATGATATATATGTGTATATTTGGGACTAAAATTACATGAGTATCAATAATAGGTGTAATTTATATTTTTAATCCTATTTTTCCTAATTTTGACTCCAGAATATCAATTTATACATATTGATGTTTTAATTATTTTGTTGGCATGTATTATATATCTATGAACTATACTATGATTAATACATATATTATGTGTAATTAGAAATTAAAATCAGCCCTTGAACCCCCCAAGCGCCGATTTCACCTCTTCCCATAAACATGATTATGCTTTTAAAACCACCCAATACATGGAAGGCTCTTTTGCACTCTTTAATCATCATATCCCTTCCCAAAGTTCAGCCATAATTTCCCTATGTGTGTGTGTAACCGTAGAGAGAGAGAATTAGGAGAGGATCTTTTACCATTCTTCTCACAAAACATTTCAAACACACAAACACACTCCATTTCTCCAAATTCGCTCCAAAACCGAGAGCCACCATCCATTTTTTAAAAAAAAAAATTTCTTCTATTCTCCTCCATTTCTCCTCCCAAACTTGATACCATTTAGTGTTCTTGTCATCCTAGACATTCTCAAGGTAATACATGGTCTTTAGCTTCGATTTTTATCCTCCTATATGCCGGAAATTTCAAACTGCTTTATATGTATTTGTATAGTGTTCGAAAGTTTTATATATATGTACATGAATGTTTAAATGTTCTTATGCATGAGCCCTGAACTTGTGCTTGTTGATTTTATTTTGAAAATATATAAGCATGAACAGATGAACATGTTGTATATGAAATGTTGTAAGGATTTAGCTTATATATTCATAATTTTCGAACCATAGAGTAGCATTAGAAATAATTTTGAAAATGCTATAAAATGTTAAATGATGACCGAATGCTTCCTAGTATGTTTTAAGCATGGATTATTGATGTATAATATGGTTAGAACACATAGGATATTATTTAGAAATTTTAGAAAACCCTAGGTATTTTTTTTATAAATGCCGTGAGTTTTAAAAGTATGTACCTTGATGTATAATTTTTATTTCAAGCATGCAATGACATATTAGTGCTTTAGAACCTTGATTATATGTTCTATGATTTAATTAGAATTTTTGAAAATCATATACTTTATTTTTCAAAATTACCGTGAGCATTTAAATTTCATAGGTTGGTGTATGATTTTATTTTTGAACATGCAATGGTGTATTAATGCTTTAGTATATTGTTTATACATGGTGTATAATTAATTAGAATTTTTAGAAATCAAATACTAAATTAAATCAAATAAACCGTGAGTGATATGCTCTTGAAGGTGATGATTTAATTAGTTTTGATAAATATTATGATGTTACATTACTATACTATAGTGTATAAACATAGTATATAATTGTTGAATTTTTGAAAACCATATACTAAATAAATCGAAAAAGCCGAGAGCATCTCAAGCTCATATGGTGACGATTTAAATTAGTTTGGTTGATGTTATGATGTTACAATGTTATAATATAATGTTTATTGATGTTGGAATTTATTTAGAATTTTAGAAATTGTTTGTTATTTATTTGGTAATTATCTTATAATTACCGTGAAATATTGTTATATATTGAAATAAATAGTTATGATGAACTATGGGTTATGTAAATAATATATACTGATGTTGGGATATTATAATAGGTATATATCAATTTTGGGAATTTTGGATGATTATTCCTATTTTATTGAATTACCGTGAATATATATATGTATATATATAAATAAATGGCAACAGACAATATGAATTTAATAAATTATATTCTGGACCATAGTGTATAATAATACACTATATTAATTTAGAAAATTTTTCAAGGGTCGCTTGTTATTTTTAGGACAATTATCGAAAATTTCGATAATTAATAAGGATTTTAAATCCTTTTAAAACTGCTTAATTATAAATTTTGGTAAAATAATATTCTGGACAGTTTTCAAATATTACAAAATTTTATAAACATAGATTGCTATGTTTGAGACTAACGCTCACTTTTGTAACGCTTTAAAACCAAAATACGCTTTTTAATTATAAAAGAATTATTAAAATGCGAAAATAATTATAAGTCCTCGATTTACAAGATAAATCGAGAAATAGGACTTTACATTTTCAAATCGATCAAATTCGATTTATAAAACAAAATAGTAAGAAATTACTATTTAAAAGTCAAAATCATCGACTTTGTCGACCAAAGTCGACTTCGCTGACTTTTCAAAGTCAAACGACGATTATACGCTTATAAATACGCCAAGACGCTGTAAGATATACTAATTGAGTATGATACCTATTAGTAAGAAAGGATTTCACAAATGAAACCATATATCGAAAACGCATTTATATCGCCGAACGATCTCGGCGAACGAGAAAAGTCAATCGATAATGATTAGAGACGATCAATTCACTAAGGAATTCACCTCACATCGATATGAAATATCAAAGCTATCTTAAGTTTTCGAAAGTCTCGATAGACTTGAGCGACGCACTAAAGCCTCGCCAGAAGCGCGGGACGCAAACGCAATGACGGATTTTGACGAACGATCGAACCTAGTACTTTTACAACGAACCGTAGTCCAAAAAGTGGGCTTTTTCACCTACCTCATCTTCAAAAAATGCGGGCCTTTTCACCCCACTAAAACGTAACTTTATCGTTATTTCAAATGAGTTTATTTACAAGACTTATCCCTACAACTGCTTAACAAATGTTTTACCGCACACCGCCAAAATATTTCGCTTTGTGTATGGATCCTATCTCGTTATGCCCGGTAGGTGTGGAGATGGTTGAACTATTATATCAATTGTTGTGGTAGCACCCAACCTTTAATGTCGGGTCCCGTGCCGATGATAAATGCCCGCTAGATTGGCGTGAAGGTTGAACTATACCGTGTTAACATATGCTTGCAGAGAGACCGTGTCAGACGGATTACGGCCGGTCACGGCGTCAGACGGGAGGCCTCCTCTCGACGCTTATTTATTTATTTATTTATTATTATGTATTGTGACTATGAGATACGGACCATACACACCAAGAAAATGCCCGCCGTGCTATGTTTACTTAACCGAATGATTTGGTAAGCACAAGGCATTTTAACTAAAACCTCGCGACTTACTCGATATTGGCAACAGAATCCAAATATCATCAAATGTTTTCGCATAAGTCCACTAAGTGCAATTTCTTGTACTTAGCCCCGCATGTTTGTTTTAAATGCGCAGTGTGAGCTCGATGGTGATGATGGGGATGTGTTGAGGAGTCCAAAGTCCCCGAATCGATTTACTTAAATTGGTTATACTCAATACATATCGTCATATATGTATTCACACACTTTCCGCCGCTATACTCAAACTCCTTTATTTATGCTTTATGTTATGAACTATCGAGGTCCATCGGATCGTGCCAAGTTTTGGGGTCCGATGGCTCAAACCTCGCTTCAAAACATTATAACGCTACTTCATATTCTACTCAAGCATGTTAATTTATTCTGTATTTTTTATTTTACCCGATAATCCCTAAAATACTACTCCTAGTATTAGTCGCCTCCATCCGGGTTGGTCCGGAATGGGTCGTGATGTAAGTGGTATCGAGCATTTTGCTCTTTGAAAACCCAAGACCTTTTATTCTAAGTCTAGATCGAGTCACCGGACTTCTAGAAACCCATCGACCTCTCAACACTCCATCACATCGAGCTCAACCGGAAAAAGGTAATCGCATTCTTTCTCAAACTCATGAAATGGAAAACTTCGCATGATGAGCAAGTTAGAGGAACTTTTGAGAAATATTATTATTATGAAAATTTTGAAGTTGAGAAGGAAAATTTTTCCAAAATTTTCGAATCGAGCCAATACAATTGCTCAAGTATCGAGATGGAAGTGTATGGTAGTATCGGGTCGAATGATCAACATGAAACGAACTAATTCATTTTAATATGTATATGAGTTGATCATGACCGCCTTTTGAAATCATACTTCCAAATTTGCAAATAAAACCTTACTTTCCGACTTTCAAAAATTTTATTTATGATGAATGATGTGTTATCACGAGACTAACTTAGACTCTAAGGAGCATGCTCACGATCGTGAAAGAACGTAGAAGTACGAACTTTTTTCCTTATGCGAACAAAAGAACGATAGGAAGAATGAAAGTAATGATACCCTTGAGCACGGACGATGGAAGACGAGCGAGAAGGACTAACGAGGACGACCCCAACCTTTAAGTCGAATGACGCCGGCACTCCATCATCACTTCGCACAAGTGACCAGCAACACGAATCACGACATGGACGTCACTTACGGCTTCAGGATGTACAGCCTCGACTTAAGAACCCGAAGATGATAGACGTATTACGTCGACATACACCTTGATTGATATTTTTGCACAATCGCGCAAATTTCCTGCACTGCGCAGTAGATTTGTTTTAGCTAGATCTCCCTCGTTAGGACTCCGATTTACGCATGGTTTGCACCTACGTACTCCTAACGCACTGATCTTCATTTGTTATGAAGAACAGAATCCCTAATTCTGTCTCCAGAATACGATAGAGTCTGTTGAACTCTAGCTTAAATGTTTGATATAAGACAAGGGTCTCATAGCGTATATCGAGATACCATTAGCTTATATGTATATGTTTGGGTAAGACTAAGAAGGTAAGTTGTGGTATTTACTGTACATTATGATGTAGCCTACCTTATAGAATGGTTAGTTCTAGCCTAGTTGCTTCTCGTTATGCTATCCTTGCTGTTTTGAGATAACAATAGTTGGCTTACGTTAGTCTTTCTTTCCTTTTACCGTGACAGATGGAGGAGATGCGCTATATCGCTAGAAGGAGGGTAGGACCTCATGCCCCACCCGAGGAGCTGATGCGCACCTATAGGGAATGTTGGATGTGCGCCGGGGAAGACCTAGGTGAGTTTCTGGCGTACTACCTTCGGTTGTGGAGGAACGCCCGAGCCTATGGCGCAACCGACTACGATGGCATCAAGAGACTTCTAGCTATACCCTTGTACTGGATGGTTATGCCCGAGAGGTATCGGAGACTACATCTATCGATTCCCCGAGGTTATGATTTGATTGGGATCCGCCAGTTCGTGAGTCACCGACTTACGTGTACAAGATCTATGGAGCCGCACCGATGGGACCCTATCTCCTCCACGGAGTACACTTGGCGTGACGAGTCGCCAGAGTGGCTGTACCTTGAGGTTCCGAGACAAAGTTGATCCAAAGGATACCCCTGCATCGAGTGGACGAGGTAGGATGTACGAGGTGGATAGGCAAAGACGCCCTAGAGCCTGGGAGAGCCCGTGTTGCCACCAAAGCAGCTTTGACACCCAAGACGTCCGCCACTACCGCCTCCTACCACCGCATCCGATCCACCACCACCAAGACGAAGAGCCCTTCCACCGACAGCATGGATGAGAGTATTAGATACCTTCCCGGATATGACCCGACCCGAGTATGCTACATCCGATCCGCCACAACTACGACTTATACGGCGCGGATAACTTTGGACCCCGCGCGACATACCGATGATGGAAGCCACGTGCAGACCATCCAGTAGTACGACCGTGAGGACGATTCGATGAGGAAGACGACCAAGAGGAGGAAGACCCCGAGGAAGACGCGAGTAGGAAGGAAACTCGTGAAGACCTTAAGCGATGTTTTAATTAGAATTGCTTTGCTATGACTAGCATGTGTGCTAGCTTTTTCCTTTTTATTTCAATACCATGGTTCTAAGACTTGATTTTCTTTTGGCCGTGGGCCCGAAACCTTGTTATTTCTATTTTCTATGATTCTCGATGTTGACATCTTGTTTTGACAAACCTTGGTTATCTATCCACATATATTTTGACCCAAGTGGGGCCTTTTGGTGGCAATTGTCTATGCTATGGATGAATTGTTTTACTTTTATATCGCTTAAGAAGAAGCCATGAAAACCTTATTTTGTTAAGTTGTAAGCGTTTAATAATTAACGATGGTATGTTTTATATAGCAGAATGCCTCCGAGAAGAAACCCAGAAAGAGAACCCAGAGGTCGAGGAAGACCTAGAGGAAGGGGTAGAATTCCAACAAGAACCGTAAGATAATCCCCAACCACCGCCTCCACCTCAACCCGATCGCAGGATCAAGAACTATTCTCGAGGCAAACCCTCCTGCTTTTAACGGAAAGGAGCTCGAAGAAGTTCGAACAACGGGTTAGGGCCATTGAACGGATTTTCACTTTCTTAAGGTGCACGGCGCAGGAGAGGATGTCGTGTGTTACCTTCCAGCTTATCGGACCAGCTGACTTCTGGTGGGAGGCCAGGAAGAAGACTTTTACAGCTGAACAGCTAGAGGAGTTCTCGTGGAGGATTTCAAGAGAGAGTCAGACGAAAAGTATATCCCCAAAAGCTATAGGGGAAAAGAGGCAGAGTTTTTCCCGCTAAAACAAGAAAAATTATCCGTGATCGACTATGATCGCACTTTCTCGCGAGATGTCGAGATATGCGCCAGATCCGTGGACACCGACGTGAAAATGTCGGAAAAGTTCGTGTCGTACGAGAATGGAGATACGCATGTCTCTTGCCACCACGGAGACCTATCTTACAATCAAGCTCTCGCACGAGCTGATATCGAGGCGCCATGACCGAGAATAAGATGGTGTCGCCACGCACACACGGTAATTGGACAAGGAAAAGGGAATCTGACCCCAACCGCGGAATAACAACCGCGAAACTATGGAGAAGAAGTCACAAGCGCCGTGGCAAGGAAACACGGCGCAACAAGGACAGTAATCGAAGAGAGCAGCTTATGCTCCACCAAAGAAGGGACCACAGACCACCAAGGGCACCTCAATGCCCTAGATGCCATAGAGCACACAAGGGTGTGTGCACGGCAAACGTGGTAAGTCGTTACAAATGCGGGTGAACGGGCATTACGCCAACAATCGCCTCGATGTCACGCTCGGACGGGAGGCCGAACCAACCGGCAATGCTCACCATTGAGGGCTATACACAACACCACCACCGCAGCAGCTTCCACCTCAACCCCAAAGAACTCCAAAGGGCAAACACCCCACCTCAACAACAACAACTCCAAGAATCAAGAATAAAGGCACCGCCACAACAACAAATCCTCAGAGAATAAAGGGCAGCAGCCACCGCCACAACAACAAAGAGAGGCGATAACCATCACATTAACGCCAAGAATGGCAAAGAATAAAGCCGTGCAACAACCGCCGAATCAGCCAGACCACCCTGTCACCCTCACCGGCTCAAAGCGAGCTCACGCCCAGACAGAGGCGAATCTAATGTAACCAAGGAAACTCGGTGTATGGGAGTTCTTCTCAACCCACCGTTATAGTATTGTTCGACACGGGTGCTTCAGATTCTTTATTGCAAAATCATGCGAGAAATGTCGAGCCTTAGGCCTGAAAAATCAAGCCGTGATATGAGAATCTCATCGCCTATAGGAGGGATTATGACCATACCCACTTTTGCTCGAACCTAGAATCGACATTAGATCACTTAAGGTTCGCTAACGATCTAAACATAATACCCATGGACGATGTAGACATAATCTTCGGAATGGACTCGTTAGCTAAGAATCATTCTACAATCCTCTCGTAAGGAAAGGAAAATTTCGCTTCATTTTCCTCGACGAAGCTACGATTTTCACGGGATCGCACGGGAAGGAGGATTCCGATAGTATCCGCACTACAAGCTAGGAGGATGATGAACCGTAAGGGATGCCATGCATTCCTTGTTTATTTAAATGATGAGGATAAACCCGCGCGGTAGAAGACATTGAAGTTGTCCGAGAATTTCCTGACGATTTCCAAAAATCGCCAGACTACCCCTAATGTATAACTGAGTTTACCATCGACTTGGAGCCCGGATCAGCCCCAAAGGTCGGCGCCCTATAGGATGGCCCCAAAGGAGCTAGAAGAGTCAAGATCCAAATCCAAGAGCTTTTGATCCGGGATTCATTAGCCGAGTGTTTCACCTTGGGAGCGCCTGCTTTGTTTGTTAAGAAGAAGGATGGTTCTTTGAGGACGTGCATCGATTATAGAGAACTAAATAAGATGACACTAAAGAACAAATACCCTTTACCCGTAATTGATGACCGCTTGATCAATTGCGAGGAGCGGTGTATTCTCGAAAATCGATCTTAAGTCGATACCACCAGCTAAAAATACGGCCTCAAGACGCATCAAGATCGCATTCAACCGTATATGGCCACTATGAATTCATAGTTATGCCATTCGGGTTAACCAATGCACCACCGTGTTCATGGACCTCATGAATGTAGTATTTCATCCATTTTGGATAAGTTTGTTTTGGTCTTCATAGATGACATCCTTATTTATTCAAAGAATGAAGAGGATCATAAGAACATCTACGAACGGTTTTGCAAACCTTGAGAAATGAAAGACTCTTTGCTAAGTTTAGCAAATGCGAAGTTTTGGTCAAGGAAGTTATGTTCCTTGACACATTGTGTCTCAATAAGGTATAAAAGTAGATCCACCAAAGTAGAGGCCAGGCAGAATGGAAATCACCTAGAACACAAAGACGAATTAGAAGTTTCCTAGGATTAGCTGGCTACTATAGGAGATTCATCGAAGGATTCTCCAAGATTGCAAGGCCAATAACCCAGCTACTCCGGAAGGGGATCAAGTTCATTTGGACTGATGAGTGCGAGGCGAGTTTCCAAATACTCAAAGAGAAATTGACCAGTGCACCAGTTCTAGCAGTCCCAGAAGCAGACAAAGAGTATGTGGTCTATACCGACGCATCTAAGACTGGACTGGGGTGTGTTTTGATGCAAGAAGGAAAAGTGATAGCCTACGCATCTCGACAACTCAGACCCCACGAGCTGAACTACCCAACCCACGATTTGGAATTAGCACCGTAGTTCATGCCCTAAAATTTGGAGACACCATCTCTATGGTGAGAGATGAGATCTTCACGATCATAAAAGTTTCAAGTATTTCTTCAACAGTAGGATCTGAATATGAGACAAAGAAGATGGCTTGAATCGGTAAAAGATTACGACGTGGTATTAACTATCACCCGCAAGGCGAATGTAGTAGCCGACGCTGAGTCGTAAGAGCCATACCAAGTTAGGATGTCTCTTTGTACAAGAGGAAAACTCGTCAAGAGTTTGGCAGACGAAGATTGAACTGTGGAACCACCGAGACACCAGTGAGTCAGATCGCTACACTCACACTGACATCTGATCTAAGAAAAAGAATTATCGAGAGACAAAGGATTGAGGAAAAGTTGGAAAGGATCCGAGAAAGACTAAGGTCCGAAGGATTCAAGAATTTTCAAGAGGCACCGGATAACGCCTTATTGTTTGAAGGTAGGATATGCTCTCGACGACGCAGAGCTTCGTAACGAAATCATGAGCGAGGCTCACGATACACCCTACACCGCCCACCCGTAGTACTAAGACGTACCAGACCAAGGAAAATTTTGGTGGGAAGGCATGAAACGAGACATAGCTTTTTCAGAGAACGCCTTGTTTGTCAACAAGTGAAGGCACTACACCAACGTCCCTATGGGAAGTTACAACCGCTGGAAATCCCGAATGGAAGTGGGACGATATAACGATGGATTTCACACAAGCTTACCCAAATCGAGAAGAGGAAACACACCATATGGGTAGTTGTGGATAGACTTACTAAAAGTGCTCACTTTCACCTATTCAAAGCACTTATGGATCCGATAAGTTGGCCCAGCTGTACGTTAAGGAAATTGTACGACTACATGGAGTGCCAAAGTCTATTACCTCTGATCGAGACTCCAAGTTCACATCCAGATTTTGGATTAGCTTGCAGAGAGAACTGGGTACAAGATTAAACTTCAAGACAAGGATTCCACCCACAAACCGATGGACAATCGGAGAGAACGATCCAAACGCTAGAAGATATGCTTAGAACTGTAATTTTGGATAGCGGTACAAAATGGGAAGATATTTTACCTCTGATTGAATTTGCTTACAACAACAGTTATCAAGCGACGATCGGCATGGCCCCATACGAAGCCTTGTATGGCAAAAAGTGTAGATCACCACTTTATTGGGATGAAGTCGGTGAGAGAAAAGTCATAGGGCCTGATGCGCGAGTGAAATGATCAAATCGCTCGACAAATTAGGATGAGGATAAAAGAGGCTCAGGACAGACAGAAATCTTACGCTGATACGCGTAGATCCGAGCTACAGTTTGAGGATGGAGACAAAGTATTTCTTAAGGTCTCTCCATCAAAAGGGATTGTCAGGTTTGGCCTGAAAGGAAAGCTTAGACCCCGTTTCATAGGACCTTATGAGATCCTAGAAAGGATAGGTCCAGTAGCTTATAGGTTGGCTCTTCCGCCAAACCTAGGAAATGTTCATAATGTTTTCCACGTCTCACAATTACGAAAATACGTTCACGACCCAAAGCACGTGATTCACCAAGACGACGTGATCCTCGAGCCGCACATGAGCTATAAGGAAGAACCCGCAGCCATACTTGACCACAAAGTTCAAAGAACTACGAGCAAGTCGATTCCGTTAGTTAAAGTGTCAGTGAGACACCACTTTACGCAAGCCACGTGGGAGCTTGAAGAGGCAATGAGGAAAATACCCGACTTATTTTTCTAAAGGTATACAAATTTCGGACTAAATTTTTCGTAAGGGGTGGAATGTAATATTCCAAAGAAACGAATATACGACACGGATTCAACCCGTAATTGTGGTTTTGCCAGATATTATCTTTTTACGACATCGAATCTTGTGTTTTCGATGCGATATCGTTATAACGAATTCCTTTCATGATTCACTAAGGATTGTGAATTAAAGGATTGAAATATTACGAAATGATTCGTCAATATTTTTAAACGCCAAACGCAGATCGAACGCCGCCTTTTCATGAAATTTTCTCGAGCAAAGGTAGCTTGGAATTAATTTCCATCTTAATTCCTTTATTAAATGGAATATATTTATTTAGTAAGTATGAACTTATCATGACCATTTTGAGATGAGTCGATTTTGAACGCTTTGAGACGTTAACGTTAACGCCTGTAGACGCTTTGAAAAATGAGTTTAATGCTCGGAAATTATAATAATTAATTTCCTATTAGTATTTTATATAATTACAGTATTAATGATTATTAAAATCAATATTTGAGTTATTAAACTCGATTATTTCGAATCAAGTTTCAAAACCCTAATCTTATAAATAAGTGGTTTTATCACATGAAATGATACCATTAAATTATCCTATGGTATCTAAACTTTATAATATGATATATATGAATAATATTAAGCATTAAATCAGATTTTCAGCCATAAAAATCGAAGGATTCAGTTTTATAAAATTTAAACCCAAACTTTGTAAATTAGGGTTTTATTTCTAAATGTGTAATAATTTTATCCTATGCTATTATTTAATATCTAAATCATATATTATGATATATATGTGTATATTTGGGACTAAAATTTCATGAGTATCAATAATAGGTGTAATCTATATTTTAATCCTATTTTTCCTAATTTTCGATCCAGAATATCAATTTGTGCATATATTATGTTTTAATTATTTTGTTGGCATGTATTATATATCTATGAACTATACTATGATTAATACATGTATTATGTGTAATTAGAAAATAAAATCAGCCCTTGAACCCCCCCCCAAGCGCCGATTTCACCCTTCTCCCCATAAACATGATTATGCCTTTTTAAACCACCCAATACATGGAGAGCTCCTTTTGCACTCTTTAATCATCATATTTCTCTTCCCAAGTGCAGCAATAATTCCCCTATGTGTGTGTGTGTAACCGTGTAGAGAGAGAGGTAATTAGGGAGAGGATCTCTTCCATTCTTCTCACAATTTCAAACACACAAAATACACTCCATTTCTCCCAATTTCTGCTCCAAAACCGAGAGCACCATCCCTCATTTTAAAAAAAAAATTCTTCTATTCTCCTCCATTTCTCCTCCCAAACTTGATACCATTTAGTGTTCTTGTCATCCTAGACATTCTCAAGGTAATACATGGTCTTTAGCTTCGATTTTTATCCTCCTATATGCAAGAAAAATCGAAACTGCTTATATATATTTGTATAGTGTTCGAAAGTTTTATATATATATATACATGAATGTTTTAAATGTTCTTATGGATGAACTTTGTGCTTGTTGATTTTATTTTGAAAATATAAGCATGAATACGAACATAGTTGTTGAATATGAAATGTTGTAAGGATTTAGCTCGATATTCATAATTTTCAACCATAAGTAGATTAGAAATAATTTTTGAAAATGCTACAAAATGTTGGATGATGACCGAAAATATTCCAAGATGTTTTAAAGCATGGATTATTGATGTATAATATGGTTAGAACACATAGGATATTATTTAGAAATTTTAGAAAACCCTAGGTATTTTTTTATATAAATGCCGTGAGTTTTAAAAGTATGTACCTTGATGTATAATTTTTATTTCAAGCATGCAATGACATATTAGTGCTTTAGAACCTTGATTATATGTTCTATGATTTAATTAGAATTTTTGAAAATCATATACTTTATTTTTCAAAATTACCGTGAGCATTTAAATTTCATAGGTTGGTGTATGATTTTATTTTTGAACATGCAATGGTGTATTAATGCTTTAGTATATTGTTTATACATGGTGTATAATTAATTAGAATTTTAGAAATCAAATACTAAATTAAATCAAATAAACCGTGAGTGATATGCTCTTGAAGGTGATGATTTAATTAGTTTTGATAAATATTATGATGTTACATTACTATACTATAGTGTATAAACATAGTATATAATTGTTGAATTTTTGAAAACCATATACTAAATAAATCGAAAAGCCGAGAGCATCTCAAGCTCATATGGTGACGATTTAAATTAGTTTGGTTGATGTTATGATGTTACAATGTTATAATATAATGTTTATTGATGTTGGAATTTATTTAGAATTTTAGAAATTGTTTGTTATTTATTTGGTAATTATCTTATAATTACCGTGAAATATTGTTATATATTGAAATAAATAGTTATGATGAACTATGGGTTATGTAAATAATATATACTGATGTTGGGATATTATAATAGGTATATATCAATTTTGGGAATTTTGGATGATTATTCCTATTTTATTGAATTACCGTGAATATATATATGTATATATATAAATAAATGGCAACAGTACAATATGAATTTAATAAATTATATTCTGGACCATAGTGTATAATAATACACTATATTAATTTAGAAAATTTTTCAAGGGTCGTTTGTTATTTTTAGGACAATTATCGAAAATTTCGATAATTAATAAGGATTTTAAATCCTTTTAAAACTGCTTAATTATAAATTTTGGTAAAATAATATTCTGGACAGTTTTCAAATGTTACAAAATTTTATAAACATAGATTGCTATGTTTGAGACTTAACGCTCACTTTGTAACGCTTTAAAACCAAAATACGCTTTTTAATTATAAAAGAATTATTAAAATGCGAAAATAATTATAAGTCCTCGATTTACAAGATAAATCGAGAAATAGGACTTTACATTTTCAAATCGATCAAATTCGATTTATAAAACAAAATAGTAAGAAATTACTATTTAAAAGTCAAAATCATCGACTTTGTCGACCAAAGTCGACTTCGCCGACTTTTCAAAGTCAAACGACGATTATACGCTTATAAATACGCCAAGACGCTGTAAGATATACTAATTGAGTATGATAATTATTAGTAAGAAAGGATTTCACAAATGAAACCATATATCGAAAACGCATTTATACGCCGAACGATCTCGGCGAACGAGAAAAGTCAATCGATAATGACAGAGACGATCAATTCACTAAGGAATTCACCTCACATCGATATGAAATATCAAAGCTATCTTAAGTTTTCGAAAGTCTCGATAGACTTGAGCGACGACTAAAGCCTCGCCAGAAAGCGTGGACGCAAACGCAATGACGGATTTTGACGAACGATCGAACCTAGTACTTTTACAACGAACCGTAGTCCGTGGGCTTTTTCTTCACGAATGTGGGCCTTCAAAATGCGGGCCTTTTCACCCCACTAAAACGTAACTCATCGTTATTTCAAATGAGTTTATTTACAAAGACTTATCCTACAACTGCTTAACAAATGTTTTACCGCATTACCGCCAAAATATTTCGCTTTGTGTACGGATCCTATCTCGCTATGCCCGGTAGGGCTGTGGAGATGGTTGGAACTATTATATCAATTGTTGTGGTAGCACCCAACCTTTAATGTCGGGTCCCGTGTCGGATGATAAATGCCCGCTAGATCGGCGTGAAGGTCGAACTATACCGTGTTAACATATGCTTGCAGAGAGACCGTGTCAGACGGATTACGGCCGGTCACGGCGTCAGACGGGAGGCCTCCTCTCGACGCTTATTTATTTATTTATTTATTATTATGTATTGTGACTATGAGATACGGACCATACACACCAAGAAAATGCCCGCCAAAGCTATGTTTATTTAACCGAATGATTTGGTAAGACAAGGCATTTTAACTAAAACCTCGCGACTTACTCGATATTGGCAACAGAATCCAAATATCATCAAATGTTTTCGCATAAGTCCACTAAGTGCAATTTCTTGTACTTAGCCCCGCATGTTTGTTTTAAATGCAGCAGTCGAGCTCGATGGTGATGATGGGGATGTGTTGAGGAGTCCAAAGTCCCCGATCGATTTACTTAAATTTTGGTTATACCTCAATACATATCGTCATATATGTATTCACACACTTTCCGCCGCTATACTCAAACTCCTTTATTTATGCTTTATGTTATGAACTATCGAGGTCCATCGGATCGTGCCAAGTTTTGGGGTCCGATGGCTAAACCTGCTTCAAAACATTATAACGCTACTCATATTCTACTCAAGCATGTTAATTTATTCTGTGTATTTTTATTTTACCCGATAATCCCCTAAAATACTACTCCTAGTATTAGTCGCCTCCAACCCGGGTTGGTCCTAATGGGTCGTGACAAATAGCATATTAAGTGTGTAGATTCATAATATATGATTGTGGGAATTTATTGAAATTTATAATGATTTATTGGACCTAAGTCAAAATTTTGAAATATGACTTAGGTAAATTAAATCAATAGTTCATAATAAATAACAATTATGTTATAATAAGGATATGTAAGGGTGATTAAGTGTTATGTGAATTTATCGAATTTTGAAAAATATTTAGTTAGTTAATTAAGAAAACCGAAAACTATACCTTATGTGTATTAATGTTATAAATTTATTTTATCAAGTATAATTACATAATATGATCTAAAATAATGTTTTAGACATAGTATGATTTTATAGGAATTTTGGAACAAAAATTGCACATAAAACGATAAATTTCATAAATAATTGAAAAAGTCAAAATTGTTGACTTTTGTCGACCAAAGTCAAAATTGTTGACTTTTGGTTGACTTGGTCAAAATAGTTGACCAAAATCGTTGACCAAGGTCAACGGGCACGTAATTCAATAATACGTGATCTATATGACGTAATACGTTTAGTAACAATGTAACTTACGACACGTAAGTACATTAAAATGTACTAAAGAAATGGAATACCTCTTATATGATAAGTAAATTCATAATTAACATCATTTTGATTAGGAAACGTTAAAATAAGCCCGCCGTTAGCACTTATTTGATCGTGAAACGTTAAAGACGATGTTCGTCTCTATCAAAACGCGACCTCGTACTAAATTAATTCCTTACGTAAAGGTTGGGCGCGTCTTGATCGTTGGCGTTAGAAAGGACTTATTTGAAAAGCTTCGTACCAGGTGGGCTTTACTCAAAACCCTTTTATTTACGATGCTTTCTTTTAAATGAAAATATTTATTTACATCGCTTTCAGTTGATTATCTGCCCAAAGTATTTATGTTTTATGTATGAATCCTATCATGTTGTTGGGCAAGCCAACTATGAAAGTATATGAGCCGCTGGTTCGCTAACCGACTTGATCGTTAGGTAGCTCCCGATCGATGAGAAAATCGATATCGGATCCTAGTCGGATCACGAATTCACAGCTGGGGTTAACGTGTACACCACCAGTGTTGTGAGCCGTTAGTAACATCATCGGCGGTCGTGGATCTGGTCGATGCGTAATCCCCGACTATGTGATTGTGAGCCGTTAGCAACATCTTGGCGGTCGCGGCGTCGGTAGTAGGAGGCCTACTTACCGGCGTGAGATCGATTATGAACGCTATGTGAATGATATGGATCATCAAAGAGAAAATGCTCGGTAGAGGCGTTTTGAGAAATGAGAAAATGTTTTAGTGAGCACAAGGCATTTTCAATTAAAACCTCTGGTCTTAGTTATGGGCGGTGTAATTTAAAGAAAATGTTTTGGCAATAAGTCCACCTCAAGCATTATTTGTACTCGACCACCGCATGTTTGTTTTAAATGTGCGAGTTGAAATGATGGATGGGATGTAGCGATGTTGAGCAATCAAGTCTTTTGTCGTTGATAGTTAAACTGATACGCATCGTCATATGTGTATTCCACATGTTTTCTCTTTACGAAAGTACCTTAAGTTATGTTATGAGTTTGTACCTCATTCCTCCAAAGTAGTTGAACCCTTTTTGATAAAGGTCCGAGTGATTCGGCCCATATGTAAGTTATGTTTGTCGTGTTAAATGATATGAAGTCTTGAGAGTTTGTCTATCATACCCCTCAATTCCATAATTAGTTATCGCTCCTATTGTTAACCCCTCATCATTAGTAAACAGTCCCTCGCTAATCCGCACTTTGGGTTGTGGGTTGTTACAAAATAGAATAAGCAAGTCTCGTATGTGTGTGTTTGTGGAAAATAATTCATGTGTATTCATGCGATAGTTCTCTCGCTAAAAGGAAAATAATAGTAATTGGTTTCTATCTCCGGAGTCATCAATTTGTTGTACAGGGAAAGATACAATAATCATATGGGTTATATGTTTAGTTCTTACCCATCCTTCGTCCCGGAATTTATTGGTTTTACTTGGTTCTATGATATCGATTGGGGATGTTGATTGGGAATGATTCTTTGTTCTCAGCTTTACGGCAACGTATATTATGCAAAGCGGTGTGAGATGAGGTTATGTATGGAAGAAAAAAAAAGATTTGCGAGTTTAGTAAGAGTGAGGGAATTACATCAGTATTAGAAATTTGGTAGAAGAACGAAATGGAAAGACCGAAAATTTTCGGATGTCTTGGAAGAGTTTGGGAGCCCAAAAGTGGGTTTCATAGAGGAAAATGAGACGTGGAAAGAGGAAAACCATATAGCTTAAACTGTTAATTAATTCTAATCAATCCTCATTAGTAAAATATCTTTAATATTTGGGATTTATTTATTCTTATGTAATAATTGAATTTACAATATTTCATTCAAAAGTTCAAAGGGCTTGATAAATAAAGACATTTGCCCAATATCGAAATTCAAAATTAAGGCCCATTGAATCATTAACCCAACTTATTTTTTTTAAATGACTACAACTCAAATGTCACCAAGCTTCATTTTTAAAATTTCAAGATCAATAAATCGACCTCATCTTTCTTTAAACACATAAATGCGAATTAAAATAAATCCACATAATCATATAATTGCATTTGATAGATCATTTCAAATCCGATTTTGCTTTAAAACTTTTATAAATTCATTGTTGGAATTAAAATCCATTTTTTTTTCACCGGGTGCGAATCATATTAAATTCTAAATTCAAGAATTTCTATTAATCTATTTGTAGAAAAATGGGATATTACATCCCTCCCTCCTTATAAAAATTTCGTCCTCGAAATTTCATACATCTGCTAAGAATTTTATCTTTTAGTTCTCGTATTTTTCTTGGCCTCCGTTGTGATCTTATGTAACCTTAACTAGAACAATTTACATGTTCATTTCTGCTCTCATTGTCGAGCCTCCACTCGAAATCTAAGTCGTAACTTAAGACTACCTCATCATGCTTGCTCTTGTGACTCTAAAAATCATTCCAGAGAATTGACATTTCTATTATGTTGTCCGTTGCTATATTTCACATGCGTACTTAAATATAAAGGAGTAACAAGCTCCTAAATCAACAATGTATAAAGGTACGTCAATTTAAGACGATCATACCTTCTATGTTTTCATGTGCCTGAGCTCCATGTTGTTGGTTAAGAGCATAAGCCCTAGCCGGTTGAGGCTGTCTTTGGTTTGGCCGCTGATTTCCAAATGGTACTTGATTCCTCCCATGAGGGCCAAGGTTATGTGGTTGCGGAATTTTATCGTCACCATTGTTCGGCAGCTTTCTTGCAAATGCCCAGTTGCTTACATCTAAAGCACTCGTTGGAGCCTATCTTGCATTCACCGAAGTGATTCTTTTGGCAGGTTCTATAGATAGGCTTTTCTTCAGTCTGCCCTTGTTGTTGTTGGTTTCTTTTCCATGGTGCCTCTCTTTTAACTAGGTTACCTTCATTTCTATCTTCCCATTTACGTTTCATTTTTCCATGGTTTTGGGATGGTGCTTGTGTGGGCACATTCACCTTTGCTTGGGGTAATATGGCCTCAATGTTTAGAGCTCTGCTTAAAGATTGAGCGTACGTCAACGCTCCTTGACTTGCTAGAGGGACTGCTATCTCAAGGCGCAGACCTTGTCTAAACTTGTCCGCATATTTTTCATCCGTATCGACTAGATGCGGAGCATATCGCGAAAGTTGATTAAACATTCGATCGTATTCAATGACCGTCATATTTCCTTGTCGTAAATTCCAGAACTCATCCTGCTTCTTTTTCTTATAGCACCCAGGGATGTATTTCTCATATAACTTCTCTTTAAAGTCATCCCACGTATAAGCCTCCCATTGTTCGGGGGTTAATGTTCGTTGCACTGATTCCCATCAAAAATCAGCCTCATTAACAAGTTAAAAAATTGCACATGTGAGCTTCTCCTTATCGTCACGTACCAATATGGTTAAGTATCCTTTCAAGTAGCTCTTACCCATCTCTCTATCTAGAGGATCACCAAGACCGTCAAAGGTAGGTGCGTTGTTACTAAATCTTTCATCTGTTGTCTTCTGCACGACTCGTAGTTCAGTTCACCTTGGTTAGGTTCTCTTTCTCCTTCTCTAGCCATTCTATAATAATATTTTGGATGGGAAGACGTGATGATGTCACATCTATATCAAAAATGATAACTGGGTGTGTTGCGTAAAAGAAGACAACACACATCAAGGTATGAATCTTATATATATATATCACATGCCTCAAAAGAGGACTTTCATATTTTCAGCAAAATAATATCTTTTCAAGAAGATTTTTACATACGTATACATAGTTTCAAAATTAATAGGATTTTTAAACAAAGAGAACAAGGTTATACAACAGATAATTTACTGTTAGGATTTATTCATTTACCCTACTATACCATAGTAGGGTTTGCTTGTATAGCTTTTGCGTTGGCTTATGGAAAAATTTTGGTTAGCGATTTTCCACATTTCTTCCGTGATTAGAAAAAATTCTAGCTAGGTGCCTGAATCATCGTTACTTGTAGCAGGTGCCGAAACCCTCTGTGTAGTCTGCGTTCTGTCTATCGTTTTTTTTTCTATCCTTCTAAGTTTTGTCATTCTATGTTCTACAATTCTATACTTCGTCTCTCTATATTCAGTCGTGATATGTTCTTTCTTTCTATGTCCAGTCTTGTTATGATCTGTCTTTCTATTTTCAATCTATCTATGTTCTGTCTTTCTATGTTCAGTCATTCGATGTTCTGTCCTTCTATGTTCAATCTATCTATGTTTTGTCTTGCTATAGCAAATCTCTTCTATACCATAGTAGGTTCAAGACCTACCTAGAGCATATAATTGCACATAATAGTTTGCAAACAACTCTTGATAATAAATCATGCATTTATGCAAGGATTTCTCGTTTTAAATCATAGGGGCCCGCGATCCCTTATGACAAAATATTTCAATTTCAATATTCATGTTTATATTCAGTCACAAAACAAATTAAGACTACATCCATGTTCCATCTCGGTGTACGGACGTCTCCATACATGATCTGGTCACAGTGAATGTTCAGTCTCAATACATAATCAGTATCAATACATATTCATTCACAATGCATGTTCGATCTCAATACATATTCAGTCTCAATGCATGTTCATTTCCAATACATATTCAATCTCAGTGCATATTCAATCACAATACATGTTCAATCTCGATGCATATTCATTTTCAATACATGTTCATTCACAATGCATGTTCGATCTCAATACATATCCAGTCTCAATGCATGTTCATTTCCAATACATGTTCAATCTCAGTGCATATTCAATCTCAATATATGTTCAATCTCGATGCATATTCATTTTTCAATACATGTTCAATGTCTATCACATTACCTATCACATATTCATATTGCGTAGACATTTTAGTAAACAATTTGAAAATATTTTTGACATACCTTATTGAGGGCAGTGTGACGTCGAGCTGAGGGTTGTTGAATAGTTTAGAAGTCTAGAGATACTAATCTAGACTCGACATCAAACAACTTGCGGTCTCGGGCCAAGAACTATCGCTCGATACCATTACATCACATCCCATTTTCCCGGAGATAAAGAAATGGGCTACGTGACGATACTACTAGCCTTTCTTTAATAAATGGATAATACGCCTTAGAGTTGGGCAATACATTCTTGACAAAAGGTAAGTCATAATTGTACATAACAAATATGACCAAATGATATTTATATTATCTCCGACAGATCAAGTTCAAAGGTCCGAGACCCAAATGACATTTCATACTAAGCATATATTATATGTGAATAATATTTGATATAAAAGCTATGACAAAAGGAATTCATGATTAAACGGCTTAGGAATATTAATATGGTCAAAGATGGTCTTCACCATGTGAAGATAAGGCAATGAGTAAGTCAAGATATTCTTTGGAGAAACATCAACAACCCTTCCTCGACCTCGCATGCGTCTCCACCACCACTCAATCTTGAAAGGGTTTTGAAAAGCAATTGCGGTGAGTACTAATATACTCGATGGATTTAGCCATTTGAAAACATTTACGAAACCATTTGTTAAAAGAATAATCCATGCTTTGAGCAATTATAACATAGAAATATTTAAAAGCATTCTATGCATATGTAAAAGCAGCTTATGGATCCATTTTCGCCTCATCTATTGGTGCCGCTCATCAATGTGAACATGTGGCGAGCGGCACGAGATCCACTACCATGCATGTTTGAAATAGGAGGAACCCAAGTCGGCGATGCGAGATAAGTGGGAGCGCCCACTACCCCTGTGTGTACACTAACCCCAACCGGGGTGATCGATCGCTTCTGGCGCCAAGATCCAATCGTTAAACAACGGAGCACTTTACACAATATAGAGTTAAAGCATTTATAACATGGATATTCATTTGCATTTTTCATAAACATTTAGAGTTCAATAACTCAGAATATACTTTGGAAAATAAAAACCCACCTTTATTGCAGCAATTCCAAGCAACTGAAAAGGATTGGTCGGATCCTAAGTATCCTCTTTTGTAGGGCCTACAAGATAAGTTCTCAACTTAAATTACAGTCCTAAAAACCAACCTCAACATCTATAATAATTGCCATCACGTTCCTAACTAGATTCGCTACACCCGGGTTTTCAGAATTTCAAATTAAATCTTGAAATTTAATTTCTCGGCTAAGGGCACCAACAATACCCTTGCTCGACTTTGACTTTGAAAGCTCAATTTGATTTTTGAAAAAAAATCAAATTACCAAAATACTTTTATTACCAAAGTATTTGCAACTTTAGTTTATTTCAATTAAACTTTTTCAGGATGCACATATAATCAAGTAACATAAATACTTAATATATGCATATAATAATACTTATTAATAAATTATGAAAATTACACATCGAGTAATCATTATTCTAAACAATAAACTCAACAAGTCTAAAATCACTTATGTATTCTGAATAAATCAAATAATCACATAATAATTCTCTTAAATATATGTACTTGCATAGTTAAATTAATTATGCTATTCTTATAATTAAATAAACTCAAAATCAAGATATCACTATGAAATTCCATAACTAAGATAATCACATTATAACTTAACATATATTTGAAATATATATATATATATATATAGGCATAATTAATTATGCTATTTTAAAAAAAATTGATAAAGTAGAATTCAATTTAATTGAACATACTTAAGGCTCAAATGGAACTCCAATTAAAGCTTAATTGAAACTCCTTTAATTAAGCAGCTCTAAATCGCAGCCCACTGCTAAAACTTATTAACGCCCAAAAAAAATAGTTTCAAACTTATTATCTCAATTTAATCATACAAACATTTGCAAAACTTTGAATAAATAAAAGCAAATTAAATAAGTCAACACTCTCTCTCTCAAGCTCTACTCCCATCTCTCTCTCTCTCTTCGTTCCTTCTCCAGACCCCTCACTCTAACCTTCTCTCTCTCTCTTCACCTTTTCTTTCCAGAACCAATCTCATCTCTCTATCTCTTCCTCTCTCACCCTTTGGCTCTCTCTCTCGGAACCATCTCTCTCTCTCTTCGGTTCTCTCAATCTCCAAAGTCGCCCCCCCCATTTCTTCTTCTTATTCACGCCGCCGCTGGTCGTCGGAATCCGACGACCTTGGCAGCCACCCTCTCTCTCTCTCTCTCGCCTGTTTCTTTCTCTTCGAAATCGAACCATCCCCTCCACCTCTCAGTTTTCACACCGCCGCCGACCCCTCTCTCTCTCCTGTCTTCTACCGCCTCGCCGACCTCCTTCTCCCTCCTCCTCTCTGTCTACCGAACACCAGCAGCAACGTCGAAGCCCCGACGCTGCTGCCCCACCTTCGTCTCTCTCTCTAACTCTCCCCCTCATATTGCTCTACCCATCTCTTGCACTTCTCCTATTTCCGGCAACAAGGCCGCCGCAAGCCACCGCCATTAAGGCAGCAGCACGCCGCCTGCTCCCAGCATCGATTCCCCTCTCTCTGCTCCTCCCCTTCTCCTTCATCCACGCTCCGCCGCCACCAGAATCCGATGGCCTCGGCAGCCACTCTCCTTCCCTCTCGGTTCTCACGCCGCCGCCAACCCCTCCTGCATTCTACCGCCTTTGCCGACCCTCCCTGCCTCCCGCTGCCGTCGACCCTCGCTCATCTCACTCAAACTCAACAATGCAGAAAAATTCAAGCACAACAGGGAAAAACATACTTGTAATTCATATTTATGTTCTTATGAGATGAATTTGTAAAAATTCATATCTGCAAGAATATTTTGCCCTTGTTCATATCTTATACTGATTTTGCCATTGTAGAAAATAGAATAAGCAAGTCTCTGTATGCGTGTGTTTGTGGAAAATAATTAATGTGTATTCATGTGATAGTTCTCTGCTAAAAAGGAAAATAATAGTAATTGGATTTCTATCTCTGGAGTCATCAATTTGTTGTACAGGGAAAGATACAATAATCATATGGGTTATATGTTTAGTTCTTACCCATCCTTTGTCCTGGAATTTATTGGTTTTACTGGTTCTATGATATCGATTGGGGATGTTGATTGGGAATGATGCTTTTGTTCTGCAGCTTATGGCAACGTGTATTATGCAAGCAGGTGTGAGATGAGGTTGTGTTTGGAAGAAAAAAAAAAGATTTGCAGGTTAGTAAGAGTGAGGGAATTCTGCTGTATTAGAAATTTGGTAGAAGAAAGAAATGGAAAGACTGAAAATTTTCAGATGTACTGGAAGAGTTTGGGAGCCCAAAAGTGGGTTTTATAGAGGAAAAATGAGAGACGTGGAAAGAGGAAAACCATATAGCTTAAACTGTTAATTAATTCTAATCAATCCTCATTAGTAAAATATCTTTAATATTTGGGATTTATTTATTCTTATGTAATAATTGAATTTACAATATTTCAGCCCAAAAGTTCAAAGGGCTTGATAAATAAAGACATTTGGCCCAATACTGAAATTCAAAAATTAAGGCCCAATTGAATCATTAACCCAACTTATTTTTTATAAATGACTACAACTCAAATGTCACCAAGCTTCATTTTTTAAAATTTCAAGATCAATAAATCGACCTCATCTTTCTTTAAACACATAAATGCGAATTAAAATTAATCTTCATAATCATATAATTGCATTTGATAGATCATTTCAAATCCGATTTTGCTTTAAAACTTTTATAAATTCATTGTTGGAATTAAAATCCATTTTTTTTTCACCGGGTGCGAATCATCTTAAATTCTAAATTCAAGAATTTCTAAAAATCTATTTGTAGAAAAATGGGATATTATAGATGTTGAGATTGTGGTTGAGAAAATTAAGCTGCATTTGTGAAAAGGAAGCATCCCGACTATGTAACAGAGG
This sequence comes from Salvia rosmarinus, assembly GCA_036937905.1. NCBI lineage: Eukaryota > Viridiplantae > Streptophyta > Magnoliopsida > Lamiales > Lamiaceae > Salvia > Salvia rosmarinus. The sequence goes on from CM072817.1 coordinate 50,317,485, forward strand.
TGGTTGAGGAAATTGATACTGGAATTGCTGAGGGTATCCAGTAATAGCTTTCATTTGTTGCATTGGCCTAGAGGATCTTGGCCGTTCACCACGTCTGGAGAGTTTCGATTTATAGGGACAAGTGGACGAGAAATGACCAAACTGTCCAAAAGTATAACAAGTATTGCTTCCACATCTACAGACACCTGAGTGTACTCGATTGCATTGTGGACAAGTTGGTGGTCTTGCCGGATTCTGAGAAGATAGGTATTGTCCAGGAAATGGTGGCCGAAACGGTCTCGACTGAGTCGGTACTTGCTTCAGAAACGGTTTCTTATTTGGAAATCCTTTACTTTCCCACTTCCGTTTGCCTTTAAACTTCTGCTCTGCTTGAGGAAGTTTTGATGGAACAAAACTCTGAGATAAATTGGGGTTAACTTCCATAGTAGTTTTCTCAGTCTGCATCTCCATTTCATGTCTAATGCCCAGTTCAGAGTTTCAGCATATGACATTGGTGGTTAAGCAGCCAATATAACTCTAATTTCTGGTCGCAGTCCAGAACGTAACATCTCGGCCATCTTCTCGTCGGTTTCTACTTTGTAAGGTGCATATCGTGACAACATACAGAATTTTCGGTCATATTCTGCTACACTCCTGTTCTCTTGCTTCAAATTCATAAACTCCATTTCTTTTTGCTTTCGATAACCGTAGGATAAACTTTTAGTATAACTCTTCCTTGAATTGTTCCCAAGTGAAATTGGCTAACTGTTCAGGTGCAAGATTCTTTTTTCGCGCTTCCTACCAGAAGTCTGCGGGTCCTTTCAGCAAAAAGGATATGCATAGTAGACATTCCTGATCATTGCATTCCAAAAACTTGAATATTCTTTCTATTACTTGTACCCACTCTTGACCTGCGAGACTACCAAAGATAAAGTTTGGCGGTTGCGAAGAAAGAGTTCACTATTTTTGATTAGGTTGAGGAGATATAGCATCAGGGATATTTTGAGGAGTTGTTTCACTCCCTTCACCTTCAGAGATTGGGGTTCTTCTTCGAGGCGGCATACTGAATTCAAAAGAAGAATATAATATTTGCAATAATTAGTTGAACATCAATGCAAATGAATAAAGGTTCATTTTATAATTAAATTCATGTGTAGGGAAGTTTAGCATAGAAGTCATTCAATAATAACAAACAATAATGCAGAATAATTCAGATTTTATATCAAAGAAAATTGCTTCCCCCAAGGACTTTTACATAAGATAAAATAAGCCTCAATGATACTTGGGGTTGATAGCACTGCTTCCCTGAGTACTTTATAGCACACATAACTTTTATATAAAACATGTTTCACCTTTCTATTTACATTAATTACTATATGTACATATCCTGCCACTATTCTTTTATTTAGCTAACTTTTAACCAATCTTAATAACTAAAATCTTAACTCACATCATCATCATTATTTGATTTCCTCTGTTCTTCAGGTGTCTTTGGTTCAGATTCCTCTGATGCAGGGTGGTAGCCAGTGGATGAGCCAGCAGGCTCTCCAGGAGTGAGAAGGGATGGATTAGTAATAGAGGGCATCTCACTGATAGGCAAAGGCTGCAAACTCGAAGTACCAACGAAAAACTGACACTCAGATTCGATGGTTGTATTAACTAGAGAGGGTGATGAAATACTTTCTGGAGGAGGGATAAAAGGAGTGACTGGGGGTGATGGAGATTTCAAAGCAAAAGGCTGACCATACATGTCTAGGTCAATAGAAGTCAGTTCAGATTCTATACGATGTTCATAATCAAAAGGATAGTTTGATACAATGATCGAATCCAATTCAGGACTATCTTCATTGGGTTCATCAGTATCAGATTCATTCCAATTCATATCTGGGGCCAGAATATCATCAAGAATTTGATGGACTGCAGGGATAAAACAATCTAAGGAATGATACTGACTAGGAGGGGGATTCTCAGTCAAATTTAACTATTCTTTAATAAGGTTAACAAAACCAACAAGGTTACCAGTAACTCTGGCTTCCATATCAGGATGTACAAAATCCAAGGCAGCCACAGAAGCCCATCCACACCAATTAGGAAGTAAAGCTTGCACTAACTGGAGTAACCTGTCTAGCTCTGTAACATTGTGTTGCCTTACCAATGCCCATAATTGCATTTATTGATTGAGGAAGGGGACCGTGTTCTGATGCTCGCCCATTCTAAAGGAATAAAACCGATCCCTTCTTCCTCTAGCAGTCGGTCTAACCGGTATGCTTTTCCTTGCAGTAGTTCTTGTTCTTGCCATCCTATAACAAAATATAACTTAAACACTAACCAAAGATGTATATATATGTATAACTACATTTGTTTAGACCAAAACCTCTCACTTTTCTTTACAACACATTCATCTTTCATTATACTTTTTCAAACATGTCACACCATATAAATTTACATCATGCTCATCAAACTTTTTCCATACATGCATATTCAATGCTTCTCATAACAAATCATGTGACGACCCGACTTCTCAAGGAAGTACGGATTAAACGGATCGCCACTGGTATAACAATGCAGCGGATATACACATAACTAAACCAATACGATTAACCAATCAACTACGAATAAATGCATAGACTGAAAGGAATAAGCTGTTTTGATACAACCCAAGTCACAGAAGGACTTGCCCAAAAGGTTCAACGTTCAAATATAGCCCAATCAGGGAGCAATTCAAGGAACGAGGTACGACCTCAAGTTCAATACGATATGAAAAGCAGTTATAATCAAAATACATCAAACAATATCAGAGTTAGCAGCAATAAACGTGTGGACATGCATATGACGATACATGCCCAAGGTTCTAGAAATCATTTCTATTAAAGCAACAAAACAAGCGCCACTGCACCGCCGCGCACCATCATCAATCTCGCCAACTGCACATCAAAACGAGATGCGGGGCTAAGTACAAAAGTACTCGGTGGACTCATTCTGAAAACATTTTCTTTGTAAGTTATTGAACTGCCCACAATAGCGCATGAGGATTTTAGTTAAAAGACTCATGCCTATCAAAAATTTTATCATTTTCCAAAAGTGTCCGGCCGGACTATTTCATCCACGTTGTTCCATATCTGATCATTCATTCATTCGCGCACTATGGAGATGGCCACCTATTGTAACAGCCCTCTAGTACTAATGACGGATTAGTAGGGACTATTACTTAAAACAGTAATTAAGAGACATGAAAGACAATTAATTACAGACTTGTGAGACATATATCAAATAAACTAGGAAACTTTAAACCATTAGATATAAGGCTCACATAATTTACATGTGAGACTAGACAAACAGATCTTTAACAAAAGGGTTCAACTGATCTCAAGGTATTTAATAGTCAACTTCAATACATAACTTAGTGTTCTTTGCAGCGAAAAAACATGTGAATACACATATGAAGATGTGTAATCAAAGTTCTACTTATCAGCGACAAAAAGGTTCCGACTGCTCAACACACCTCCATCCATCATCAGCTCAACCTGCACATTTAAAAACAAACATGCAGGGTTGAGTACAAGAATGCACTCATGCCAAATTTTTTATCATAACATTAAATTACACTACCCCATCAGTAAGACACAAGGGTTTGATTTGAAAAAGGCTTTGTGTTTACTAAAACACTTTTTGTCATTTCATAATCATTGTCTGGCCAGACATAATTCCTTTGTATGTATGATCCATATCCTTTCCTTTCTTCATATAACATTATTATTAACGCCGTAGAAGTAGGCCTCCTTCTACTTATTTGCGATGGCGAGAATTATCCTTTCAAAGACACAAATACCCTTAAGTGTACACGCTAACCCTAGCCGAGAATGACCATCCGCAGATAGGATCCGAATCGATTTTCATTCATAAGTTGGTAGCGAACCAACAACATTCATCATTCATTCATGGATAGGATCCATACATATAAACATAAACATTTGGGCAAGTAATTAAATAAAACAATTCATCATCATTTCTTGAAATAATGCATCGTAAATAAAACATTTGATAAGCATTTTATCTTGAATGAGTAAAGTAAAGCCCACCTAGTATGTATGCTTCTCACACAGACTTTCCTTAACATCAACGATCAAAACGCGTCCCACCTTTACGTAAGAAATTAATTTAGTACGTCGGTCACATTTTTCGAGAACGTCAAAGTCTAATAAGCTTTGATAACTCTCTAAAATAATACTTCGCATCTTTTAACTAATTTAGTACGTCTTTTCATCGAATATCTTAACTTATAACTCTTTGTATTTCGATAGAGACGAAATATGATTTAAGACCTCATATAAATTATTTAGGTCAAACATCGAACTTATACTAACGTTTTTCGATAAAGGATTTCAATTATGAAATCATCCTTTATAAAAGATATATTCTTAAAATCTTAATAAGTTTTACGCGTATTAGTATATCTATTCAACGCAACCCATATTCGTATTAGACGTATAACATTGTTCACGTACTAACGTATTTCATACATTTATACTTTAGTCAACGGTTTTGACTTTTAATGACATATAATTCGAATTATTCACATATATATCTGTCAATTTTCATATAAATCGATTTTCAATCGATTTCTAATCATATTATCATAAGTCTTGATTCTTCACGTTAATCAACAATCATACTCGAATTTATACCTAAATATGACCTAACTTATACAATACATATCATTTTTCACATCTTACGTCACTTAACACAACGTTTCGACATAAACATAGTATACCTAAAAAAATCACATAAATTCATAGCATGTCTAAAACATTATTTTTAGAACATAATAAGTGATTATACATGATAAAATAAATTTAAAACCCTAGCTTTCATACTTAACAACTTTCGGCCCTTTTGAAACAATTTTCAAAACTTTTCCAAAAATTCTTATAATTTCACATAACATATGATCAATAATATGTAAAAACATTGATCATAGAAAAATTGTACATCATCTTATTATACACTATAGTTTTCGGTACTTTTAATAAACATATCAAACATTTTTCAAAAATTCCAATTAAATCACACAACACATAATCATCATTATTTATCATCAATATAACATAATTTCCAACTTTCACAAATCATACACTAACATACCCTAGAACTATGAAATTTTCGAAAACTTTGACTTAGGTACAAATAATTTTCTAAACTTCCAATAAATTCATACAACACTTTATATAATATCATTTCAACATGAATCATACATCAACATATTACACCTCAACATTTTCGGTAATTTCATAAAATATATAATAATGTTTTCCAAAAATTCTAAATAAATTCATATAAGCTTATTTATTACCATATATCACTAATCCATGCTCAAAACAATAATTAAAAATCATTCTTATCAACATATGAACATCACATGTATTCGGTCACAACATAGAATTTTTATACATGCTCAACTTTATACTAAATTCATAATATATGCTCATATACATCATATAAACATATTTAATAAACAACCAAACATTATAACAACATTTTCGAATTTTTCATCATAAATAACATAAGTGTAGAACATGATATCTAATGGATGGATTTCAAAATTTATGCATGTATGTAAAGTTCGTACGATTTCTAACCTTTTAATCGGTGTCGATTTTTGACGGCAAACTTTTTCTACCTAAGATTTGAGAAAGAAAAGGATGAACTCTCTCTTTTTTTCAACCTCAAAGTTCTAAGGAGCAAAAAGTGAGAGCAAAAGTTGATCTAGTCTATTTTATAGAAAGGTGTCCACTTGTGCAAAATATCTAATGAAATTAGATTAATACACTTGCACAACTCCCTCAAGTTTTTTTTTCGGTCCACTTGTGCTCATTAGAGACAAAATTTTATTTCATTACATCATACTCTATTATTACACCTTATCACATAATTATTACACATGCATATCACTTTTAACAAGTTGCACAATTCATTCTATTATTCAATGTATGTTTCGGCCAACACATGAATAAAATGCTTCCCACTTGTGTTTTTTTTATAATTCAATTCATTAATGATCATATTATAACATATAAGAATTAATTATATGATAATTTCAAAGAACAACTATCATTATCATGAAATAATGAAAATTCAATCCTTTGTACACATATGTACATATTTTGGTCACCTTAGTATATAGGACAAAATTTATATTTTTTTTCATACTTCAATACATCATCTTATCTCATAATCAATACATAACAATTTCATTCTCATAATTATCAAAGAATTAAGAAAATCATCACATTAATTCATATATATATATATATCTCGGCTATCACATAGAAATGGAAGAGAAAAATTCATTTTGTCTTATACTATAATTCATGACTCAAGTGTGTCATTTTCAAGTTTAGTCTAGCAAAATACTTTAGGAAATATCAATTTGAAAAGTAAAAAAAAAAACACTTGATTTAATTACAAAAATACCATGCTCTATTAACAAACAAAAATTAAAATCTTATCACTTTAATCCTATATGAATCGGTCACTATGTAAAGGAAGAGATGATATTTTATTTCTTAAGCTAGAATACAAGATTTTAATCTATCACTTTCCAAGACATCACTATCACACACATAAGCTTTGAATTTTCCATATTTTCTTCCTCAATTTTAAACATTTTCGGCTATTAGAGGATAAAAGTCATCCCACTTGCACAACATGTTAAAACACCTTAGCTTATTCCTAAAAATATCTCATTAACATAATTATTACATAACATCATCAATTGGATAGCAATTTAATTCATTTCACACTTAATAGTGTAATTTTCGATACTTAGATATACAACATGCTACACATTTTATTTTCTTGGCTGTGTGACATATTATAAGTCCTAAATGATAAATTAAATCATAGAAAAAATAATTAAAATTATTCCATGTCACAAACCCTAATTTTCGAACACTTATTTCGAAAATAGGCTCACTTTATTCAATCTTTATCCTTAATTCTCTAGCATTATTTTAATGAAGAATAATTCTCTTATTACATAAAATAATCATATGAATTTAAATAATATAATTCCTCAATCGTTAGACTAAGTTTTCGATTCGTCTCTAAACGTCGACATTCAAAACGTCTCAAAACGTCAATAATCGAATCATCTCAAAATGTTCATAATAAAGTCGTAATCACTTTATTCACTCATTTCGTTAATAAGGAAATTTAATTCTAAGCTTCGTCACTTAGAAAAATAACGTAAGATTAACTATCGATATTCAATCGACGTTAGAATAATACTTTCGAAGGATTAATATAAAATATATTCCTTAATTCACTAATCATTAGTGAATATGATATAAGAATTCCTTGTATCATAGATAGTCGAAATCAATATTCGATAAGTTACTATTTCAATTATCGAGACGAAATCCTAATTTACGATTTTTATTATCGTAATTAAGCTTTAAAACTTCGGGATATTACATTCTACCCCCCTTAAAAGAAATTTCATCTCAAAATTTGCATACCTTAGAAAAGTTTGGGGTATCGTTCCTTCATGGCATCCTCGAGCTCCCACGTGGCCTCCTCTTGTCCATGGTGTCTCCACAACACTTTCACTAGAGATGTGGACTTGTTCCTTAGTTGTTGAACCTTACGATCTAAAATAGCCGTAGGTTCTTCTTCATAACTCATATCTGGGTTGAGGATCACGTCGTCATGATGGATCACGTGTTTTGGATCATACACGTACTTTCTTAATTGTGACACGTGAAAAACATTATGTACATTCCCCAAACTTGGCGGAAGTGCCAATCTATAGGCTACTGGGCCTATTCTTTCTAGGATCTCATAAGGTCCTATAAAACGTGGTCTTAATTTGCCTTTTACTCCAAACCTTATAATTCCTTTCGATGGAGAGACTTTAAGAAAGACTTTATCTCCACATTCAAAATGTAGCTCGGATCTACGCGTATCGGCGTAAGACTTTTATCTATCTTGAGCTTCTTTTATTCGTTGCCTGATTTGGCGAACAATTTCAATCATCTCACTTACTGTGTCAGGCCCTAAAATTCTCCTCTCACCTACTTCATCCCAATGTAGCGGTGATCGACAATTCTTTCCATATAATGCTTCATATGGGGCCATATCAATCGTTGCTTGATAACTATTGTTGTAAGCAAATTCAATGAGTGGCAAAACATGTTCCCAATTTGCACATCGATCCAACACTACTGTTCTTAGCATATCCTCAAGTGTTTGAATCGTCCTTTCTGATTGTCCATCGGTCTGAGGATGAAAGGCGGTGCTAAAATTCAACTTCGTGCCCAATTCTTTTTGTAAGCTAACCCAAAATCTTAAAGTGAACTTGGAATCTCTATCAGATATGATAGATTTTGGTACCCCATGTAGGCGTACGATTTCCTTTACGTACAACTGGGCTAACTTATCGGATCCATGAGTAATTTGGATAGGCAAAAATGTGCACACTTGGTGAGTCGATCCACTACTACCCATATAGCAGTGTTACCTCTTTTTGACTTTGGTAATCCCGTCACAAAATCAATCGCTATGTCATCCCATTTCCATTCGGGTATCTCCAAAGGCTGTAACTTTCCATAGGGTCATTGATGCAATGCCTTCACTTGTTGACAGACAAGACAACGCTCGACAAAAAAAGCTACATCTCGTTTCATTCCTTCCCACCAGAACTTTTTTCGTAAATCTTGATACATCTTAGTGCTGCCTGGGTGGGCGGTATAAGGAGTATCGTGAGCTTCACTCATGATTCTGTTTCGAAGCTCGTTATTGTTTGGAATGCATAATCTTTCCTCAAACAATATGGCATTGTCATGTGCTTCTCTAAAATCTTTTAGCCCCTTAGTTCTCATTTTGACTCTTGTACTTTCTAATTTTTCATCTTTCCTCTGTTCGTCTATTATCCTTTTCCTCAAGTCAGACATCAATGTGAGCGTAGCAATACGACTCATGATCATCTCAGGTTGTTCAACCATCTCTATCTTCATTCTCTCAAACTCTTCAATGAGTTTCTCTTCCCTTGTAAAGAGACATCCCAATTTGGATTGACTTCTATGACTCAAGGCATCAGCTACCACATTTGCCTTTCCTGGGTGATAATTTATACCACGGTCATAATCCTTTACTAATTCGAGTCATCTTCTTTGCCTCATGTTTAAATCTCTTTGCTCGAAGAAGTATTTCAAACTCTTATGATCTGTGAAGATCTCACACCTCACTTCATAGAGGTGATGTCTCCAAATCTTTAGTGCATGTATTACTGCTGCTAGTTCCAGGTCAGAAGTTGGATAATTCAATTCATGTGGTCTAAGTTGTCGTGATGCATAAGCTATCATTTTTCCTTCTTGCATTAACACACAACCTAGTCCGTTCTTGGAAGAATTCGTATAGACTATATACTCTTTGTCTGCTTCTGGAACTGCTAGTACTGGCGCACTAGTTAACTTTTCTTTGAGTTTTTGGAAATTCGCCTCGCATTCCTCAGTCCAAATAAATTTAATTCCCTTTCGGAGTAGTTGTGTTGGCCTTGCTATCTTAGAGAATCCTTCAATGAATCTCTGATAGTAACCAGCTAATCCTAAGAAACTCCTGATATCATTTTGGGTTCTTGGCGATTTCCATCCTTGCATTGCTTCTACCTTTGCCGGATCCACTTTAATTCCTTCTGCCGACACAATGTGTCCAAGAAACATTACTTCCTTAAGCCAAAATTCGCATTTGCTAAATTTGGCAAAAATTCGTTCGGATCTTAAGGTTTGTAAAACCGTTCTCAAGTGTTCCTTATGTTCTTTCTCATTCTTAGAATAGATGAGAATATCATCTATGAAGACTAAGAAAAATTTGTCTAAGTACGGATGAAACACTCTATTCATGAGATCCATGAATACGGCTGGTGCATTTGTTAATCCGAATGGCACAACTATAAATTCATAGTGGCCATATCTTGTTCGGAATACCATTTTAGATACATCTTCTGGTCGCACTTTGAGTTGGTGATAACCCGATTTAAGATCAATCTTCGAAAACACACTTGCTCCTCGTAACTGATCAAACAAGCCATCTATCCTTGGCAGTGGATATTTGTTCTTAAGTGTCACTTTATTCAATTCCCGATAATCGATGCACATTCTCAAGGAACCATCTTTCTTCTCGACAAATAAGACAGGTGCTCCCCAAGGTGATACACTACGTCTGATAAAACCTATATCCAACAGCTCTTGGATTTGGATTTTCAGTTCTTCAAGTTCCTTTGGAGCCATTCGATAAGGCGCTTTCGACACTGGGGCTGATCCTGGTTCCAGATCGATGGTGAATTCCAACTGTCTGTCAGGGGGTAATCCTGGTAAATTTTCGGGAAAAACATCTGGAAATTCCCGAACAATTTCTACATCCTCAACTTTTATCTCTGTTTTATCTTCTCTATTCAAATAAACAAGGAATGCCCGACTTCCTTTTTGTTTATCATTCTCCTTTCCTTCAGCGCGGATATAATCGGGATCTTCTTCCCCATGTTGATTCCATGCAAGCTCGTAGCTTCCTGTCTAGGAAAATGGAACGAAATTTTCCTCTCCTTGCATAGGATTGTGGAATGGTTTTCGGCTAACTAATCCATCCCTAGGATTATATCTACTTCCCCCAAAGGTATTATGTTCAAGTTATTCGTTAGAACCTTAAGTTATCCTAGGTTCAACTCTAGGTTCGAGCAAACATGTGTAACAGTCATAATCCCTCCTATGGGTGAAGAGATTCTCATTTCCTTATTTACTTATTCAGATTTGAGCTCTAGCATATCAACACATGCTTTTGCGATGAAAGAATGTGAAGCACCCGTATCGAACAAAAGTATAATAGGTACGTTGAGAAGTGTTCCCATACCTGCCAGGTTACCCTGGTTTTGTTCGTTCCGCCTCCGGTGTAGAGCATAAGCTCCATGTTTGGTATGAATTTGTGCTTATTCTTGGTATTGTTTTACATGTCATTTTCAGTAGTTTATCCTATTTATGCCGTTGGTTTGATTAATATTTATCGATTAAAACTTATTTGGTTTATTTTGATATTTTGTGGAAAATCGGCATTAAATAGGATGAAATGAATCTACCGAGCAATTATATTGAAGAGCATCTCGACAGGAGTTCATAGGCGCAAACGGATTACAATTCGGTGTTCAGACGAGGAGAACGGAGCGAATGATCAAAGTCGCGTGCACGTGCAACGAGGCACATCGCGTCGCACGCCAGAACCCGCGTGTAGCGCATTGCCCGCATCCCGTGCGTATTCCGACCGCCCCGCGTGCCCTGCGCCCCATCCGTCCAGCTCCCGTTCGATCCTCATCTGGCGCTAAGCCGCCCGAGACTCCTCCCCTTCGCCGTCCGGCGCCAACTTCGCGCAAGCCCCCCGCCTGCCCCATCCGGCGGCCTCGCCCAGCGCCCATTCAATCCTCATCCGACGCTGAGTCGCCCAGTGCCCAGCCAAATCCGTGCGTGCCCGTTCCAGCACATCCGGCGTAGTGCCTCGGCCGGCTTCGCCCAAACTTTCGCGCGCTCTCCTGAACGCTTCGCCGCTTTCGGCCCTTCGCGCCCCGCACGCGCCTTTCGGCCTTGCCCGCTCGCCCAGACGCCAGCGCTCGTGCACCTTTCCACTGGCGCTCATCCCACTCTAGCGCCCGCGTACCACTCCTCCGGCGCTCGCTGCCAAATGCGCGCTCAAGCAAATTTCCCTCGCGCGCTCGTCTTGAGCCGGAGCTCATTTGTGAGATAGAAATATTTACCAAACGGCGTTCACCTCGATCCAGTGTTCAGTCTCAATACAAAACGTTTTCTCAACCGACGCTCCCTCCCAACCGGCGCTCACCTACATAACAGAAGCCTCCGTTAAACTGCGGTCATATTCAACCGGCGCTCACTCTCATTTAAAATATAAACGTGCTAGGTCATTTTTATTAGGGGAAGCTCTCAGTTTTTATTTCCTTCACCACGCACAGTGTCACGTGTTCTTGAACTTTCTCCCGGAGCTTGAATTTATAGAGTTAGATTCACGCTTTAATTTACGCTTTTATTTCTTCGATTGAACAATCTTGTTTAACAATTTATGCTTTTGGTTTATCGGTTTATCGGATTTAATTTCATAGTATTATCGTTTTGTGATTGTTGTTGGATTCAATTCCATAGTGATAATGGATTGTTTGCATGTTTTTTTAATTTATATTGCTTTTGTTTATTGCTTTGATTTATCCTGCATTCGTAGTTCAACTAGGGATTGACAACCCATGGTTTAGATTTATTGCTTTATTAGTTTAGCTCGGGATTGACAACCCCTAGCTTAGGATTGCTGTTTATTTCTCGTATTTCAATTCCCGTATGTTTCAAAACCCTTGTTGGTATTAGAATGTTTAGGATTTAATTGCTTTTTGTGTACGACACGAACAATAGCCATGTTAAGTTTTCCTTGAGAGACGACTTGGGTTAACTTATCACGCTACAATTACCTCGTACGATTGCGAGTAAATTTGGGTGTGTTTTTAGCTCAATCAATTTTGGCGCCGTTGCCGGGGAAAACTTTAGGCGTATTGTTTGTGTTGTTTGTTTTCTGTGTTTCTTTTCGTTCTGTTTTGTTATTTTCTACCCCCCGGTGCGTGTGATCTTGTTTTTGTTGTTGGTGTCTGTTAATGCAGGGTTACCAGCAGTACGAATATGGCCAAACAGGCTGGGGAGAGGAAAGTTCGTCGTTTTGGGCAAATTCTTTTTACGAAGAAGGAGCCCAGTTCGACCATGTTGAGGGATATCCGCCAGTTTATGAGCAACATTATAGTTCGGAGTGGAATAACCAACCCAATTTAGAGTTGTGGACTCAACCCAGCCCGAATTATTGGGATCCACAACCCGATTTGGGATGTTGGGATCCACAGCAGCAGCAACCGCCTCCTCAGTTCGATTCGGAATGGTGGGAACCACAACCCGACCCGGAATATGGGAACCCACAACCTGATTATGGATGTGATCTACAGCAGCCACAGCCTCCACAGCAATAGTGGTACCACCCGCAACGGGAGTATTATTCACCACCACACCCACCACCACCTCAGAGGTATCCGTTGGATGATATGGAAGCAGAATTGATTCAAACTCACCACCAACGGACGGATGCTGACGACACCAAAATTAGGCGCTTAGAGGTAAAATTGGAATTGATGACTGAGAAGCTAGATGAGTTGTTGCAACACGATGCAATATGGGAGCTTCCAAGCTCACCCTATGAGGCTCAAGCGACCACTGACCATCAGAGTTCGCCATTGGAGGATATGGGTGCAACGTTTATTCAGAGTACTAGTCAAGGATTGGAGGCTAGAGACGCAACTCTTGAGCTTTTAGAGGGACATATGAGACTGATTGCTGAGAAATTGGTTGAGTATCAACAGCAACTTGCAGTGAGGGAACTTCTGAGCCACACCTGTGAGGCTCAGGCAGTCATTGTCCTTCACGGTGATCGAGCAGATGACCGTATAGCGGAAGAGCCATCTGAAAATATTCTGCCACTACAAGAAAAGGAGGAAGAGGTGGTAGTCTCCGAGTTAGACTCCGATGAGTATGAGCCATCCTTTGAGAATACTATCGAAGTAGTTCATGCGGTTTCAGTTGATGAAGAGGACTGGGAAAGGGAATTTGTCAGCATGCCCAGACCCACAATGGTATTGATGGAACTACTAATGAAATATGTGTTCTTGGAGGATGAGCAAGGGAAGTCGGTGATCATCTCAGCCGAACTTCTTATTGTTGAAGAAATGGAGTTGACCTCGGTGCTTATAGAGGTGGTGAAGACAGCTTTTCTGAAGCTGCTGATAAAGGGATGTCTATACCCTATCTGGAGCACAACTTGGTTTAGTCCTCTGGGGCACCGGTGGAGCTCGTGGCATCCTGATTATGGCGGACCGCCACATTGACACCATTGCTCTAATAAACACGTCGAGCTAATGACGTTAAACAAGCGCTCCGTGGGAGGCAACCCACGTTTTGGTTTTGTTCTCGTCCTGTCTTTATTTATGTTTCGTCTTTGTCTGTTTGCAGGCATTGTCTTATGGGATGTGATGTGTTGAGAATGGGCAAGCCATTGGTTCACCAAACTTCAGGGAAGTTCTCGTCCTCTTATTATTTGTGCTTTTATTGTTTAGAGCACTGAGGACAGTGCTCGAATTAAGTGTGGGGGATGAGTTTGTTGTGTGATGATTGTTGGTGTGTTGTTATATCCATTTGCAGTATTGTGGGCTTTTTATGGTGATAAAATTTTTGTGATGATGATTTGGAATCAAGTTTTATTCTTTGCTCGTAAGGTTGGGATTTTGATTGTTGCATCTGAACTCTGTGGTATTGGTCAAACTGATTTTGAATTTCCGAGACTTTTGGTGATTTATGATTTGAGTGTAATGTGAATTGACGAGATTGTGATTGATAGAAAATGAATAGGGGAAAATTGATGGGATTTGTCCGGCTAATGTTATGGGTAGTGTTAACATTGTGTTCATCTATATACTTGTTTCCTTTAAAAAAAAAATTATAAAAAGAAAAAAAAAAGGAATAAAAAAAATATGAAATAATTTGTTGGATTGTTGAAATAGAGGATGGAATTCTGCCCCTCTTTCTCGTAAATCGAGAAATATGCATGGGAAACCATGAAAGGAAACTCGAGTTCATCGAGATTTTATCTTTTAAATATTGTTCCAAAATCTGTTAAAACATTCTTTGTGCTTTAAAAAGTATCTTGTTGCTAAAGGTGACCACATTAGTTAGTTCACCCCTAGCGGAGAGTTGGGTCTGAGCAGAGGTTACCCTTTTATTTATTGGAAATCAATTGCCGCCCTAGATTTATTTCACATTATCTTTGAATACGTAAATACCAAGTGTGGGGGAAAAGAAATAAGGTTTGATTGATTAGATTAAGAGTGAAGTTGCATGAATTATCTTCCCTATTCTTATTGGTATAGAGTTGCTTGAGGACAAGCAAATGGATAAGTGTGGAGGAGTTGTTTGGTATGAATTTGTGCTTATTCTTGGTATTGTTTTACATGTCATTTTAAGTAGTTTATCCTATTTATGCCGTTGGTTTGATTAATATTTATCGATTCAAACTTATTTGGTTTGTTTTGATATTTTGTAGAAAATCGACATTAAATATGATGAAATGAATCTGTCGAGGATCATGTATATTTAAGAACATCTCGACAGGAGTTCATAGGCGCAAACGGATTACAATTCGGTGTTCAGACGAGGGAGAACGGAGCGAATGATCAAAGTCGCGCGCACGTGCGACGAGGCACATCGCGCCGCACGCCAGTGCCCACGCGCAGCAGCATCGCCCGCATCCCGCGTGCATTCTGACCTCCCCGCGTGCACTACGCCTCATCCGGCGAGGCCGCGCCCATTCGATCCTCATCCGACGTTGAGTCGCCCAGCCTCCTCCCAGCGCTCGGCCGTCCAGCGCCAACTTCCGCGCGCCACGCGCGCGCTGTGCCGCATCCGACGCTGGGCCTCGCCCAGCACCTAGCGCCGTTCGATCCTCATCCGATGCTGAGTCGCCCAGCCACCTCGCGGCGCCTGTTCCAAGACATCCGCGGCAGGCCGGCGCCAACTCGCCCCAACTTTCCGCGTGCGCTCTCCCTGAACGCTCGCACGATGCTCGACCCTCCAGCGCCCCTTTCCGCACGCTCAACCGCGCCCGCTCACCCAGACGCCAGCGCTCGTGCGCCTCTCCACCAGCGCTCACCCCACTCCAACGCCCGCGTACCACTCCTCCGGCGCTCACTGCCAAACGCGCGCTCAAGACAATTTCCCTCGTGCGCTTGCCTTGAGCCGGCGCTCATTTGTGAGACAGAAATATTTACCAACTGGCGTTCACCTCGATCCAGCGTTCAGTCTCAATACATAATGTTTTCTCAACCGGCGCTGCCTCCGAACCGGCGCTCACCTACAGAATAGAAGCCTCCGTTTAACTTGCGCTCACATTCAACCGGCGCTCACTCTCATTTAATATATAAACGCGCTAGGTCATTTTTATTAGGGGGAGCTCTCAGTTTTTATTTCCTTCACCCATGGCACTGTGCATTGTTTTTGAACTTTCTCCCGAGCTTGATTCTGAGTTGGATTCATAGTTTTAATTTCTTCTTTTATTTTTCGATTGAACAATCTTGTTTAACAATTTATGCTTTTGGATTTATCATATTTATCGGATTTAATTTCATAGTATTATCGTTTTGTGATTGTTGTTGGATTCAATTCCATAGTGACAATGGATTGTTTGCATGTTTCTTTAATTTATATTGCTTTTGTTTATTTCTTTAATTTATCCTGCTTTCGTAGTTCAACTAGAGATTGACAACCCCTGGTTTATATTTATTGCTTTATTAGTTTAGCTCGGGATTGACAACCCCTAGCTTAGGATTGCTGTTTATTTCTCGTATTTCAATTCCGTATGTTTCAAACCCTTGTTGGTATTAGAATGTTTAGGATTTAATTGCTTTCTGTGCACGACACGAACAATAGACTTGTTAAGTTTTTCTTGAGAGACGACTTGGGTTAACTTATCACGCTACAATTACCTCGTACGATTGCGAGTAAATTTGAGTGTGTTTTTAGCTCGATCACTCTAGCTTGTGCCGGTTGAGGATGACGGGGTGCTTGCCGTTGCTGGTTCTGCTGTCGTTGCTGTTGTGGCTGTTGCCGTCGTTGTTGTTGTGGCTGCTGCTGAGGCTGAGGTTGGGGCTAATATTGAATAGCCCTGAGTGGTTGGGCATGACCTGACTGGTTTGGGCAATCATATGCAAAGTGGCCTTTCAAACCACATTTAAAGCAACTACCACTGCCCGCTAAGCACACTCCTTTGTGCAATTTATAACATTTCGAGCAAGGAAGAGTCCTCATCTGCTCTTGCGGACCTCCCATTGGTGTGGAAAACATTGGCCTTTTCCACCCTTGCCCCTATGGCGCCATGTTCCCTTGCCATGGCCTCTTGTTGTTTGCATTCCCAAAATTTCCTTAATTGTTGTTACTGAAATTTCCTTCCCACTTTCTTTTAACTTTGTCCACAGCGCTATGTGATTGAGTCATCTTTGGCTTATCTTCCGGCATTCTTTGCCTCAATATCTAAAGCCTCACGAGAGCTTGATATAAGTTAAGTCACCGTGACTGCAAGAGACATCCTTATCTCACGCCTTAGACCGGATCGAATTTCTCGACATTTTCATGTCGCTCACTGATCTCGGAGCATATCTTGACATATCGCAAAGATGCGATCATACTCCGTCACAGACATCTTTTGCTGCTTCAGATTGAAAAACTCATTCTCCTTTTTCTTCCTATAACTTTTAGGGATGTATTTCTCATACATCTCTCTCTTGAAGTCCTCCCAAGTGAAATCATCCATTTGTTCTGGTGTTAAAGTTTTCCTTCGAGCTTCCCACCAGAAATCAGCAGGTCCGATGAGTTGGAAAGTAATACAAGACAGCCGTTCTTGTGCTGTACAATGGAGAAAATCGAAAATTCTCTCCATATTTCTTTCCCATTGCTCAGCATCATCCGGACTTCCTTTTTCGTTAAAGGCATGAGGATTTTTCCTAAGAAAAATTCTTCGATCCTACGGTCAGGTGGAGGTGGGGGTGGTTGTGGTATAGCTTCTTCTTCTTCGGGTTGTGGAACTCTACCCCTTCTCCTACCTCTTCCTCTAACTCCTTGCTCGGGTTCACGTCTAGGCGGCATTCTGATATTGTAAAGATAAAATTAGCATTCGCATCTCGTTATCACAGTTCACATACATAACATCATCATACAATCTCGTCATAAAACAACTTTAGAGAAAAAAAACCATTCATCATTTTCATGCTCATTTTGCCGCAAAAGCCCATTTAGGGTCATCATGCATATATAGGGAAAATTGCATCAAAGAGGACTGTTATGTACAAGTCATCAGACTCAAAAGAAAGTCAAGTACATATTGCTATACTTTTCCTAACTTAACCGTCATCAACAACATACTAGATTACATATCGTTACAAAAATACTATACTTCTATATCTATTACTGTAACGTTACTAACACACTACACATATACTGTTCATACATTACTACACGATCTGCATCTCATTATGTTGTCTAAAACTTCTACCATTCGTCAAACCTTCCATCGTCACCATCCTCCATGTTTACACCTAAGTTCCTATCATTTTCCGGATTCTCTTCCGGATTTCCTTCTTGGTTCTCATCTTCATTCTGGTTTTCTTCCGGATTATCTTTCTCCGGGTCTTCTTCCTCTTCTGGATCCTCCTCTGGATCCTCTTCTTCTTCATGGTCTTCGTCTGAGCTATCATCACGCGCATGTCTACGAGAAGGTCCTGCTCCATCGTCTCCTATGGCAAACACATCACGCACAGGAACATAGTTGTCTCGAAGATCATACACCCTCATGCGCGCCGTCTGAGGATAGGGTTCTGCTGGAGACGGTGGTGCCGTCATCGGTGGTAGCACTGGAAGTGGTGGTCGTGTGGGATGTCCAACTGACAATGGAGGAAAAACTGGCATTCCCAGAGCTCTCGGTCGTTCTGCCCTTTCCACATGGAGTGATCGTCCTTCTTCTTCCAAATACCTTGGTATTATGGGATCCACCTCTCGAGGAACCTCCAAGTACAACCATTCCGGCGTAATGTCGCGCCAAGTGTACTCTCGGGGTGGAAAGTATGGTCCTCTTAGTGCAACTCTATAAACGCTGTAGACATAGCTCAGATGACTGATAAACCTCGGCAGATCTACGATCAAATCATAACTACCGTCAGCGCGATAGATATAGTCACCCGATATTTCCGTAGCATATCCTTCCCAATCACAAGGCAGTCGAGTCAGCAGACGTTCAATGCCATCAAAATCAGTCACATCATATCCATGTGCAGCCATCCAGTGATGAAGATAATGCATCAAGAACTCTCCCAAGCTGTCGCCCCAGCACATTCTATAAGTACGGTATGCTCGAATCACTTCCTCTGGTGTAGCTCACGGCCCTAATCTCCTCTTTGCTATGTAACGAGTGTAACAGCCCGCCAACCCAAAGTACGGATTAACAGAGGCTGCTACTAATGAGGGGATTAACAACAGGGACAAAAACTAATTATGGAACTGTGAGGTATATAATAGACAAATTCCCAAAACTTCATACCATTTAATGTGACACATATATCGTTCGTACGAAACTGGATCATTTAGACTCTTATCAAAAGGGTTCAACTCAAAACATAACATATAAAACTTTGCAGCGGAAAGACATGTGATTACACATATGATGATGTGTAATCAAGGTACTACTAATCAGCGACAAAAGACTTCAACTGCTCAACACTTCAACATCCACATCAACTGCTCAACATGTACATTTAAATACAAATATGCAGGGCTAAGTACAAGAATGCACTTAGTGGGCTTATGCCAAAATATTTTCTCAAATTACACTGCCCCTTAAGTAACACACGAGGTTTTATTGAAATGCTCGTGCTTACTAAAACATTTTCTTTTATTTTTAAAAGTAGTCTGGCCAGACATATTTTTTGTCTGTATGATCCATATCAGTTCTCATATATTATTATCATAACATCATCATATGTTGGTAGCGAACCAACAACTATTAATATCATAACATCAATTGTATTGGTAATAATTCAACAACCATAATTCTCATTATAACATCATCATTCGTTGGCAGCGAACCAACAATTTTCACTATCATCATACCAGCCATCTCCACACATAACATGATCGTCATACGTTGGTAGCGAACCAACAACTTTCAATATCATCATACCAGCCATCTCCACACATATCAATATCATTATACCATCCTTCTCTACATATAACTTTATCATATCAATTTAATCCTAGCCAGGTATTCTGCATCCGGCTTAGGAACAAACATTAATTTCTCTTAAGTCGGGGAGCGACCCCACAACTGATTTACTTTCATAGTTGGCTTGCCCAACAACATGATAGGATCATACATAAAAACATAAACACTTTGGGCAGGTAATCCATCTCATCATCATTTCTTAACAGAAGTACTGCAAATAAATACTTTGCATTTGGCAAAATAAATAAAAGGGTTTTCGAATAAAGCCCACCTGGTACGTAGCTTTTCAATAAAGTTCCTTTCTAAGTCGAAAGCTCAAGTCCACATCCCACCTTAACGTAAGAACTATTTTAGTACATTGGTCATGTTTCGATAGAGACTAACATCGTCTATAACGTCCTATGAATCAAATAAGGCTCACGTCGGACTTATTTTGACTTTCCCTAATCAAAATGACGTCGATTATGAAATCGCTCATTTTATAAGAGATTTTCCATTTCTTTAGCACATAATGTAAGTTTTAATGTACTTACGTAACGTAAGTTACATTGTTACTAAACGTACTACGTCACATAGATCACGTATTATCGAATTTCGTGCCTTTTGACCTTGGTCAATGTTTTTGGTCAACATTTTGACTGTTAGTCAACAATTTGACTTTGGTCAACATTTTAGTCAACATTTTGACTTTTTAATACTATATATGTATTTTCGATATTTTATGTATAATTCTTGTTCCAAAAATTCCCATAAAATCATAATATGTCTAAAACATCATTTTAGAACATATTATGCAATTATACTTGATAAAATAAATTTATAACATCTATATCCTTAAACTATAGTTTTCGGTCACTTTGATTTAATAAGTAAACATTTTTGAAATTTCCAATAAATTCACATAACACATAATCATCTATAAGCATCCTTGCTATAACATAATTTTTATTTATTATGAACTATTCAATAAAATTTTCCTAAGTCACGTTTCGAAGATTTTGACTTAGGTCAAAATAATTTTTAATAAATCCAATAAATTCATACAACACTATATTATGAATCTACACTATCAATATGTTGTGATAGCACTTAAACATGAATTATATCACAACATTTTATAATACTATAATTTTTTCGAAAATCATAGACTTATATACTATAGTTTTCCAAAAATTCCACATAAAATCATACAAGCATATTTAATACCCTAGATTATTATTTCATGCTCAAATCAACAATTTAAAAATCATAATCATCAACATATGTGTTCATATATTTTTGGTCCACACTTAATTTTTAATAACATGCTTAATTTTGTGATATACTCATAATACATGCTTAATAACATCATATAAACACAATATCTAAACATCTTTGCACATGATATAAAATTTTTGAAAACCACATAATTAAACTAAGCTTATAACATAATATTTAATGGATGAATTTCGAAAATTCTAACGTATATGTAAAGCTCGTAAGATTTCTAACCTCTTAATCGGTGTCGATTTCTATCGGCAACGTTTTTCGTCTAAGGATTGGAGATGGAATGGGATGAACTCTCTCTTATTTTTCTTTCTTATTTTCGGTGGTTAGGGGGTGCAAAATGAATAATGGTAGAGCTCTACTTATATTTATAGACTTAATCCACTTGTATACAATTATTACACATAAAATATCACAAATCAACTTGCATAAATGGTCCACATTTTCGGCCACCTCCATAGGGTGTATGTCACAGCCTGGCTTATCCTTACCGGACCGTGACTTGGGGTTCGGTTTAAGTGGATATGGAAGAATAAGGGTTTCAACTCATTTCACCTACGAAGAGAATATAGATGTTCCAATGAAACGGAAATCATGACGAGCAAAATAGCTTATATATAATAGATAGTTTCAAGGTTTCAACAAAGCAAGAGCTTTACAAAGCTTAACATAGTAACAAAAGATATGAGTCTCAAGAGTTTGGCGGTGAATAAAGCGTGTGAGACATGCGTGTGAAGACGCATTCTCAAGGCGAACAAAAATACTTCATACTACTTGACAAAGATTCCGCTCAACTCCCGCCTGCTCCATCATTTGCTCAACTGCGCACATTTAAAACAAATATGCGGTGAGTACAAATAATGCACTCAGTGGACACATTGCCGAAAACATTTTACTTTACGAATATTGTACTGCCATCATCACAGTAAGACACAAGGGGTTTTGTTTGAAAAAGGCCTTGTTCTTACAAAATACATTTTCTCATTTCTCAAAATCATCGCTCGGCGAGCATTTTCACATCACAACAACCACAACGTATATTCCAAGTCGGCTATGGATAAACGCGCCGGGAGGGAGGCCTCCCTACACCGGACGCAACTAACCGCCCAACGGTTAAGAGCATGACCGCCCAGCGGTTCAGAGGCCCAACACGTGTACACAACCCTAGCTGGGAATTTCTACTTACACCTCCACCTGGGATCCGACCAGAATCTCCACATTGCCCCTGTGCAACCCGAATGGACATATACAAAACATAAAACATTTTCTGGCAGACAATATCGTATCTCAAAAGTTTTTAATAAAACAGTACATTAATAACAGTAAACATTTTTCAAAAACTCATAAAAGGTTTTGGTAAGAAAGCCCACATTTTGTTGAGATAAGAAAGCCCACCTCGAGAACTTATAGTTCTTACGTCACTTGTACTTAATTATCGTCTTCTTTCTCCTCTGAGCAGGACCCTTTTTCAATGTGAGAAACGAGGTTTAGTACATCGCTATACTTTTCGATAGAGACGAACATCGTCTATAACGTCCTATGCATCAAATAAGGCTAACGTCGGACTTATATTGATGTTTCCTAATCAAAATGTTGTCGATTATGACATCGCTCATTATATAAGGGATGTTCCATCTCTTTAGTATATAATGTACGTTTTAATGTTCTTACGTAACGTAAGCTGCATTGTTACTAAACGTACTACATCACATAGATCACGTATTATCGAATTTCATGCCCTTTGACCTTGGTCAACGTTTTTGGTCAACAATTTTGACTTGGTCAATATTTAGTCAACAATTTTGACTAAAGTCAACATTTTGACTTTTTAATTCCTTTTATGTAATTCTATTATTTTATGTGTAATTCTTGTTCTAAAAATTCCCATAAAATCACTATATGTCTAAAACATCATTTTGGATCATATTATGCATTCATACCTTATAAAATAAATTTATAACATTAATACATATAACCTATAGTTTTTGAAAACCCTAATTAAACTAAGCAAACAATTTGCAAAAATTTCAATAAAATCACATAACACATACTCATCTATAAGCATCCTTACTATAACATGATTTTTATTTATTGTGAACTATTGAATTTAATATTCCTAAGTCACTTTTGAAAATTTGGACTTAGTAAATTTTTAACAAATCCAATAAATTCATACAAGACTATTTTATGAATCTACACTATCAATATGCTATGATAACACTCAAATATGAATTATATCTCAACATAATATCATGTACTAATATTTTCGAAAATCATAGACTTAGGTACCAAAGTGTTCCAAAAATTCTACATAAATTCATACAAGCATAATTAATACCCTAGATTATGATTTCATGCTCCAATCATCAATTAAAATCATAATTATCAACATATTACACCTTCAAGTTTTCGGTCCACATATAAAATTTGATATCATGCTTGATTTTGTGATATAATTATACTATATGCTTAATAACATCATATAAGTACAATATCTAAACATATTAGCACAAGTTTCATGATTTTCGAAAATCACATGTATAAACTAAGCTTGTAACATAAATTCTAACGTATATACGAAGCTCGTAAGAGATCTAACCTTTTGATCGGATTCGATCGACGTCGGCGACGTATTCCTTTCTATGATCGAAGAGCACTTCGAAGAACACTCTCTTATTTTTTTCTCTCTATTTTCTCTCCTATTTCTTCCCTATTTTCGGTTATGAGCTTATGGGAGGGTGATCTCCTATTTATAGGATTTATGAGATGATCTTAATTATTACATTTTAAAATATCCAATGTACACTTGTACAAAATCTTATCCTTATCCTTATCAAATCTTATCTAAATCCTTATCATATCTTATCTTTTAATAGGTACATTGAATCATTTATACAACTTGCATCACACTTGTCCTAAAATAATTAAATTACAAATTTTATAATATATTTGTGGCAATTTTCGGCCATTAGGGAGACAACACAATAGGTTACTTGTTTTAATTGAATTCTAACTCTACTTTACACCTAATAACATGATAAGATCACAATCTTATCCTTTCATTAATTATAGCATGATATTTATTAATTAAATCTCATAAAATCAAGCATATTTTCGCCACTTGCTATGCACTTGTCATCCAACTTGTGCAAGTTGATATAACACCTTATCTTATCCTTAATAATATCATATTAATATAATATTT
Organism: Salvia rosmarinus; assembly: GCA_036937905.1. Taxonomy (NCBI): domain Eukaryota; kingdom Viridiplantae; phylum Streptophyta; class Magnoliopsida; order Lamiales; family Lamiaceae; genus Salvia; species Salvia rosmarinus. The sequence continues at coordinate 50,341,831 of CM072817.1, forward strand.
ATGATACATCATCAATTGGATAAGAATTAAATTAAATATCACACTTTGAAAACCCTAATTTTCGATCACCTCATGTATTATATGCTAAATATTTTATTTTCTTCCAATTAATAGCTATGTGACATAATATTGATCTTAGATAATAATTTAGATCATAGAAAAATTAATTAAGATTGATTTCATATACTTTAGTAAAGTTATCGGCAAATAATCCAAAATTAAGAATAAATTATCAAACTATTATTCTTTTCATAATTAATATTATTTTCATGAAGAATTACATAAATATAATGATATTATATCATAAAATAAATTTTTGGGATTTTTCTAAGCAATTTCCCAATTTATTCGAAAACTAGGGTTTTCTAGGATTTAATTTTTATAAAATCCTTTTCTTACCTTATTTCATAAATTTTGAAATTTCTATAATTCCCATGAGATAAGATTGATCTAGAACCATTATATTTATCAAGTATATAATTTAAATAAATTATTTAATACAATTATCACATAAAAATCATGATTTTCGAATTTCCCATAAAATAATACTTAAATTTCGAAAATCATGCAACTAATATTTAAAATATTATTTCCTATGATATTCTACACATTTCTACACATTTCTAAGAGATAAACATTATCTCTTAATTAATCATGACCTTATCTTATCTTTTATGAAAATATCATAGCAAATCTTATCTTAAAAATGTCATTTTCCAACCTTATCACATCCACCTCATGCTTAGGTGTTCAAGATAATTATCTTATCATATATTATAAGATAAACATGACAACTCATCACATAAAATCAAGTGATCATATAATAATTCACAAATTAATTCTTTATACACTAAATTTTCGAAAATCTCCTTTAAATAAGGAAAAATATTTCTTTCTCTTCCTTAATGTATATCGAATATACTTAAAAACACATTTAAAAATTATTTCGTTCAAATTTTCAAGAGAAATTTCAATTTATTCAAAATCGACAATTACCGACGTTCAATTTTATACTCGTTTCTATCGTACTGTTCCTTTTTATTTTCGAAATTTTTAAGCCCAGAAATTCGGGGTATTACAGTGTAAGACAAAATTTTATCCTTATCTCTTATGCTTTATTATGTCACCTTATCTCTTTAATTAATGTATTGGATCATAGTTGTCACAAAATAATTAAATCACAACTTTATAATATATATGTGGCATTTTCGGCCACTATGAGATCATTAGGATAAGTTTTTATTTTTTTCATATCATATACTATATTATTATTATATTATAAGATAACATTTGAAAAGTCAACATTTGAAAACTATTACATGTGTCACTATTATAAAGTGTGAAATCACAATTCTCAACCTTAGAAAATAAAAATTTTCGGCCATTACTAGGATCCAACCTTAGGTTACTTGTTCAAATTGAATTCTAACTCTACTTTACACCTATTAATGTGATAAGGTCATATCTTATCTTCACACATTTCAAAACATGCCATAAAACAATTTAATCACATAAATTTCATGAAATTTTCGGCACATATGATCCATTTGTCCTCCAACTTGTGCAAGTTGCTAATACAACTCATATTATCCTCAATAATATCATATTAATATAATAAATGTGATACATCATCAATTGGATAAGAATTAAATTAAAATTCACACTTTGAAACCCTAGTTTTTTCGAAAATTGTAGGATTATACAAATATTTTATTTTCTTGTATTAAATGGCTAATACATAGTTATGTGACATATTATAAGTCCTAATTGATGATTTAAATCATAGGAAAATATTTAGAACAATTTTAATTCACAAAACCCTAATTTCGATTTTTATGGTTTTCGAAAATTGCTAAATAATTCAATTTTGATTCCTTAATTCTCTAGCATTATTTTGATGATAAATAATGCTCTTATATCATAAAATAATCATAGGAATTTGAATTTTATAATTCCATGATCATTTGGCCAAATTATCGAATTATCTCAAAACGTAGACGTTTGAAACGTCTCTAAATTCACATAATTAAATCATCTCTAAAATGTCCAAAATAAAGTTGTAACAACTTTATTTATTCATATAATAATAAGGAATTTCGATTTCTAAGCTTAAATGCTTAAAAATACTGTAAGGCTTAACTGTTGAATTTAACCTACGTTAGAACAATACGTTCGAAGGAATATCAGAAACTATATTCCTTAATTCACTAAGCGTCAGTGAATGTCACACAGAAATTATCAAATTATGCATAGTCAAAATCGAGTGTTGACTGATTAAGATTTTAATTATCGAACTTAAAACCCTAATTACGATTTATATTATCGTAATTAAGCGTTAAAACTCATGGATATTACAACGAGTCCTTGCCATCTAACACGCATAAATCTAGCATAAGTCAATCTGACATATCTAATAAGCGTATAAGATAAACTGAATATATCATAAGATTTTAATTCAAGATTTCATGAAATTTTCTAAGCGGTGAAGCTTGGAATTAATTTCCATCTTAATTCCTTTATTAAATGGAATGTATTTATTTAGTAAGTATGAACTTACCGTGACCATTTTGAGATGAGTCGATTTTGAACGCTTTTGAGACGTTAACGCCAACGCCTAGAGACGTTTTGAAAATGAGTTTAATGCTCGAGAAATTATAATAATTAATTTCCTATTATTATTTTATATAATTACAGTATCGAACTTAAAACCCTAATTACGATTTATATTATCGTAATTAAGCGTTAAAACTGCGGGATATTACAACGAGTCCTCGCCATCTAACACAGACAGTACTAGCATAAGTCAATCTAGACATATCTAATAAGAAGATAAGATAAACTGAACATATCTGTTAAGCAGATAAAAAAATCCAAACATATCTAATAAACAGATAATTGTTATCAGCAAAGGTTCTCATGTATAACACACATCATAGCTCTACTTATTCTACTGGGGAATCCTACTTTTTAGTAGCATTCTAAGATTCTTATCGCACTATAGAGTTCTCGTTCTATGTAAATCATAAGACTAAATTCAACTGATTCTTTGATCACATTCTTATTTTTCTTTCTAACGAAAAAGTCATAGTCATATTGGATTTCCGTCGTGTGTGAACATCCAAACGAAAGACTATACTCATGTCACTTATCGTATAGTGACATTAATCCTTTCATCATCATCCTTCAATTGTTGTCATCATCGTTTTGCATCTTGATTCTTTTGGTGTCTTCACTTTTGTTTTCGTTGTTCTTGTTTGAAAACTCGCTTTGTTTTCATTTGATCTTTGCGTTCATGCTCGTATCGATCTTTTGCTTTCGATCTCGAGTCTATCTTTTCTTTTGTTCTTGTAATGGAATGGAAGTATCAAATCCATACTTCTATGTTCTTTCGCAATAAGTGATCATGCTTCTTATATCGTCTATGTTCTTTTGATATAACATATCCATCATCATAATTAACTTGAGATTTGAAAATAAGATTTCAAATATTTAGAACATAGCTCGTTTATACATGCGCATTTCTTTAAATTTTCGAAAATTCAACATTTCATCTTTGGCACATCATGTCCATTTTCGATTATTATCAATCATTTCCATCTTTGATCACTTTGTGTAACTTTCATTTCCAACATCTTTCCATAATTTTCTTTTCAAATCATTTGTCATAATATTCATTGATTTCAAATCAATTGCACAACTTTCATTGATTTCAAAAAAAAGTTTCGAAATTTCCCTTTTTAATCCTTTTCATAACTTTTTTTTAATCAATCTTCATAACTTTCTTCACTTTTAAAACATGATTTCAATCCTTTTCATCTTTGAACTTTTCATTTCAAAACTTGAGAAGGAATCATTTACCTCATCCCGGTTGAGCTTGATGTGATGGAGTGTTGAGCACAGTCAGCTGAATTTCTAGAAGTCTAGTGACTCAATCTAAACTTAACTTTGAAAGGAGGTTTTGGATTCAAAGAGCGAACTGCTCTGATACCACTTTGTAACAGCCATCTAGTACTAATGACGGATTAGGAGGGACTATTACTTGAAACAGTAATTAAGAGACATGAAAGACAATTAATTACAGACTTGTGAGACATATATCAAATAAACTAGGAAACTTCAAACCATTAGATATAAGGCTCACATAATTTACATGTGAGACTAGACCAACAGATCTTTAACAAAAGGGTTCAACTGATCTGAAGGTATTTAATAGTCAACTTCAATACATAACTTAGTGTTCTTTGAGGTGGAAAAATATGTGAATACACATATTGATGCGTCCCACACGCCTCGCTGAGCTTATCCTCGCTAGATATAAGGTCGGGTCCAAACCTTCCCTTTGAGCGCTTTTGGGGTGAAGTTAGGTGCCCACCTTATCATTTAGTATCTGAGCCGACCTTCCATTGGGTCGGTGTCTCATAAAGTTCGCGGATCGCCGACCGAGGCGATCGGGTCTTATGGGGGTGGGGATGATCGTCCCACATCGCCCATGAAGCTTATCTGGGCTAGATATAAGGTGGGTCCAAACCTTCCCTTGAGCGCTTTTGGGGTGAAGTTAGGGTGCCCACCTTATCACATATGAAGATGTGTAGTCGAGGTTCTACTTATCGGTGACAAAAAGGTTCCGACTGCTCAACACATCTCCATCCATCATCAGCTCAACTTGCACATTTAAAACAAACAAGCAGGGCTGAGTACAAGAATGCACTCAGTGGACTTATGCCAAAACCATTTTATCATAACATTAAATTATCGCCCCATCAAGAAGATCTGAGGGTTTTATTTGAAAAGGCCTTGTGTTTACTAAAACACTTTTTTTCATTTCATAATCATTGTCTGGCCAGACATAAATCCTTTGTATATATGATCCATATCCTTTCCTTTCCTCATATAACATTATTATTAACGCCGTAGAAGTAGGCCTCCTTCTACGTCGCTGTGACCGGCCGAGAATTATCCTTTCAGCACACAGTCACCCTTAAGTGTACACGTTAACCCTAGCCAGGAATTGACCCTCCGGCATAGGATCCGAATTCGATTTTCATTCATAAGTTGGTAGCGAACCAACAACATTCATCATTCAATCATGGATAGGATCCATACATAAAAACATAAACATTTGGGCAGGTAATTAAATAAAATATTTCATCATCATTTCTTGAAATAATGCATCGTAAATAAAACATTTGATAAGCATTTTATCTTTAATGAGTAAAGTAAAGCCCACCTGGTATGTATGCTTCTCACACAGACTTTCCTTAACATCAACGATCAAAACGCGTCCCACCTTTACGTAAGGTGCCAAAGAAATGTGGTCTCATCAAGCGAAGCAAACTTCATCTTCTTAAGGTTTGATGTGGATGTAACATAATTAAATGTATTATGTTTAGCAGAAATAGTATTGTAATAACCCGCAGTTTTAAAAGCCTGATTACGGTATTTAAAACCCGTAAATTAGGATTTCACTGAGATGTTTAAATCAGTATGAAATCGAACATGATTTCAATTAATTAGGAAGGAATGATTTCCTGTCTTACATTCACTGAAATTGTGAATGTAAGAATCGAAAGTTTTTAAGGTTCATCGACAGTATTATTTTAACATCGATAGCACATCGACAGTTGAAATTTCATGATTTTTCTAAGCAATCAAGCTTAGAATTATTTCCTATTATCAATAGGATATATTAGTAAATGATTACGATTATTTTACGACCATTCCGAGATGACTCGATACATAACGTTTTCAAACGTTGACGTTTTGAAATAAAACGAAAGATGGTTTTATCGATCTATAAATTATAGGAATTTATTTCATATGATTATTAAATGATATTACAGTATTAATAAGCATTAAAATGGTGCTAGAACTTTGTGAATTATTTTTGAACATCTTGTAATTCTCGAAAACCCTAAGTTTTTAAATTAGGGGTTTTCACGAAAAATGACACCATTATTTTATCCTATGCTATTAATTATCATCTAAATTATACTATATGATTTAGATGATAATTATTTAGCATGAAAATAAATTATTTAGCATGAAAATAAATTATTTAATGTGTGTTTGGCAAAAGTGCCGTGTACTATGTATATAGGTATAACAAAGTGTGTTTTTATTTGTATCAATCTTGCATGTGTATATACATGGTATATAATCAGATTTTATTATTAATTCCCTTTTAATAATTATATTGAACCTATTTTCAGATTTCCTATGTGTAGGCACTCATGAGAGTGCCCACTATCTACTGAAATATTGATGGAAATGTGAAGGCTCTTGTTGTGTATTGGGGAGGGGTGGCCGAGAATGGGGTGAGTATAGGGGGGGATTACCTCAGATTTTATTCATTATTCACTTACACTCAAACACCCCAACACTCCAAACAATTCATCTCTCTCCAAGCCTCTCATCTCTCTCAAGAAAACTCATCTTCTTCCCCCCATTTCCAGCAAGAACCGAGAACACCACCACCTCTTTCAAGCTTCATTTTTTCTTCTTTTCTTCTTCTCTTCAACACCTCAACACCTTGTACCTTGTCCATTTAATCTATATCAACAAGGTAGGTGTCGATTCAAGCATGCTTGTTTTTGTTTTTTTTTTTTTAAAAAAAAACTATCGAACATAATGCAAGAGCATTGCATGTGTTCTAGACTTTTTATTTTGAAAGATCTTGTGTATATATGTTAGTTGATGGTAGATAAATATGGGTGCTTGTGTTCTTATTCTTTTTAAGTCTTGCATGTATGATCTAATGTGAAAATCTTTTGAATCTATGAGTGTATGATGTTCTAAGAATGTATAGCATACTATTTGGAAGCCTAAATCATGTTTTAAAAATTTATGTGAACTTGTATGAAAAATGTGGGATATGGCCTAGAGCTATAAGAATTTAGTTGAGCATGAATTTGTGATCTATGATGTTATATGTGTCATAGTATTTATTTGAAAATTTTAGAAAATCCATGCTATTTTTCTCTTGGAACCGAGGCATGTACAAATATATAAGTGGGTGTATGATTTTTATTTTGTACATGCAATCTGATATTATTGATTTATGTTGGATTGAAAATGCATATGAATTTATTTAGGAATTTTTAGAAAGCATATGCTATTTTTCAAGAAAGGACCGAGACCTATATGTGTACTATATGGGTGATTAATTTTTATTTAAGGCATGCAATTTCATATAATTGATCTATGATATTATGTGAGTCCATAGCCATTTGTTTGGAATTTTAGAAAAATCCTATCTATTTTTTTTCCAAAAAGGACCGTGAGGTATGTGTTGGTATATATTGATGAATGATTTTATTTTATGACATGCAATAGCATATTATTGTTCTAGGATGTAAATTATACACTATATGTCACGACCCCATTCCGGACCAACCCGGACTGGAGGGCGACTAGTACTAGGAGTAGTACTTTAGGGGTTACATGAATAAAATAGAGATGCGTGAAAATAAGCTAACATGCTTGAACAGAATACGAGATGATGTTATATTGTTTTTGAAAAGGTTTAGGCCATCGGACCCCAAAACTTGGCCCGATCCGATGGACCTCAATAGTTTGTAATATAAAGCATAAATAAAAGAGTTTAGAGTGTAGCAGCGGAAAGTGTGTGAATACATATATGACGATATGCATTCAAGGTATAAACCACAAATTCAAGTAAATCGGTCAAGGACACTGGACTCCTCAACACTTTCCCCATCATCACCATCAAAGCTCAACCTGCACATTTAAAAACAAACATGCAGGGCTAAGTACAAGAAATTGCACTTAGTGGACTCGTGCCGAAAACATTTGGTAGAGTTGGATTACGCTGCCAATATTGGGTAAGTCACAAGGGTTTTAATTAAAATGCCTTGTGCTTACCAAATCATTTTCAGTTCGTAAACATAGCTCGGCCGAGCATTTTCTTGGTGTGTATGGTCCGTATCTCATAGTCACAATACATAATAATAAATAATAATAAACGTCGAGAGGGAGGCCTCCCATCTACGACGCCGTGACCGGCCGTAATCCCGTACAGCGCACAGTCACTCTCTGCAAGCGTATGTTATAACACAGCGTATAGTTCCAACCTTCACGCCAATCCTAGCCAGGCATTTATCATCCGGCACAGGACCCGACATTAAAAAGGTTGGGTGCTACCACAACAAATGATATAATAGTTCCAACCATCTCCACAGCCCTACCCGGGCATAACAGATAGGATCCATACACAAAACGAAATATTTTTGGCAGGTAATGCAGTAAAACATTTGATAAACAGTTGTAGTATAAGTGCTGTAAATAAATTCATTTGGTATGACAGTAAAGTCATATTTTTGAAGATAAGAAGCCCACATTTTGAGGTAAGAAAGGGAAGCCCACCTGGACTATGGTTTGTTGTAAAAGTCCTAGGTTCGTTCGTTCGTCAAAATCCCGTCATTGCGTTGCGTCCCACACCTTTACGGCGAGGTTTTAGTACGTCGCTCAAGTCTTCGAGACTTTCGAAAACTAAGATAAACTTCGATATTTCATATCGATGTAGACCGAATTTCTTAGTGAATTGATACGTCTCTAACACGTATACGATTGACTTGTTCTCGTTATTAGAAACTTTCAACGATATAAATGCGTTTTCGATATATGGATTTCATTTGTGAAATCCTTTCTTATAATAAGGTATCATACTCAATTAGTATATCTTACGGCGTCTTGGACGTTTATAAATGTATAATCGCACGTTTGACTTGAAAGTCAACGAAGTCGACATTGATCGACAAAGTCAACGATTTTGACCTTTAATAATAGTAACTTCTTACTATTTTGTTTTATAAATCGAATTTGATCGATTTGAAAACGTAAAGTCCTATTGCTCGATTTATCTTGTAAATCAAGGACTTATGATTATTTTCGCATTTTTAATAACCCTTTTATAAATAAAAGCGTATTTTGGTATTTAAAAACGTTATAAAATGAACGTTCGTCTCAAACATAGCAATCTATGTTTATAAAATTTTGTAAAATTTAAAAACTGTCCAGAATATCATTTTAGTAAATTTTCATAAATAAACTGTTTTAAAAAGGATTTTAAAATCCTTATTAATTATCGATAATTTCGATAATTAGATTAAAAATACTAAATGACTTTTGAAAAATTTTCTAAATTAATATAGTGTATTATTATACACTATGGTCCAGAATATGAATTTATGAAATTCATATAACACTGTTTGCTAATTATTTATATATATATATATATATATTCACGGTAATTACAAATAATAGGGAATAATCATCCAAAAATCCCCAAAATTGATATATACTTATAATAACATCCCAACATCAGTATATAATATTTATATAACCCATAGTTACTCATAACTATTTATTTCACAATATGTAACAATGTTCACGGTAATAATAAGATAATTACCAAATAAATAGCAAACAATTTCTAAAAATTCTAAATAAATTCCAACATCAATAAACATTATATTATAACATTGTAACATCATAACATCAACCAAAATAATTTAAATCGTCACCATATGAGCTTGTAATGCTCTCGGCTTTTTCGATTAAAATTAGTATTTGGTTTTCAAAAATTCCAACAATTATATACTATGTTTGTACACTATAGTATAGTAATATAACATCATAACAATCATCAAAACCAATTAAATCATCACCTTATTGAGCACATAGCTCACGGCTTTTTTGATTTATTTATGGTATTTGATTTCCAAAAATTCTAATTAATTTACACAATGTATAAATAATATACTAAAGCATTAAAACACCATTACATGTTCAAAAATAAAATCATACATCAACAAATGTTTTCCTAATGCTCTCGGCCTTAATTAAATATTAAGCATATGGTTTTCAAAAATTCTAATTAAATCATATAACCTATAATCAATACCCTAAAGCATTAATATGTCATTATATGATTAAAACAAAAATTATACACCAAGGTATTTATTTAAGAAGCTCACGGCATTCATGAAATAAATAGCTAGGGTTTTCCAAAAATTTTAATTAACATACCATAGGTTTAAATCATAACATACATCAATATTTCATCATTAAAAAGTTCAAGAAATAATCGGTCATCAACATTTTATTTTATAAAGCTTTGAAAATTTATTAACACGTCCTATGGTTCGAAAATAATATAAGCATGCTAGATCCATTTCAAAAATTAAATATACAACAACATATGATTATCTAAGCATACATTTCATATATTTTTCAAATAAATCATCAAGAACAACATTCTCATGCTCAAGAACATTTAAAACATACATAAATATATGTATATAGCATTCGGTACTCACACACACATATATAAGCATGCTCGATTTTCTTGAATAAGGAAGGTAGAATAATCGAAGCTATGGTCTTGTTTTACCTTGAAATAGCTATGGAATCACAAGAACAACACTAGGGTGTCTAAAGTTTTCGAAATAGAGGAGGAAGAAGAAGAAAATTTTTGAAGATGGAGAGGGAGAGGGCTCGGTTCTTGGAGCAGATTTTTGGAGATGGAGAGAGTGTTTTGAGGGTTGATACAAAATGGAATAAGGTTAATGAGTGTGGGTGTGGAATGAGAAGAGTCTCTCCCCCTATTATCTCTCTCTCTCACAGATAACACACACCCAATGTAATACCCGTCTTTTAAGCTTACATTTTGCATGGCACGTTTTTCGAGAAAAGGTCGAAGGTTGACTTTTGTTTCGGTGATGCGACCGTCACGAAACCTCGAGCGTTGTGAAGAGTGTCTTATGACGAATTCATAGACACTAAGTATCGAGTTTTCGACCACCCATGAAGGTTTAGCCTTTCAGGGAAGTTATCGAAAACCGGACTTTTCATTGGTCTTTTAAAGCATATCTTGTTTATAGTCATTGTGTCCGGTATTTTATTTCGTGTCCATGGGTACCAAGTTTGCTAAATTTGAGTCCGTTTGCAAAGTTGCGTCGGTTTTGCGTTTTCGAAAAGGCGCTTGCATGTGACATGACCCCCTTTTCCTATAAATAGGAGGCTAGGGCCTTCATTTTCAACGTTCATTTCCTCCGTCTCTCGTGTTTCGGAAGAGCCGAGCAGCTCAGTGCTGCTGCGGAGGCACTGGAGGAGTGGGGATCGGCGGGAGGCTCGGCGGCGCCATTCTGTGCGCCGAGCCACCACCGCCGATCAACCACCCCCGCAGCCCGTTTTCGGTTTTGTCCTTTTCTTGTTTTGATTCCGCCTTTTAGTAGATCGTATGGCATAGAACTCGGGATTCTAAAGGGCGAGGCAGGGAAAAGCGGCGGGGTCGGCCGATTTAGCCAAACCGCCGCCGTTTAGCTCACACCGCCGTGAGCTTGTTGGCGCCGATTGGTGGCGACGAGCCACCTTTTGCTCTGGTCCTTTAGGTTTTGAGTTCGGGCTATGCATTCTACTAAAGTACCGATTAGTTTTACGCTTTTTCGCGTTTACGCATGTCGGGATGTTTTCCGTTGCTTGAGTTTTCTAAAGGAAGTACATGCCCGGTTATCCATTTTCAACGTCGTTTGTCATTCCATGTTCGCCGTTATGCATATTGCTTATGTTTCCATTTTCATGCATCGATTTTGGATGGTTTATCCTAGATCCGAGGATAGCATCGATTTTTGAAGCTTCTTGCTAAGATTTGAGTCGACTTGCATGCATGCATATTTTGAAGGTACCCTATTATAGGTCTTGATGCCACGAATATATTTCCCTTCGCATCGAGTTGATTTGAAAACCGAGAGAGTGCCAAATGTGGGTTCGAAAAGTGAAAACCCTAATTTTGCTACGATCATCGTTTGGATCACGTTGTTGCTTTGCTTTGTGGGAAGTGACCCCAAAAGTTGTTCCGTCTTGTTACTGGTACCTACCAAAGGCGATCGGTGAAGTCATCGGATCCGTAGATATCTCGGTTGGCGTTTTAAATGCATTCGGGTTGGGTTATATATGCTTATTTTGAGTTATTTACTCGATATTTCAAAATAAAACATGTAAGCCGTAAAATGTTTTTGTGAAATTATTCTCGTTCTCGATCCAAGATATGGTTCTATCATGGTTGTGCACGGATCTCTATTCGGTGGGTTGATCACCATCTTGAGTATTGATCATAAGGGGATAGACCCGAACACGTGGTTATGGTTACGAAGGATAGACCCGGAAGTCCACACGGAAATGGTAATGAGGTGGTTATGGTTACGGCGAGATTTGACCCAAGTCCACACCGAGTTAGCCATTTGGATCGTTAGGGCGTGGGCAATGGATATGTTCCGGGCGAATGAATGTCATGTGATGGGTGGCGGGATACGTTCGAGCCGTGGTTCATGGTTCTATGATGGGAGTAACAGAATAACGGATCGGTATCGAAAAATGGAAAATCTATTTTGCTTACTTAGAAGTGGATTCGTTTTTTAAACCTTCTAAGGTAAGTGCTCTAAACACGACCTCATGATTCTTTTGATTTATGATAAAAACCCACCGAGTGCGCTAGTACTCACCCCAAACTCTTTTCAAATCTTTTCACGATGGAGGAGGGTTGGACTGGCGGCGAGGGGTGGAGCTGCGGGTTCTTCATGCTATGCTTCCGCGATGTTGTGTTATATCGCACTACGATAACTATGTATTCTTGTCCCTTATTTGCTTTCGATTGGGAACAAGATTTGTTATGTTATTCTCACGTGAGTCTCGATCTGAGCATGCTATGTGGTTGACGGTCTAGTTAACGAGGATGTAATGCTATTTTGCTTTCTTGCATTACTTATAATAAACCAAGATCATGTTTTACGAAGTTATGATATCGATATTATTACATTGGTGGATTGTTTGTGCACCCTCCCTTCGGATATGTCCTAGTTATAGAGGAGATCTTGCCCGATTTCATGGTCACATCTTCTTATCATGTATGTTATATGTATCCCCTCTTCCCCGCTTAACCCCTCACCCCTAATCACACCCCAGCATCCGTGCCTTCCCTCGAAATTAGGCGTGACGACAATGTCGAGCAATGGTTCTTGGCTTTGTTCTCTAGCTTTGTTATCCGATATCAAAGCGGTTTGTTTGCTTTATATCATGTGCGTTCTTGAAATTGAGTGTTTAGAACTTGTTCTTCTAAACTGCATTTATCGTCTGACTACCCTCGACCTCACCGTCAGTCCGCCTCCTTTAAAAAAAAAAAGGGGATGAGGTATGTGTTTATTTGCTGATGCTTTATGTGGCTATGTGATGCTTGATATGATCTTGGTTTCATGTGCTTTGGCCTGATAAGAGTTTACGCGATGTAAACGTGATATGGATGAGATGTGGTTGGATGGTGATATGGATGTGGAAGTGATTGTTGATGGAGCAAAGGGCCTGTGTGGCTGTGATATGAAAATCGTTTATATGATATGATGTGATTGATGTGATCACGTATGGTTGATGTAAGTCTATGTGTTTACATAGCAATGTATTGTTGATTGAAAATCTTGTTTATTTTGATAAACGAGTGCTTGTGTGAACCACGTATTTGCTTACGTGATTATTATGATAAATATTGATATTGATATGGATATGTGTTGAAATGAACATGTGTATGAGACATGATTACCCGGATAGACCGGGAGAAAAGGAAGCGTGAATATTTGTTGTTGTTTTATGGTGAACTAACATGTAGGTTTATGGATATTCATGGCCCGCATAACGTTGGTTAAGATCTCCGAGAATGGATGAGCATATCCGTAAATTCGAGGAATGTACCCGAATATTCATGAGCCATTGGGAGTATTTACGGGAAGATTTGTTGGGTTATGGAGAAAGGTTCGAGATAGTGGGAAAGTGTCGAATCGAGGCCTACTATCGGATGGTGAAAAAGCTACCGGCAGGTTGGCAACCATGGGCGGCGAGCAAGGACATGTGTTGTTCGGACGGGATCTATCACGAGGCACCTTACCTTGGACTTTCTTGAGTTCGCTTGCTCGAGTATGGAGGCGATGGGCGACCACCGAGTATACCATCGAGGAGGATGTGGTTGCGAGACACCTCGAGGACCGATCGGATCGATGATAGGGATGATGTTCCCAAGAGCCATTGGGAGAACAACCATCAATCGAGCGATCGCCAGCATCGAGATACACCGTCACTACACCTCCATCGACGATCCTTACCTTCCCGAGGACCCAAACGACTTTGGGCGTGAACTTCGGGGCGAGAGGTATTGTCCGTCCGGCGTGGCGAGGAAGAAGCCCAGGATCAGGATCTTCATGCCACCGAACTGTGTCAGGCTGGCATCCAGGGAAGGCGACTCTGAGGAAGAAGAGGAGGACCCAGATGAGAACGAGGAGGATAGTGAGGATTCGGAGGACCCGTAATCGGATAGCGAATGACTCGATGAGGTCGGGCACATTGAGGAAGAAGCAAGCGCGAGATGCGGACCGAGGCACGCTTTCACGATACTCGAGCAATCGAGCACAACTTGGATGGGATCATACCAAGAGAGGCTTCTTCCATGCGGGATCGCTTTTGAGCGGCGGCCAATTGAAGCCACGATTGGAAGGGAAAGAGAGGATGAGGAAAGGCAGAATGGAACCGCTGGGACTAGCGGGGAATAGTGGATGGATATGGAGGACAGAGATCTAGGTAGTCGGTGTGTACAGTGACAGTCGCAGAGTCTGCTAGAAGCATGGACAGAGCGGCATCTTTTGACAGTGACCGGAGTCAGATTCTTTTGCTCACATCTGACCTTTTTTGACTGACATACCTTGATCTTGTATTTTGACAGTCCTTCATGGACACTGAATATTACTGATACTAACGCCTATGACGGGATGTTTATGTTTTGATGCTTATATGTGATATGAGCTATGCCATGATGATATATGATCTATGTGATGTGTGATGATAATGTTATGTGAAATGCATGACGATGATATGTTGACAGGATTGCATGATTATATGTGATCGTGCGTGATATGTGATATATGTGATGATATGTGATATGGGTGATGATATATGTTATGCGATGATACCCTTATCTATGCGGCGTTTCTAATGTTTCAAACGTCGATGTACGAATGCCGAGAACAAGGAATCGGAGGAACAATAATGTGGAAGAAGCCCAGAACCACCTTTGGTTCGCCGCATGCGATCGAGAGTTTTCGCAGTGTAATCCCCCACATTCGACGGTCTCGGCGAACCGATCGGCAGAGCGGATACGATCCACGAAAGGATCTTGAATACATCGGTGCGAAGAAGCGTAAAAGTCGAATGCGCGATCTTTCGACTAACCGATGAGGCTGATTTACGGTGGGAATCCGTGAGAAGGACCTAACACCGGGACGGTGGGTAAGGTGTCGTGGGAAGATTTCAAGGAAGAACTCATGGAAAATGCGTGCTGGCGTTTACGACGAGAGAAGGCAAAACGAGTTCGGAATCTTCGTCGAGGAAGAAGGACGGTCACCGAGTGCGATCGCTCGTTCAATAAATGCATCACGTTATGCTCGCACTGGTTGGCACCGAGGCGCCAGGCGAGCGAGGTTCGAGAGAGGACTCCGACCGAGATCGAATTTCGCTCGTCGATCGGGAGATCGGCGTATGCGCGATCCCTGAACCGGGCATTAAACATTGAGTCGATGTTGCCCGGGAAAGAACGATGCCACCGGACAGCCATCGGCGGAGGAAGAGGTAAGAGAAATGGGAAGATCGAGGAAAGGCAATCGGTGTTCCAAGGAACGAGGCGGTCGATGATTCCAAGGAATCAAGGCATTGAGAGAAAGCGACCTTGGGAAGGAATTTCCAACCCATGCGGTGGAAAAACGCGGTGCGAAATGCCAAAGGAATCATTTCGTGAGTGCGGGCAAGGTAGCACCGAGTGCTATCGTTGTAAAGTCGGACATTACGCTCGAGATTGTCCGTTAGGAGGGCGGCCAGTGCAGCCACCAAGAAGGCATCCGACTCGCAGAGGCGAATCATGCTCGCCGAGGACAAACAACGGGGCAGAGGTCACCCTAGGCCAAACAAACCAAAGGCCACCGCGATAGCAAGGGTGTGCGCCTTGAATCGGCGGCGCAGCAGCTCAAGCTCCGGAAATCTTACGGTATAATCCATATGGTGATATACCCGTTTTGCTTTGTTTGATCTGAGGAGCCTCACATTCTTTCGTTTCGAGAATCGCGTGTGAGAGGTTGGGTTTGGTACCAATCACAGTACCACAAATTAGCATCCGTCGAGAAGTGCTAAAGGCGAAAAGAGATATGCGTAACCGTGAAGTAGAAATCGTGAGCGAAGGTCTTTGTCGATTTGCATGTCGTCGGAATGGAAGATTTCGATGTCATCTTTAACATGGATTGGTTGGAAAAGCACATGGCAACTATCGTTGTCTCGAGAGAAGTTGCTTTCGGACGGACGGAGAGTGGAAGTTTGTTTCCACGGCATAAGGATGGGTGTTTGCGTGCGATGATCTCGACCGGCGGTGAGGATGATCGAGAAGGAAGTTGTCAAACTTTCTTGGTAAGTTTGACAGGCACGATGAGCAGCATGGCGATTGCGAGAGGAGCCGATGGTGTGTGAATATCCGGATGTGTTTCCGAGGACTTGCCGGGTTTACCACGATAGACAAGTGGAATTCACTATTGATTTGGAACCGGGAGCGCGCCCGATATCAAAGGCACCATACGAAATGGCACTAAAGAATTGCAAGAAGCGAAAGCGCAGATTGCGGGAGGCTGTTGGATCTAGGTTTTATCCGACCTAGCGTGTCGCCGTGGGGAGCGCCATTACGTTCGTCAAGAAGAAGGATGGGTCAATGCGGATGTGCATTGACTACGTAGAGTGAATAAGGCGGCGATCAAAACGAATATCCTCTTCCAAGGATCGGCGATCTTTTGACCATTTCGAGGGCGAGTGTCTTCTCTAAGATCGATTTGAGGTCGCTACCATCAGGCTGAAGATCGGGAAGGAGGGCGTTGCGAAGACCGCGTTCGGGGCGAGGTATGGGCACTACGAGTTCATCGTGATGCCGTTTGGTTTGACCAATGCGCCGCGATCTTCATGGATCGATGAATCGAGTTTTCCATCGATGTCTGGATAGTTTCGTCTTGGTTTTATCGATGATATTCTCATCTATTCCAAGAATGCGAGTTGCATAAAGAACACCTCCGTGCTGTTACGGAAGCGTTACGGCGAGAGAGGTTGTATGCAAGTATAGCAAGTGCGAGTTTTGGTGAAAGAAGTGATGTTCCTTGGACATATCGTGTCCGCAGAAGGAATCAAAGTCGACCCGGTGAAGGTTGAAGCGATGAAATCGGAAGGTTCGACTAATGCCAATGAGGTTGAAGCTTTCTAGGCTTGGCGGATATTATAGACGTTTCATCGAAGGGTTTCGAAGTTGGCAAGGCCGATGGCGCAACAACTCGGGAAAGGAATCAAGTTTTCATGGTCCAAAGCTTGTGAAGCAAGTTTCAAGAGTTAAAGAAGAAGCTAACAACCGCTCGGTGTTAGCCGTGCGGAAGGAGCGATGGGTTTGTGGTCTACACCGATGCATCAAACTTGGTTTGGGTTGCGTTCTCATGCGAGCACGGAAGGTTATAGCTTACGCGTCTCGTCGATTGAAACCGCACGAGTTGAGCTACCCAACTCACGATCTGGAGTTAGCGGCGATCGTTCATGCGTTGAAGATTTGGAGCACTATCTCTATGGAGTTAAGTGTGAAATCTTCACGGATCACAAAACCTCAAGTATTTCTTTGAACAAAAGAGCTGAACATGAAGCGAAGGAGATGGCTAGAGTTGGTAAAGGATTATGATTGCTCTATCGGTTATCACCCGGAAAAGCGAATGTCGTAGCGGATGCTCTTAGTCGCAAGTCGAGGCGGTTGGGATATCTTCTTCTGTGAAAAAAGAGCTTATTCGAGATTTCGAGAAGCTCGACTGAAGTGATTCATCCGCGGAATCGGTGCAAGGATTCATCGCAGCTTTGACGGTGAACCGGATCTAAGAGAAGCCATCGTGAGTCGCAGCGAGGAGGCAATTCACGGAGAAGATGCGTTTGAAAGCAAGGCTAGAAGATAGCAAGGGTTTCACGGAAGCAAAGGATAACGCTACTATTCCGAGGAAGGTTATGTGTGCCACTCGATAGGGAATTGAGAGATAAAATCATGAGTGAAGCTCATGAGGCACCGTATCTGACTCGTCCAGAAGCACCAAAATGTCTGAGACCTTAAAAGGAACTTTTGGTGGGAAGGGATGAAAAAGGATGTAGCGCGTTTGTGGAGCGATGTTTGGCTTGTCGACAAGTGAAAGTGTACACCAGCGTCCGTCGGGATTGTTGCAACCGCTACCAATCCCGTGAGTGGAAATGGGATCATATCGGTATGGATTTTGTGGTGAGTTTTCCAAGGTCGTGAGGAGGAACTTGCTATATGGGTTGTCGTCGATGGATCGACGAAGTCGACTCATTTCTTACCGATCCGGATGACGTGCGGGTTAGATAAGCTTGCTCGACTTCGTCGAGGAAATCGTGCGGTTACATGGTGTGCGGTATCGATTCATCGGATCGTGACCCGAGGTTCACGTCGAGGTTTTGGAGGAGTCTGCGAGGAAGCCATGGGGACCAAGTGAATCTTAGTGCGGCATTCCATCCTCAAGCGGACGGTCGATCGGAAAGGACGATTCGGTTTTGGAAGACATCTTTGCGGCGATCGTGGCCCGCGTGAGGAGGAGGATTGGGAAGAGATACTACCTTTGGTAGAGTTTGCTATAACAATAGTTATCGAGCCACCATGGAATGGCTCCCTATGAGGCGTTATGCGGAAGGAAGTGTCGATCGCCACTTTATTGGGATGAAGTGGGCGAGAAAGATATTAGGACCGAGATGGTTCGTGACGGTCGAGGTTATCGATCGGATCAGCGAAGGATCGAGCCTTGAAGCGAGGCGAAAGTCTATGCGGACAGCGTCGTGACGGATCTTGATTCATGATCGGAGATCGTGTTTTCCTTAAGGTTTCCCGACGAGAGAGTCGTTCGTTTTGGGAAGCGAGGTGAGATTCTGACCGAGGTTCGTTGGACCTTCCGAGTTCTCGAGAGAATAGGCCCGTTGCTATAGGTTAGCTTTGCCGCCCGACGCCGGAGATGTTCACGGCGTGTTCACGTTTCTCGGAGAGAAATGCGTGTTCGACCCAAAACACGTGATCAAGCATGATCAGTGATTCTTGCTCGGGATCGAGTTACGAGGAAGGCCGGTGGCTATCTTGGAGCAGTCGAGGAATTGAGGAACAAGCGATTCCATTGGTGAAGGTGTTGTGGAATCACCACGGAGGAAGAAGCTACGTGGGAGTTGGAAGACAAGTTCGGGCTCGATACTCGAGTTGTTTTCTCCACGTGTTTGAAATTTCGAGGACGAAATTTTTATAAGGAGGAGGATGTAATACCCGTCTTTTTAAGCTTCATTTTGCATGGCACGTTTTCGAGAAAAGGTCAAAGGTTGACTTTTGTTTCGGTGATGCGACCGTCACGAAACCTCGAGGCGTTGTGAAGAGTGTCTTATGATCGAATTCATAGACACTAAGTATGCGAGTTTTCGACCACCCATGAAGGTTTGGCACTCAGGAAGTTATCGAAAAGGACTTTTCATTGGTCTTTTAAAAGCATATCTTGTTTATAGTCATTGTGTCCGTATTTTATTTCGTGTCCATGGGTACCAAGTTTGCTAAATTTGAGTCCGTTTGCAAAAGTTGCGTCGGTTTTGCGTTTTCGAAAAGGGCTTGCATAGCAATGCAAGACCCTCGCTTTCCTATAAATAGGAGGCTAGGGCGCCATTTTCAACGTTCATTTCCTTCGCCTCTCGTGTTTACGGAAGAGCCGAGCAGCTCAGTGCTGCTGCGGGCCTGCTGGAGGAGTGGGGATCGGCAGGGAGGCTCGGCCGGCGCCATTCTTGTTCTTGCCGAGCCACCACCGCCGATCAACCACCCCCGCAGCCCGTTTTCGGTTTTGTCCTTTTCTTGTTTTGATTCCGCCTTTTAGTAGATCGTATGGCATAGAACTCGGGATTCTAAAGGGACGAGGCGGAGAAAGCGGCGGGAGGTCGGCGATTTAATAAAACCGCCGCCGCCGTTAGCTCACGCCGCCGTGAGCTTGTTGGCCGCCGATTGGTGGCCGACGAGCCACCTTTTGGCTACGGGTCCTTTAGGTTTTGAGTTCCGGGCTATGCATTCTACTAAAGTACCGATTCCGCTTTACATTTTCGCGTTTACGCATGTCGGGATGTTTTCCGTTGCTTGAGTTTTCTAAAGGAAGTACATGCCCGGGTTATCCATTTTCAACGTCGTTTGTCATTCCATGTTCGTCGTTATGCATATTGCTTATGTTTCCATTTTCATGCATCGATTTTGGATGGTTTATCCTAGATCTGAGGATAGGCATCGATTTTTGAAGCTTCTTGTTTGCTAAGATTTGAGTCGACTTGCATGCATGCATATTTTGAAGGTACCCTATTATAGGTCTTGATGCCACGAATATATTTCCTTCGCATCGAGTTGATTTGAAAACCGGAGAGTGCCAAATGTGGGTTGAAAGTCGAAAACCTAATTTTGCTACGATCGTCGTTTGGATCACGTTGTTGCTTTGCTTTGTGGGAAGTGACCCCAAAAGTTGTTCGTCTTGTTACGGTACCTACCAAGGTCACGATCGGTAAAGTCATCGGATCGTAGATATCTCCCGGTTGACGTTTTCGATGCATTCGTGTTGGGTTATATATGCTTATTTTGAGTTATTTACTCGATATTTCAAAATAAAACATGTCGCCGTAAAATGTTTTTGTGAAATTATTCTTGTTCTCGATCGAAGATATGGTTCTATCATGGTTGTGCACGGATCTCTATTCGGTGGGTTGATCACCATCTTGAGTATTGATCATAAGGGATAGACCCGAACACGTGGTTATGGTTACGAAGGGATAGACCCGGAAGTCCACACGGAAATGGTAATGAGGTGGTTATGGTTACGACGGGATTTGACCCACAAGTCCACACCGAGTTAGCCTACCGGATACGTTCGGGCGTGGGCGACTGGATATGTTCCGGGCGAATGAATGTCATGTGATGTGATGGCGGGATACGTTCGAGCCGTGGTTCATGGTTCTATGATGGGAGTAACGAAATAACGGATCGGTATCGAAAATGGAAAAATCTATTTTGCTTACTTAGAAGTGGTTTACGTTTTAAAACCTTCTAAGGTAAGTGCTCTAAACACGACCTCATGATTCTTTTGATTTATGATAAAACCCCACCGAGTGCGCTAGTACTCACCCCAAACTCTTTTCAAATCTTTTCACGGATGGAGGAGAATTTGGGCCGAGCGGCCGAGGGGTGGGCTGCGGGTTCTTCATGCTATGCTTCCGCGATGTTGTGTTATATCGTACTCGATAACTATGTATTCTTGTCCCTTATTTGCTTTACGATTGGGAACAAGATTTGTTATGTTATTCTGTGAGTCTCGATACGAGCATGCTATGTGGTTGACCGGTCTAGTTAACGAGATGTAATGCTATTTTGCTTTCTTGCATTACTTATAATAAACCAAGATCATGTTTTACGAAGTTATGATATCGATATTATTACATTGGTGGATTGTTTGTGCACCCTCCCTTCGTGGATATGTCCTAGTTATAGAGGAGATCTTTGCCCGATTTCATGGTCACATCTTCTTATCATGTATGTTATATGTATCCCTTCTTCCCGCTTCTTAACCCCACCCCTAATCACACCCCGCATCCGTGCCTTCCCTCGGGAATTGGGGCGTGACACCCAATGGGGTGAATGGCAGCCCCATGATGTGGGTGTAGAATGATGATGAAGCTAGGCTAGTAAGGTGTTCATGCATTGGTCCAAAAATAGGTGGAGTGCATGCTTGGTTTAGTGATGATGGGCGACGGTTTTTAGGGTGTGTAGGGGTGGTTTAATTTTCTTGTTACACATAATACATGTATTAATCATAGTATAGATCATAGATATATAATACATGCCATTAAAATAATTAAATCACAACCTATACACATTTTCGAAAATACCGATAGAAAATTAAGAAAATAGGAATAAAATACAATTTACACCTATTATTGATACTCATGCCATTTTCGTCCCAATTATACACATATATATCATAATATATGATTTAGATATTAAATAATATCATAGGATAAAATTATAGCATTAATCAATGCATAAGAAACCCTAATTTCGAAAATTAGATTTCGAAATTTATAAAAATCTGTTTTCGATTTTTAATGATCTAAAAACTGATTTCATAGCTTAATAACACTCATATATATCATATTATAAAGTTTAGATACCATATGATAATTTAATAGTGTCATTTCATGTGAAAAACCAAAGTTTATAAACTTAGGGTTTTTGAGAATTTCAATATCAAATTATCGAATTTTAATAACTGAAAATTCGATTTTAATAATTAATAATACTGAAATTATATGAAATAATAATAGGAAATTAATTATTATAATTTCCCGAGCATTAAACTCATTTTTCAAAACGTCAAACAGACGTTGGCGTTAACGCCTCAAACGTTCAAAATCGACTCATCTCAAAATGGTCGCGATAGTTCATACTTACTAAATAAATATATCCCTTTAATAAAGGAATTAAGATGGAAATTAATTCCAAGCTTCCTTTCGAGAAAATTTCATGAAAAGGCGGCGTTCGATCTGCGTTTGATGTTTAAAAATATTGACTAATCATTTCGTAATATTTCAATCCTTTATCCACAATCCTTAGTGAATTATGAAAAGGAATTCGTTATAACGATATCGTATCGAAATCACAAGATTCGATGTCGTAAAAGATAATATCTGGCAAAACCCTAATTACGGGTTTAGAAAACCGTAATCGTATATTCGTTTCTTTGGAATATTACATTCCACCCCTTCTGAAAAATTTCGTCCGAAATTTGTATACCTTTAGAAAAATAAGTGGGGTATTTTTCCTCATTGCTTCTTCAAGCTCCCACGTGGCTTCTTCTTCGTCTGTGGTGTCTCCACAACACTTTAACTAACGGAATCGACTTGCTCCGTAGTTCTTTGAACTTTGTGGTCAAGTATGGCTGCGGGTTCTTCCTTATAGCTCATGTCCGCTCGAGGATCACGTCGTCTTGATGAATCACGTGCGTTGGGTCGTGAGCGTATTTTTCGTAATTGCGAGGCGTGAAAAACATTATGGACGTTCCCTAGGTTTGGCGGAAGAGCCAACCTATAAGCAATGGACCTATCCTCTCTAGGATCTCATATGGTCCTATAAAGCGGGGTCTAAGCTTTCATTTCGGGCCTAACTCGACAATCCTTTTTGATGGAGAGACCTTAAGAAAGACTTTGTCTCCATCCTCAAATTGTAGCTTCGGATCTCAGACGTATCGGTAAGATTTCGTCGTCATCCGAGCTTCTTTTATCCTCATCCTAATTTGTCGAGCGATTTCGATCATCTCGCTCACCGCATCGGGCCCTATAACTTTTCTCTCACCGACTTCATCCCAATAAAGCGGTGATCTACACTTGCCATCTGAGGGCTTCGTGTGGGGCCATGCCTATCGTCGCTGATAGTCGTTGTTGTAGGCAAACTCAATCAGAGGTAAAATATCTTCCCATTTTGCACCTCGATCCAATACTACGGTTCTAAGCATATCTTCAAGCGTTTGGATCGTTCTTTCCGATTGTCCATCAGTTTGTGGGTGGAAAGCTGTACTAAAATTTAATCTCGTACCCAGTTCTCGCTGCAAGCTAATCCAGAATCTGGATGTGAACTTGGAGTCTCGATCAGAGGTAATAGACTTTGGCACTCCATGTAGTCGTACAATTTCCTTAACGTGCATACCGCGAACTTATCAGATCCATAAGTGCTTTGAATAGGTAGAAAGTGAGCACTTTTGGTAAGTCTATCCACAATTACCCATATGGCTGTGTTTCCTCTTCTCGATTTGGGTAAGCTTGTAACGAAATCCATCGTTATATCGTCCCATTTCCATTCAGGGATTTCTAACGGTTGTAACTTCCCGTAGGGTCGTTGGTGTAGTGCTTTCACTTGTTGACAAACAAGGCAGTTTCTCTGAAAGAAGCTATGTCTCGTTTCATGCCTTCCCACCAAAATTTTTTCCTTGGTCTTGGTACGTCTTAGTCTTGCACAGGTGGGCGGTGTAGGGCGTATCGTGAGCCTCACTCATGATTTCGTTCTGAAGCTCTGCGTCGTCAGGAACGCATATCCTACCTTCAAACAATAAGGCGTTATCCGGTGCCTCTTGGAAATTCTTGAATCCTTCAGACCTTAGTCTTTCTCGGATCTTTTCCAACTTTTCCTCAATCCTTTGTCTCTCGACAATTCTTTTTCTTAGATCGGATGTCAGTGTGAGTGTAGCGATACAGCTCACAATTGTCCTGGGTGGTTCAACCAGTTCAATCTTCATCCTGCCAAACTCTTCAACGAGTTTTTCCTCTTGTACAAAGAGACATCCTAACTTGGTATGGCTCTTACGACTCAAGGCGTCAGCTACTACATTCGCCTTGCCCGGGTGATAGTTAATACCACAGTCGTAATCTTTTACCAATTCAAGCCATCTTCTTTGTCTCATATTCAGATCTCTTTGTTCGAAGAAATACTTCAAACTCTTATGATCCGTGAAGATCTCACATCTCACACCGTAGAGATGGTGTCTCCAAATTTTTAGTGCATGAACTACAGCTGCTAGTTCCAAGTCGTGGGTTGGGTAGTTCGGTTCGTGGGGGTCTGCGAGTTGTCGGGATGCATAAGCTATCACCTTTCCTTCTTGCATCAAAACACTGACCCAGGTCCGGTCTTAGATGCGTGTATAGACTACGTGCCACTTTGTCCGCTCGGGATGCTAGAACCGGTGCATCGGTCGATTTTTCTTTGAGTATTTGGAAACTTCGTCTCGCACTCATCATCCAAGCGAACTTGATTCCTTTCCCGAGTAGTCAAGTTATTGGCCTTGCAATCTTGGAGAATCCTTCATGAATCTCCTATAGTAGCCACTAATCCTAGAAACTTCTAATTTCGTCTTTGCGTTTTGGTGATTTCCATTCTGCACGGCCTCTACTTTGGTGGATCTACTTTTATGCTTTCAGAACACGATGTGTCCAAGGAACATAACTTCCTTCAAATTAAAACTCACATTTGCTAAACTTAGCAAAGAGTCTTTCATTTCTCAAGGTTTGCGAATCCGTCGTAGATGTTCCTTATGATCCTCTTCATTCTTTGAGTAAATAAGGATATCATCTATGAAGACCAAAACGAATTTATCCAGAAATGGATGAAATACTCTGTTCATGAGGTCCATGAATACGGCTGGTGCATTGGTTAATCCGAATGGCATAACTATGAACTCATAGTGGCCATATCTGGTTCGGAATGCAGTCTTAGGTACATCGTCAGACCGTATTTTCAGCTGGTGGTATCCTGACTTAAGATCAATTTTGGAGAATACACCCGCCCCTCGCAATTGATCAAACAGGTCATCAATTCTGGGTAAAGGGTATTTGTTCTTTAGTGTCATCTTATTTAGTTCTCTATAATCGATGCACATCCTCAAAGAACCATCCTTTTTCTTAACAAACAGAACAGGCGCTCCCCAAGGTGAAACACTCGGCCTAATAAATCCTAGATCCAAAAGCTCTTGGATTTGGATCTTCAGCTCTTCTAGCTCCTTTGGGGCCATCCTATAGGGCGCCGACCTTGGGGCTGATCCTCGGCTCCAAGTCGATGGTAAACTCTAGTCGCTCTGTCGTGAGGTAGTCACGGTAACTCTTGGACAACTTCAATGTCCTCTACCCGTGCTTGGGTTTATCCCTTCGTTCAAATAAACCGGAATGCAAGACATCCTTTACGGTTCATCATCCTCCTAGCTTGTAGTCTTGACACTATTGGCACTCTTCTTCTTGATCCCATGGAAATCGTAGCTTCTTGTCCTGAAAGTGAAACGAAATTTTCCTTTCCTTCAGAGAGATCGTGGAATGATTCTTAGCTAATGATCGCTCCTTTTCACACGTAAAAGTGTAATTATAGGGTGGCAAGTATCGTATCCACGAGATTGCAATCCGAAACACGAAGCTAATTCAACGACAATTCATCATTATCGAAGCACGTAATAAGGGTGAGATGTTTTGGGGCTTGAAATAAATCCAAAGCAAAGGTAACCAAACGTAATTATAAAACAAAGCGATAAAATCACGAAGATGATTTATAAAGAAAGACTAACCCTAGGATGCACCAATCCTATCCACAGCGATGTTTATCCCCTTATTACTAACCGTTTTAATCCGCACAAGGCGGAAGATCACATATATAACCAACAACTTGATTCACGACAATTGCGGCGAGTTGATTACTAATTTTCCCTATCACGATTCGTCTCTAGAGGAAAATAAGCAACTCAAACGGATCACTAAGAATATGCTTCCTCTGAATGTCTATCTCGATTCACTCTCGGCTTATTCGTATCATGCATTCAAGATCGATTGACAATTAATACGATTCGTCGTTAACCGCAACTAGATATGCATCAAGATTGATTAGAAATCAACACATATAAATAAGCACTATGAATCATGAATCATGCACGGAAGGTAAATAACAAAGCGAGAACTCACAACATATAGGATCGAATCATGCAAACCACAAGATTAGAATAGATAACTAGCGGACATAATAAGCGGAATGAAATACGAATTAATCATAAGCGAAATTAAATATATAAAACCCGTAGGGAAGCGTCGGATGAACAATGGTTGGTCTTGAATCCAATCCCAAGCGAGCGAGCGGAAAACAAGCAACGATCGGACAAAGCGTTCCGATCGATAACGAACGATAAACTAGAATAACGCAAAACAATACTCGAATTAAACTAAGCGAAGACTAAAGCTTAAAGAATGTAAAACGAGGAAAAAGAAAATAAGGTCTGGGCGTGATTGGGGGCTCTTGGGGCGCGAGGGGGTGTTGCCATATATATAGGCACACCCCAAACCCTAATTTTCTCTTACGCGGCTGTCTCGCGACCACCCTTAGCGGTCGCTAGGTGTGGTCGCGGTAATCCTCGCCGACCTTCTCGCCGCGATCGCCTCTTGCGCTTCGCTTGGTGCCTCGCGACCTTACTAGCGGTCGCTAGCCATACTCAGTGGTCGCGAGAAATCGTCCGATGGCTTTCTGGCGAGGCTTCGCTTCGGGCGCGTTCTTCGGTCGCGGTCTTATGGGTTCTCGCTGTTTCCTAGCGGCCGACCTAGCGACCGCTAGGCTGGTCGCTAGAAACACGCCAGATTGTATGTTTTGGCTGGTGCGTGGTTCTTGCTTCGATTTTCAACATATAGACCTACACAACACCAAAAGAACACCCAAGCGCAGATCTTCTAAAATAGATAAAACATTAGGAATCGATACGTGGCGCACATTAAGCGAGCTAAACTCATCTTCAAATATCAACTATAAGCGTGTAAAATGCGCGTTTATCAAACCCCAAACTTAAAGCATTGTTTGTCCTCAAACAAAAGCGATGCAGAAAACAAACGAAGATCAACGAGCATAGCAAAGAGGATAACCATTCTAGCCTCAAAACATATCAACGCTCAAAAATATTAGCGCACATGACGGCGTTAGTCCACTCAACACAAACAACAATTTACGGCAAAAACTCATTTAATTTAACCTCACAAAGGCATGTGCGTAAAATATATAGAATACACTCAAACTCATAAAGAAATTAAGGACGTGCGTACACTCAAAGATCAAAGCAATGCAACATCTTACCATAGGCTTGCCGTTTCTCTAACATCTCCACCGCGTCAAATGTGTTCAAATGAGGATCAAAGAGGACTTTTCATAGGTTATAATGTAGGCACATTGGTTAAGGTAGGATCATATAGGGCTAAGTGACTCAATTATATTCCAAGCACTCCCATTTATATATTTCGACACATATGGACTTTGTCCATTTTCCTCTTCTTTCCCAGCGTGCTAAATCAGCGTTTAATGCCACGAAGGTACCTATACTTTGATTAACGACCCTTTATGCTCAACACTCATAGTGAACTTAACATTTTTCTTTTTCTTTCTTTTCTAGAGCTTATAGGGTTTAACTTTCACGAACAAGGTACTATTCTTCACCACGGATGTATTTTCTAAGCGAAACTTTTCTCATCATCACTACATCAAAATTTCACCCCTTTGATTCCCATATCCATCCTCACCTCCTATCATCCGTTAATCGACGAAAAAGTCTAATAAAGGCTCAAAGAAGGCGACAAATGGTATATATCATCGGGTTAGTGTTTGGGTGAATATGTGGTTAACAAAGATGGCCTTTTATCCTTTCCAAATTAAAACACATATTGCGGTCTCGACACGTAAACACGGCAAGTTCTAGAAGATAATCACATGCGATATCACACAATTAAAAGAAACCAGATCGAGATATGTATACAAGTGAAGCTCAAGTCTCACGGGTTAAGCAAATGGTGAAAAACAACAAGCCTAAGCCATCTCACGTCATTCATGCGTCATTTTCTAACATATCATGTGCACTATCATTAAATTTCACAAAAATTTTCTATCGTCATTGGCCACATGGATTAACACACTTCACTTAACTCGTTGATCGACAGACACGAAAACGAAAAGAAAAACAGAGACACGACACAAAAAAAACAACACAAACGAAAACAAAAACAAAACATGAAAACAAAAACAAAGAAAACGTTGGGTTACCTCCCAACAAGTGCTTACTTTAACGTCTTTAGCTAGACCATCACTAACCTCGTCAATCTGGCATTTTAGTAGCACTTGACATCTTTCCCGACTTGTGGAACCTTCTAAACTTAGCATTCACTTGATGACCACCACCGACTATGGAAGTGGCCCCCAAACTCGAATGATACACTGAGTTCCATGCCGAGTCCACTTCTTTCTTCTCACGCCTTCCTCAATCGGTCGAGTACCCTCTAAATGCGGACGTGAGCAAAGAAGCAGAGCTATGATCGAGCAACAATCTTCCGATTTTCAACGTCGTGTTGCTTGATGGCGTCGATATATAAATTTTAGCTCCTCATCGTTAACACGAAGCGTGAGGTTTCCTTCCGCACATCAATCAACGCATCGACCGGTTGCTAGAAAAGGTCTACAATGATTAGCGGTTGTTGTTTGAATTCGGAATATCGAGAATAACAAAGTCGGCAGGAAAACAAAATCCCGAATTCTTACCAACACGTCTTCGACTATACCTTTTGGATATGTGATGATCTATCAGCCATCATCGCGAGATCTTCGCCGGCTTCATCTTTCCAAGGTGTAGCCGGTTGAAAACGCTCAATGGCATCAGTTGATGCTCGCCCCAAATCGCATAAGACATTTGGGAAAATCGCTCGGCGATCTCGCACTTCTAACGTGAAACCGCCGGGATCCTTCGCTTCGTGAGGAGCTTCCTTTGCAAGACGGCATCGCACTTGGATAGGGAAATTTTCTCAAATTTCCCAAGTTTCTTCGCTTGCAAGCTGCCTTTTAAGAACTTCATGTAGCTCAAGATGTTTCGCAACGCTTCAAGAGAGGTAAATTTATTTCAACTTTTGAAAAACCTCTTTGAAGCGAGCAAATTCCTCGTCATATTTCGACTTGACAAGTCGACTTGGAAATGGGACCGGAGGAATGTGCGTGCGAGGATTAGCCTCAGGTGTGCTTGGCGGTCGACCTCGCGACCACCGGTAGGTCGAGGAGTCTGCTGCCGCCGCTTCGATCTTCGGCGTCGCGAAGTGCGGTGTGGCTCGCGAGCCTGGGTAGCTCATGAACTCCCGCTGATTTCATGATCGGGTTTGCGAGCGCTGGTCGCCGCGAACAACTCCGCGTCGGGATATTCGGATGACTCGCGGTCGGTGCGGGCGCCTTTCGATCGCGGCGT
Organism: Salvia rosmarinus; assembly: GCA_036937905.1. NCBI lineage: Eukaryota > Viridiplantae > Streptophyta > Magnoliopsida > Lamiales > Lamiaceae > Salvia > Salvia rosmarinus. Next base: position 50,371,779 of record CM072817.1, read on the forward strand.
CTGTGGACAAAATTAGATGGCTCGCGATCGGGCTCGCGGTCGCGAGCTCGGTCGCGAGTTTCTGCGTCAGAATGTTCTCTTGCTCGTCTTTCTCGGTAGGGCTCGGGTAGGCTCGTCCACTCCTCGTCTGAATGGCGAAGCATTGACTCTTCGGGTTCACCTCCGTATTACTCGGAAATTGGCCCGTCTTCTGTAGCGCATTCACTTGCACGGCTATTTGACCAATTTGATTTTCCAACATCTTTATGTGCTTCCCCATAGCCGTCATAGTCGACTCCAAGTGATTTATCTTACGCCCGTGTTGGCGATGAGCGATTACGATTCGTTGCCAATTGTTGGTTGCTTACAACCAACTGCTGCATCATGTCTTCGAGACTTGGCTTCCTCGGCTCTTGAATCGAATTCTGAGTATTGAAGCCTGCCGAAGGTTGTTGGAAATTCGAGTGACTCCTCTGATTGATGTGGCTGACGTTCTCTGTCTCAATCTGACTCTTCAAAAGAGTGAACTTCTTCATGAGGTCGTCATATTTCGAATCACTCTCAACAGCAGCTGCTTTAAACGATGGTGTTCTCTCCGTTGGCCATTGATAGCTGTTGGCAGCCATCTCTTCTACAATACGGCTTGCCTCGTCGACTGGTCGATTTAATAAGCAGCCCCCCGCCGACGCGTCTACCATGCTCTAAATGCGCCATGTCACCCACCGTAGAATTGTGTGATTTGTTGCTCCTCGAGAACCCATGTTGTGGACATCGTCTCAATAGACCTCTGAATCTCTCCATGCCTCGAATAATGATTCGTCGTGGTTACGCAAAATGAGAGATTTCGGCAATGATCTTCTCGCCGCACGGAAAGTATTTCGAGAGAAACTTCTCAAAAGTTTCCCCAAGTGTCGATGCCACCGATCCAAACTTGAACCAATCTTTCGCTGTCACAATGAGAAACCGAACATCTTGATCCGGATTGTGTCTTGTGGCACCCCATTCATTTGATGGTGTCACAAATGTCGAGAAACGTCTCGAGATGCGCATTCGGTCTTCCGTGACTCCTCCCAAACCGCTCTCCTTGACCATACCGATCGGGGCGGTTTGAGCTCGAAATTATTTGCATCTACGTCGGGCCCCAACCGCCTCCTTGAACTGACCGGTGGGATGTCGATACATGTGGTTTAGAGGTTTATTCTCGGGAGCAGGACAATGATTCCCATGTTCGCTATCCGACATTGCATCTCTCGCAAAGTCGGCTAACATGCGTGCAACTTGCTCGGGAGGAATGCCCTGTTTATGGATCGGCCGCCATTGCAGCTCGTCTCTTCTCTCGTCCTCTTCTCTTTTGAGAGCTTTCGATCTCGGGATCTAAAAATATTTCGGAGGTCCACGAGATCTTGTCGCATAAACTACCCGAGAAGAGAGAAATTAGTATCTTGACAAAATAAATAAAATAATATATATATATATAACTTGAATTAATAAATCCAAATCGTCAAATTATTCCTATATGATCTTAACAATCCCAACAACGGCGCCAAAATTTGATCGCTCCTTTTCACACGTAAAAGTGTAATTATAGGAGTAAGATATCGTATCCACGAGATTGCAATCCGAAAACACGTAAGCTAATTCAACGACAATTCATCATTATCCAAGCACGAATAAGGGTGAGATGTTTTAGGGCTTGGAAATAAATCAAAGCAAAGGTAACCAAGCGAATTATAAAACAAGCGATAAAATCACGAAGATGATTTATAAAGAAAGACTAACCACAGGGATGCACCAATCCTATCCACAACGATGTTTATCACCTTATTACTAACCGTTTTAATCCGGACAAGACGGAAGATCACATATATAACCAACAACTTGATTCACGACAATTGCGGCGATTGATTACTAATTTTCCTATCACGATTCGTCTAGAGGAAAATAAGCAACTCAAAAGGGATCCTAAGAATATGCTTCCTACGAATGTCCTATCTCAATTACGACTCAAGGCTTATTCGTATCATGCATTCAAGATCGATTGACAATTAATACAGTTACGTCATTAACTGGCAACTAGATATGCATCAAGATTGATTAGAAATCAACACATATAAATAAGCACTATGAATCATGAATCATGCCTGGAAGGTAAATAACGAAAGCAGAACTCACAACATATAGGATCGAATCATGCAAACCCAGGATTAGAATAGATAACTAGCGGACATAATAAGCGGAATGAAATACTTAATTAATCATAAAAGCGTAAATTAAATATATAAAACCCGTAGGGAAGCGTCGGATGAACAATGGTTGGTCTTGAATCCAATCCCAAGCTTAACGAATCGGAAAACAACGCAAACGATCGGACAAAACGTTCCGATCGATAACGAGACGATAAACTAGAATAACGCAAAACAATACTCGAATTAAACTAAACGAAGACTAAAGCTTAAAGAATGTAAAACCGAGGAAATCAAGAAAATAAGGTGCAGGCGTGATTGGGGGCTCTTGGGGCGCGAGGTGTTGCCATATATAGGCACCCCAAACCCTAATTTTCTCTTACTTGCTGCCGTCTCGCGACCACCCTTAGCGGTCGCTGGGTGTGGTCGCGAGGTAATCCTCATGCCTTCTCGCCCGGATCGCCTCTTGCGCTCGCTTGGTACTCGCGACCTTACTAGCGGTCGCTAGCCATACTCAGTGGTCGCGAGAATCGTCCAGGTGGCTTTCTCGGCGAGGCTTCATTTCATGGGCGCTTCTTGCGGTCATGGTCTTACGGGTTCTCGGCGTGTTTCCTAGGCGGCCGACCTAGCGACCGCTGGGCTGGTCGCTAGAAACACGCCCGATTGTATGTTTTGGCTCGTGCGTCGTTCGCTTGCTTCGATTTTCAACATATAGACCTACACAACACCAAAAGAACACCCAAGAGCGATGTCTTCTAAAAATAGATAAAACATTAGGAATCGATCGTGGCGCACATTAAGCGAGCTAAACTCATCTTCAAATATCAACTATAAGCGTGTAAAATGCGCGTTTATCGACTAACCATCCATTCCTAGGATTATGTCTACATCGTCCATGGGTATTATGTTTAGATCATTAGCCAGAACCTTAAGTGATCCTAATGTCAACTCTAGGTTCGAGCAAAAGTGGGTAACGGTCATAATTCCTCCTATAGGCGATGAGATTCTCATATCCTGGCTTGATCTTTCAGACCTAAGGCCCAGCATTTCTACGCATGATTTTGCAATAAAAGAATGCGAAGCACCAGATCGAAACAATCTTATAACGGTAGGTTGAGAAGAACTCCCATACCGCCAAGTTTCCTGGTTATGTTAGATTCGCCTCTGTCTGGGCGTAGGCTCGGCTGGAGCCGGCCGAGGCCGACAGGCGCTGGTCCCGCTGATTTGGCGTTTGTTGCTGGCGGTTCTTTGCTCGGCCGGCGTTAGCCCGTGGTGGTTGTCGCCTCTGCTGTTGTTGTGGCGGTGGCTGCTGCCACTGCTGTTCCGGGATTTGTTGTTGTGGCGGCTGCCACTGCTGCGGCTCCTGGAGTTGTTGTTGTTGAGGCTAGGGTGTTTGCCACCGAGTTCTTTGGGGTTGGGGCTGGAACTAGCTGCGGTGGGGCCGAAATCGATAGCCCTCAATGGTGAGCATTGCCGGTTGGTTCGACCTTCCATCCGAGCGTGACATCGGGCAATTGTTGGCGTAATGCCCGTTCACCCGCATTTGTAACAGCTTACCACGTTTGCCGTGCACACACCCTTGTGTGTCTATGGCATCTAGGGCATTGAGGTGCCCTCGATCGGTCTGTGGTCCCTGCCGGTGGAGCACGAGCCGCTTCTCTTCCGGCTTTGTCCTATTGCCGGGTTTCCTTGCCACGGCGCCAGACTTGCTTTCTCCGTAGTTTCATGGTTGTTATTTCCGCGGTTGGGCTCCCTGATTCCTTTTCCTCTATCCAATTACATCGTGTGCGATCGAGACGCCACCGACTTATTTTCGGTCATGGCCACTTATATCTAAAGCTCGTCACGAGAGCTTCAGTAGGACAGTCTCCATGGTGGCAAGAGACATGCGTATCTCCATTCTTAGCCACCTTCGAACTTTTCCGACATCTTCAAGTCGGTGTCTACTAGATCCCGCATATCTCGGCGCCTCGCAGAAGTGCGATCGTAGTCGATTCGGATAATTTTTCTTGTTTTAGCGGAAAAATTCACGCCTCTTTTCCCCTATAACTTTTGGGATATACTTTTCATCTGACTCTCTTTTGAAATCCTCCCACGAGAATTCCTCCACTGCTCAACAGTAAAGTCTTCTTCCGCCTCCCACTGTAAGTCACCGGTCCAACCGGTGAAAGTAACACACGACAGCCTTTCTTGTGCCGTGCATCTTAAGAAGGTAAAGATCCGTTCAATAGCCCTGACCCATTGTTCGGCTTCCTCCGGGTTGCCTTTCCCGTTAAAGACAGGAGGGTTCTGTCTTAAAAACATTTCTTCGATCCTGCGATCGGGTTGAGGTGGAGGTGGTGGTTGGGGATTGTCTTCCGCTCTTGTTCGGGACTCTACCCTCCCTCTCGGCTTTCCCCGTCCTCGACCTCCGGGTTCTGCTCGGATTCCTTCTCGGAGGCATCTTGCTATGAAAAACAAGTAAACGTTAGGCATTTATTCTTTCACACCACATCCACTCACAATCGTTTTGGCCTTGTCATAAAGCGATCCCAAACAGTATAACATTCTTAACAAACATAACTTGCCGCAGGTTCTATTAGGGTCGGTGTATATATATATCCAAAACTTACGCCATAAAGTGGATGTTCAAAAGCAATGTAAACAGAAAACATAAATCCCGCCCACACGGCCTAAAAAGAGATTTGAGTTTTAGAACTAAGGTGCAACAAAAGAAAAGAGAAAAGCTAGCACACACGCTAGACATAACAAAACAAATTCTATTTAAAACGTCGCCAGTGCCTTCACGAGGTCTTTCCTATTCCGTGTCTTCCTCAGGGTCTTCCTCCTCCTCCGAATCATCTTCGCTCTCGGAAATGTCCATACGGGGCAGTCCCCTGGATGGACCGGTTCCATTGCTTTCCACCATCGGTATATCTCGCATGGGGTTAAAAGCGGTGGTCGCGTTCGCCGAGGCTCGTGGTCGGGCGAATCGGATCGTAGCATACTCGAGTCGGGTCATAGCACAAGGCATCCGATACTCTCATCCGTCTGTCCGATGAAAGTGCTCGACCGGTGGTATGGCTGGGACCATAGGTGGTGGAGGTGGTACTTGGTGGACGACGGGTGTCCGGCTGTGAGGGTGGAAATACCGGCTCTCCCAGGCTCGGGCGTCTTCCTCTCTAAGCGAAAGCGTGTCCGCCGCGTCGAATCGACACGGAGGTACCACTGGTCGATCTGCCTCGGAACCTCTGTGTACAGACCACTCGGCGACTCATCCCGCCTGTATACTCTCGGGAGGAGGTAGGGTCCTCTCGGTGCTGCCTCAGTAAATCTATATACGTAAGTCGGTGACTCACGAACTGGCGATCTCCCACCAAGTCGTAGCTGCCCATCGCCCGGTAAATGTAATCCCCGATATCTCTCGAGCATATCCATCCAGTGCGGGGAGTATCGCTGAAGGCGCTGGATGCCGTCATAATCAGTCACGCCGTGAGCTCGGGCGTCTCCAAAGACGGAGATAATATGCGAGAACTCACCCAAGTCTTCCCAACAAGACATCAACTGGAGCGATATATACTCACCTCCTCCTCCGGGGTGGGGTGTGGTCCAATCCTCCTCCTCATGAGATATCTCATCCCTCCATCATCACTTAATAAAACTAACATAAGTCAACTATCGCCATCGAATAAGCGGCAAGGATATCTTAAGCGTAACGTGAAGCAACTAGATAAGGTCAAGCAAGTCTAGAAGGTAGGCAACATCATACCGCACAAAACTCACCACAACTTACCTTCTTAGTCTTACCCAAACGTATACATAAGCCAACAACATCTTAATATAAGCTATGAGATCCTTATTCTATACCAAACACTCGAACTAGAGTTCAACGGACTCTATCGTATTCTGGAGGCAGAATTAAGATTCTTTTCTTCATAACAAATGAAGATCAGTGCGTTAGAGTGCATAGCGAAAACCATGCGTAAATCGGAGTCCTAACGAGAGATCTAGCTAAAACAAATCTACTACGCAGTGCAGGAAATTTGCGCGATCGTGCCAAATTGCAAAACGAGGCGTATGTCGACGTGTCGTCTATCATCGTCGGGTTCTCAAGCCGAGGCTGAACATCCTGAAGCCGTAGTGGCGTCCCATGTCGTGATTCGTGTTGCTGGTCACTCGTGTCGAGTGATGATGGAGTGCCGATGTCATTTAGCTTAAAGGTTGAGGTTGTCCTCGCCCATCCTTCTCGCCGTCTTCCGTCGTTCGTGCCCAAGGGTATCGTTACTTTCATTCTTCCTATCGTTCTTTCGCTCGCATATGGAAAGGAAGTTCGTACTTCTATGTTCTTTCACGATACGTGAACATGCTCCTTAGAGTCTAGGTTAGTCTTATGATAACATATCGTTCATCATAAATAAAATTTTTGAAAGTTGGAAAGATGTTTCAATTGAAAATTTTTGAAATACGATTTCAACATAGCAATCATAATCAACTTATATGCATATCAAAATGGATTCATTCATCCCATGTTGATCATTCAACTAGTACCACCATGTACTTTCATATCAATACTTGAGTATTGCATTAGTTCAACTAAAGTATTTGGAAAAATTTTCTTGCTCAACTTTCATTTTCATCATAAAAATTTTCATAATAATCAAATCCTTCAAAGTCCATCCAATTGTTCAATCATGTAAAATTTCCATTTCATGAGTTTGAGAAGGAATGCGATTACCTCTTTCGGTTGAGCTCGATGTGATGGAGTGTTGAGGAGTCGGTTGGTTTCTAGAAGTCGATGACTCGATCTGACTTAGAATAAAAGGAATTTGGGTTTCAAAGAGCAAAAGAGCTCGATACCACTACATCACGACCCCATTCCGGACCAACCCGGACCTGAGGCGACTAGTACTAGGAGTAGTACTTTAGGGTTACATGAATAAAATAGAGATGCGTGAAAATAAGTTAACATGCTTGAGCGAGAATACGAGATGATGTTATATTGTTTTGAAAAGGTTTAGCCATCGGACCCCAAAACTTGGCCCGATCGATGGACCTCAATAGTTTGTAATATAAAGCATAAATAAAGAGTTTAGAGTGTAGCGGAAAGTGTGTGAATACATATATGGCGATATGCATTCAAGGTATAAACCACAAATTGAAGTAAATCGGTCGAGACACCGGACTCCTCAACACTTTCCCCATCATCACCATCAAAGCTCGACCTGCATTTAAAACAAACATGCGGGGCTAAGTACAAGAAATTGCACTTAGTGGACTCGTGCGAAAACATTTGGTAGAGTTGGATTCTGTTGCCAATATTGGGTAAGTCATAAGGGTTTTAATTAAAATGCCTCAGGCTTACCAAATCATTCAGTTAAGAAACATAGCTCGGCCGAGCATTTTCTTGGTGTGTATGGTCCGTATCTCATAGTCACAATACATAATAATAAGCGTCGAGAGGAGGCCTCCCATCTACTGACGCCATGACCGGCCGTAATCCCGTCAGTACACGGTCGCTCTCTGCAGCGTATGTTATAACCACAGTATAGTTCCAACCTTCACGCCAATCTAGCGGGCATTTATCATCCGCACAGGACCCGACATTAAAAGGTTGGGTGCTACCACAACAAATGATATAATAGTTCCAACCATCTCACAGCCCTACCCGCATAACAGATAGGATCCATACACAAACGAAATATTTTTGGCGGTGTAATGCGGTAAAACATTTGATAAGCAGTTGTAGTATAAGTGTTGTAAATAAATTCATTTGGTATGTGATAAAGTCATATTTTTGAAGATAAAAGCCCACGTTTGAGGTGAAAGGAAGCCCACACGGACTATGGTTTGTTGTAAAGTCTGAGTTGGATTCGTTCGTCAAAATCCGTCATTGCGTTTGCGTCCACACGCTTCTGGCGAGGTTTTAGTCGTCGCTCAAGTCTTCGAGACTTTCGAAAACTAAGATAAACTTCGATGTTTCATATCGATGTAGACTGAATTTCTTAGTGAATTGATACGTCTCTAACACGATCGATTGACTTGTTCTGGTTCTTGAGAAACTTTCAGCGTATAAGTGCGTTTTTCGATATATGGTTTCATTTGTGAAATCCTTTCTTATAATGATTATCATACTCAATTAGTATATCTTACGCCGTCTTGACGTGTTTATAAATGTATAATCGTCGTTTGACTTGAAAGTCAACGAAGTCGACGATGATCGACAAAGTCGGCGATTTTGACCTTTAATAATAGTAACTTCTTACTATTTTGTTTTATAAATCGAATTTGATCGATTTGAAAACGTAAAGTCTATTACTCGATTTATCTTGTAAATCGAGGACTTATGATTATTTTAGCATTTTAATAACCACTTTTATAAATAAAAGCGTATTTTGGTATTTAAAAGCGTTATAAAATGAGCGTTAAGTCTCAAACATAGCAATCTATGTTTATAAAATTTTGTAAAATTTAAAACTGTCCAGAATATCATTTTAGTAAATTTTCATAAATAAACTGTTTTAAAAGGATTTTAAAATCCTTATTAATTATCGATAATTTCGATAATTAGATTAAAAATACTAAATGACTTTTGAAAAATTTTCTAAATTAATATAGTGTATTATTATACACTATGGTCCAGAATATAATTTATGAAATTCATATAACACTTGTTGCTAATTATTTATATATATATATATATATTCACGGTAATTACAAATAATAGGAATAATCGTCAAAAATCCCCAAAATTGATATATACTTATAATAACATCCCAACATCAGTATATAATATTTATATAACCCATAGTTACTCATAACTATTTATTTCACAATATGTAACAATGTTCACGGTAATAATAAGATAATATAACAATTAGTATTTGGTTTTCAAAAATTACAACAATTATATACTATGTTTGTACACTATAGTATAGTAATATAACATCATAACAATCATCAAAACCAATTAAATCATCACCTTATTGAGCACATAGCTCACGGCTTTTTTGATTTATTTATGGTATTTGATTTCCAAAAATTCTAATTAATTTACACAATGTATAAATAATATACTAAAGCATTAAAACACCATTACATGTTCAAAAATAAAATCATACATCAACAAATGTTTTCCTAATGCTCTCGGCCTTAATTAAATATTAAGCATATGGTTTTCAAAAATTCTAATTAAATCATATAACCTATAATCAATACCCTAAAGCATTAATATGTCGTTATATGATTAAAACAAAATTATACACAAGGTATTTATTTAAGAAGCTCACGGCATTCATGAAATAAATAGCTAGGGTTTTCAAAATTTTAATTAACATACCATAGGTTTAAATCATAACATACATCAATATTTCATCGTTAAAAAGTTCGAAAATAATCGGTCATCAACATTTTATTTTATAAAGCTTTCGAAAATTTATTAACACATCCTATGGTTCGAAAATAATATAAGCATGCTAGATCCATTTCAAAAATTAAATATACAACAACATATGATTATCTAAGCATACATTTCATATATTTTTCAAATAAATCATCAAGAACAACATTCTTATGCTCAAGAACATTTAAAACATACATAAATATATGTATATAGCATTCGGTACTCACACACACATATATAAGCATGCTCGATTTTCTTGAATAAGGAAGGTAGAATAATCGAAGCTATGGTCTTGTTTTACCTTGAAATAGCTATGGAATCACAAGAACAACACTAGGGTGTCTAAAGTTTTCGAAATAGAGGAGGAAGAAGAAGAAAATTTTTGAAGATGGAGAGGGAGAGGGCTCGGTTCTTGGAGCAGATTTTTGGAGATGGAGAGAGTGTTTTGAGGGTTGATACAAAATGGAATAAGGTTAATGAGTGTGGGTGTGGAATGAGAAGAGTCTCTCCCTCTATTATCTCTCTCTCTCTCGGCGCATAACACACACCCAATGGGGTGAATGGCAGCCCCATGATGTGGGTGTAGAATGATGATGAAGCTAGGCTAGTAAGGTGTTCATGCATTGGTCCAAAAATAGGTGGAGTGCATGCTTGGTTTAGTGATGATGGGCGACGGTTTTTAGGGTGTGTAGGGGTGGTTTAATTTTCTTGTTACACATAATACATGTATTAATCATAGTATAGATCATAGATATATAATACATGCCATTAAAATAATTAAATCACAACCTATACACATTTTAAAATCTTAGATAGAAAATTAAGAAAATAGGAATAAATACAATTTACACCTATTATTGATACTCATGCCATTTTCGTCCCAATTATACACATATATCATAATATATGATTTAGATATTAAATAATATCATAGGATAAAATTATAGCATTAATCAATGCATAAGAAACCCTAATTTCGAAAATTAGATTTCGAAATTTATAAAAATCTGTTTTCGATTTTTAATGATCTAAAAACTGATTTCATAGCTTAATAACACTCATATATATCATATTATAAAGTTTAGATACCATATGATAATTTAATAGTGTCATTTCATGTGAAAAACCAAAGTTTATAAACTTAGGGTTTTTGAGAATTTCAATATCAAATTATCGAATTTTAATAACTGAAAATTCGATTTTAATAATTAATAATACTGAAATTATATGAAATAATAATAGGAAATTAATTATTATAATTTCGAGCATTAAACTCATTTTCAAAACGTCACTCAGGCGTTGGCGTTAACGTCTCAAAGCGTTCAAAATCGACTCATCTCAAAATGGTCGCATAAGTTCATACTTACTAAATAAATATATCCTTTTAATAAAGGAATTAAGATGGAAATTAATTCCAAGCTTCCTTTGCTTCGAAAATTTCATGAAAAGGCGGCGTTCGATCGCGTTTGATGTTTAAAAATATTGACGAATCATTTCGTAATATTTCAATCCTTTTATCCACAATCCTTAGTGAATTATGAAAAGGAATTCGTTATAACGATATCGTATCGAAATCACAAGATTCGATGTCGTAAAAAGATAATATCTGGCAAAACCACATTACGGGTTTAGAAAACCGTAATCGTATATTCGTTTCTTTGGAATATTACACTATATGTTCTAATTAGAATTTTTGAAAAATCCTATGTGGAATATTGAAGAGGACCGAGAGCTATGCATTGAGATATGTTGATGTATGATTTTAATTTGTAACATGCAATAGTGTTTTAATGATCTAGGATATGAATTAAACATCCTATGATTTTGTTGTAATTTTTGCAAATCAATTACCCCTTGAAATCAAATAAGCCGTGAGTTTGTGCTCAAAAATGGTGATGATTCAAGTGGTCTTTGATGTATTTTATGATGTTATATTGTTACACTATAGTTTATAAGCATGTGATAATTATTGGGAAATTTTATAAATTGTTTGTTATGTTTTATGAAATGGCCGAGACATAGGAATACCTTTTACATGATTTGGAAATGTTATACCATGAAGTATATATCATAAATATGATATACACTATTATTAGACCTTATTTCTAATTGTTGGAATTTTTAAAAAAAAAAATTATTATTAACCTATTTTGAAAAAAAAAAAAACCGTAGTATATATATATGTATTAATTATTGATGATTGAATTCTATATGAAGGTATTAATACATATTAGTGATACTATGATAATATAGTACACTATGTGATTTTATAAAATTTTGGAAAATATTTGGACTAAACATGTTAAATTGCCGGAAATATTTATGTGGGTTTAAGGATTTTTAAAATCCTTAAACATCAATATTATAGTATGCTATATGTTTAAAAATTATTTTTTAACATAATAATAGGTTTACAAAAATAAATCAATTGGAAATTGATTTATATGGGTTTAATTACTAAAGTATAACTTAGTAATTTAATTCTTAAGAAAAGTCAAAATCGTTGACTTTTAAAGTCAACATCTGAAATCGTTGGATAAATATGCTAATCTGGCGTAAAGCGTATCAATTTACTTTTGAATACACGTTGGCACGAAAAGAAATCATTTCTAAGGTCGTTAGTTAGAAGCGTTTTAAAGCGTTGAACATTTTACCCAAGGTAAGCGGTCTTTGGACATATCTCGTCTCTCGAGAAGCGAGAAGTGTTAAATGAAGCACGCTTGAACAGCATATCGAATTCGATAAAGAATTCACATCGCATCGATATAGAATATCGAATTTATTATGAACTTTGTAAGTGCCGAAATACGTGGATGACGTATAAAAATATCCCTTTTTACGTAAAGGTGTGGAGGTTGGCCTAGCGACATGGCGTTGACAAGTGATTTCATTTTAAGATGAACCAATAGTCCAGGTGGGCTTTATTCTAAAACAAAACAACTTTGCTACTTAATTTAACTGTCTTTATTTACGATATATATTTTTTTTTCAACTATTGATAAAGCATTTAAATGATTACCTACCAAAATGTTTCGTTTTGTGTATTGTATCTATCCATGAGATTGTTGAATGATATAAATGTTGTTGGGTCGCACCCACTTATGAATAATCGATATCGGATCTATCTTGGGAAGAACTTATACAGCTAGGATTAACGTGTACAGCGATGGTGACCGTGTCTTGTAAGGATAATTCACGGCGGTCACGGGGTAGTAGAGAGAGGTCTCCCTCACGACTTTCGACTATAATAATATGATAGATGATGATAAGGGGTATGGGTCGTACACCAAGAAAATGCTTGTGAAGCAACTTTTATGAACCTGGTAAAACCTTTTAGTAAGCCTGAGCATTTTCAACTAAAACCCTTGTGTTTACTTGACATGGCGATGTAATTCAAATATGTATAAACTGTTTTGGCATTGAGTCCACCGAGTGCATTAGTGTACTTAGCCACGTATGTTTGTTTTAAGTGTGCGAGGTTAAGCTTGATGTTGAGGATGGAGTGTTGAGGAATGTCGATGTCCTGACGTCGTGTTTTAATTTGTTATCCTTGAATACATATCGTCGTATATGTATTCACACACTCTCTGTGACTCAATTTATTTTTATGTTATGTATGATGATGAGATGTTATGAGCTGTTAAAGTCCTTGGATCGTTAATGCCCTTTTGGATACATTAAAGGATATAGAGACATGAGCTGTTGAAGTCAGCCGGATCATTCTTGACCTTGGATCGATAGCAAACCACTTAATTTGACACATATCAAAGTATGTATGATCAAGCATGTTCGTTTAAATATGCAATTTACCCTTATTATAATTACCCATGATTCCTAAATACTATTCCTAGTATTAGTCCGCCTAACTACGGGTTATCAGGAGTGTGGTCGGTGACAGTGGTATCGAGCGGTTGCTCTTTGAACCCAATTTCTTTTTACAATTAAGTCTAGATTGAGTCACTGGACTTCTAGAAATCTGCGGACTATTCTCAACACTCCATCACATCGAGCTCAACCGGGAAAAAGGTAACTGATTCTTTCTTAAATTCATGAGATGAAAAGTTTTATATGATGAACAATGTTTGAAAGGATTTTGAAAGGAAAAGGTTGCGATGTTAGGAAGTGTTTATGTTACGATGTTAGAAATGGAGGTTATGAGTAAGAATTTTCAAAACTTTGATTTTGAGATCAATAAGGGATGATATGAAATGATTAGGATGAGATGTATGTTTTGAAGCGAACCGTAATGGTTAAGGATGAAAATATGGGATCAAGTTGATATGTGTATGTATGTGTGAATGAGTATGGCGTAATCTTAAAAATTTTGGTTCAAATGTTGAAATTGATGATGATAAATGGGTATGCTAGCTTAAGAAGAGCGTGAGCGTTGTAAGAAGCATGCTCACATAATGCAAAAGAACAAAGGCGTTAGGAAGAATAAAATTTTAGGTTTGAGTTCACGAATGACAAAGGTCGAGTGTAAAGTGAACAAGAATGACTTGATTACGAACAATGAGCGACATAGGCATCGTCATCACAACTTCACGTGATCAACCACAACCATGATTTCGACATGAATGATGGTTGACGACAAGTTCGAGAATGGTAAGCATCGAGTTGAGCACGTGGATGTAATAATCATACTACGATTATGGCGTGCATGACCTCGCCATCGGCATCACTTTGAATTTTGGTTTGATCGAAAATTTTTCCCGCACTTCAGCGGTCAGTTGTTTTAATTCGTCCTCTTCGTTGGGACCCGATTTACGCGTGGTTTTGCCAGGTATTTCTAACGTAATGAACTTGATTTGTTATGAAGGACGAAATTCCTAAATCGACTCGAATCGTCGAGAATCTGTTGAAGGTTCGATTCAAAAAATTTTTTTTTAGACAAAGACCTTATGATATAACCATTACTCTAGAACGTTATTAGATACTTAGTTCTAAGTGGAATAAGGATGTCATGACATGTATTGTGGTTAATGAGACTTTTCGTTTTAGATATTAATTGGTATATCTTAGATGTTGATCGACATACTTAAGTTATCTTATCCGCATATTAGATCACAATAGTTGACTCATATTAGCTTTAATCGTGGCGGATGGAAGGAATGCGCTATATTGCTAGGAGGAGGTAGGACCGACCCGACTCGAGGACTATCCGTATCTGAGAAAGCTGGATGTGTGCGGTGAAGATCTAGGAGAGTTTTGATGTACTACCGATTGTGGAGGAACGCCGGGGCATATGGCGTGATGGACTACGATGGCATCAAGCGCCTTCTTACTATACTCCCATGTAATTGGGAAGACTATGCTCGGGAAGTTTCGAGGAGACTACATCTACAGGCGTCAGGGGCTTCGACTTGGTAGGGATCTACCAGTTCATAAGTCATTTGACTTATGTATCTTTGTGTTATGGGCAGCACCTAGGGCCTTATCTCCTCGAGGGAGTATACATGGCGGGATGAATCACCCGAGTGGTGTACCTGCGAGGTGCCTCGGCAGATTAGCCCGGTAGTACCTTTGTCGGATTGGCGAGGCGAGGACGCCCTGTGGGCGGACCCGGTAAGACCCGGGCTCAGGGAGCTCAGGTTTCCCTCCGTTAATGTTTGGACATCGGTACATTCTCCACTACCACCTTTACCACGGTGCCGCTCACTTACTCCGGCCGACTTGTACCGCGGACAGTAGCGGATGAGGGTGACCGATACACTCGATGGGTATAACCCACTCCGTGACAGCTATAGTCAATGCAAGGCGGCTATGGTCCGATGAGGACATCCCATGGTGAAAATAATGGTCTTGGGACCTTCTAGGGCACAAGGCGGGACGACGACTCGGATGAAGAGGAAGAGGACCCAGGAGGATGAGGAAGACTCGAGGGTTGATGTTGAAGTAAAAGTGTGAAGGGTTATGTTATTTATCTTATGTATGTTTTATTTATATTATTTGAAAAACTTTGATGTGAGGAAACTGGATTTTAATTAAGGCTATAAAGCCGTTGTGCATGATTTTCATTTTGTAAAGCCTTGTAAGCGGATATGTGTATGGCTCCTTTTGTAATGTTTTGAAAGTCAGTATGTAAGTAATTCCGTTGTAATGACTTTTGATCATAAGTACTTTACCTATGGTACTTTTGCAATTATATATATATATATGACCCAGAGGGACTTTTACAATAAAATCGTGTATGACAAGGATGGAATATTTTATTTAAGTTATTTTCAATGAGGCTATGATGATATTGTATATATTCACTATAAAAATATTGTATGATGCTAATGATATATCTTGTATAACAGAATGCCTCCTAGACAAGATCCTGAGCGAGGAGTAAGGGGCGGGCGGACCTTGGAGAAGAGGTAGAACTCACGAGCAAGAAGAGGAGGATATACCTCAACCACCTCCACCTCAACTGATCGCGGGATAGAGGAATTGTTCCTAAGACAAAACCCTCCTACCTTTAATGGGAAGGGTAGTCGGAAGAAGGTGAGCAGTGGATGAGAACCATTGAAAGGATTTTCACCTTTTAAGATGCACGACACGAGAACGTCATGTGTAACCTTCGATTGAATGGACCTCTTGATTTACGGTGGGAGGCGGAAAGAAAACCTTCTGACAGAGCAAATGGAAGAGTTAACATGGGAAGACTTTAAGAGAGAATGTATGATAAATACATTCCGAAAAGTTCTGAAGAAGAAGGAACACAATTTTTCTTATTAAAGCGAAAAAAGATGTCGGTAACGATTATGATCGCACATTTTGCGAGATGTCAAGATATGCTTTGGATCAGTGGACACGGACTGAATAAAGTATTTCGGATAAGATTTTCGAGTTTTAACTCGAAGATTTAAATTAAATTTTTCGATCGATTGAGTTAACAATAAATCTTTATTTATTATTTTATTTCCATATTTATTTTGGAAAAGAATGATTTCTGATTTCAACTCATTAGAAATTTCTATATTTCTATTTGATTTATTATTTACAAGAGATAATTTATATTCTTATTTCGTTGAGCCCCATTTTCAAAAATCGTTTACGTTCGTTAAAGACCTAACGTTTATAATACTTTGGGCTAGTATTAAATGTGGTTGTGAGCCCAATTGTTTTATTAAGCCCATTAAAGACCAAAGAATTCTCTAGAAATTCAAACTTCTTCTAGAAGCCATTTGAATAACTTGTGAAGGAAGATTTCAATAGTAACCTCAAGACTTATATATATATATGTTTGAAGCTTATTCAACAATCCATTTTGCTCCCATTTCTCTCAAAATATTAGAAGACACACACACACACCACCGAAAATTTTCCTCTTTCAACTCAAAATTCGGACTTTCAATCTTCTTCAACTCAGTGAATCTCGTCTTGGGAGGTAAATCTCTAATCCTACTCGAGATTTGAAGTGAAAATCAAAGTGAAAACCAACCCCAAACCCCATATGCTTGACCATTTGGCCGTGATCTTTCTGGTTTTTATTCTTGATTCCTTGTTGATATATGCTTAGATCTATCTATATGGAGTGATATTATGTTGTGAAATCAAAGAAAAATTTCATTTCCATGCCCCTATATGATTCGGCCATAATGGCCTTGCTCCAAAGGACTTTTGATTTTCAATTTTTAGTTTATATATCGTAGATCTATCCATAAAAGTGATTTATGCTTGATCTATGATTTAATTTGATATCTACATGAAAAACCCAATTCTAGTCAAGAACCCTAATTATTATGTTGAAAATTAGTGGATGATTTCTTAAATTGAGTTTGTATTCATGTAATTAAAGGCGTTTGAGCAAGATTAGAGTTGATTGTAAAAATAAAAATCGAGCCTATGAATTTTACATGAGGACGAAAACTAGGGCCCGTATTTTAAGATGATTTGGCTTTGATTTGTTTAAATTTCGTTAGTATTTATGCTATTATATATGCATGCTAGTCTTTGATGAAATTTAATCGATGTATATGAAAAGCCACAAAGTAAAGTGCTTATGTAATGTCGAGAACTTTTCATGTTGATTTTATTTGAGAAGTTTCATTTCAAAAGTATGATCTAGTATATTAAAATCGTCTATTTTGACTTATTGAGATTTTTCTATGTTATCGAGAAATTTAGATTTAGTTAGTTTATGTTTACAAAGGATTTTGTGAGATTGATTTGATATTTAGAAATTTATTCAAAATATAGATTCTTATGATTATATTACATGATTAAAACTTACTTGATCAAAGTTCTCAAATAAATCGATTAGAAAGATTTAATATTTTGTTATAGTAATATGATATTCCTTATGAATATAAGGAATTGAAAAGACTAATGTTCTTATAAATACTTTCTTAATAAGTTAAATAGTTTAGTTACGGATGCATTGACCTAGCAACTTAGCTTAATCATAGAATATAGAGAGTTTTAGTAGAGGCTCAAGAGTTTGAAACTCTTAGTTCCTCTTTCCGTATTTATTCTTCTTATCTCTTTGTTAAGGAGAAGGAGCAAGTAGAAGCGGAATAGAGATCAAGAAAGGAAAAGCGAGAAAGCTTGAGTAAGCAAGTTCTGGTGGGCTTTCTAAACTAAAATATGTTTATGCACAAGTTTATGATATTAAGCATGTGAATTTTATAAAGTTAATTGACTTTTTGTTTTGAGCATATTGCATATTGCCTATCTCACGAGATTTACGATATCGGCCTATGCTTGACGAGTTGCTAGTAAGGGTTTGTGTACGGGTGGCCTTTGGCGGGTGTTTGAGAAGGAGGCTCTACTCGACCTGAGAGTGCGTGAATATGGTGTTTATTTAAGATTTGTCTGCGGACATGTTATGATTTGAATTGTTAGCACGTGCATTGATCATGAAGTAAGTAATTTCTCAAAGCATGATTCATAGGATATTTCTTAAAACCCCATGAATCTAAGAAAGTGGCAAGTCGATTATATAGCTCTAAGAGCATGTTTGATTGTTTTTGGCAATTGCCCAGAGTGCATCAAGTACTCATGCCACCGCAAGTATTTCTAAATGTGCGGTAGTGCGGGAGATGACAATGGTGATTGAATCTTGGCGAAGACTTTGTGTCATGTCCTATGTTTTGCCCGAGTTTATGTCTTCACACATAAACTCGGCTACCTAACTTTCCAAATAGTCCGAATAATGATGGGTTTTGAATATTTCATAACAAGTATGAATTTGTGCTAAAGATTGTGATAACGGTTTGCTAAGCGAGTTTAATTTATATTCTACTTGATCATTAGGTTAATCACGGGTTCATTGACTCGTCTCTCTTAAAAGGAAAATTTTTATTTGAAAGTCGTATGATTACGGCGTGTTATGATCTTGGGTTACGATGGGTTAGACATTTGATAAGTGATTTCAACTCGAGTCGAAATTTTGCACTTTTTGCTAAATAGCGATTTAATATTGTTTAACTTTTGAATATCAATTCATGATAAGTTTAAAGACTCGTTTTCCTTGGAATTTAATTTAATCATATTTATGAATCTTTCAAAATAGTTAGTCGACCCTTTGTTTCCATAGTCCGTAGAGATGCTATATAGATGAAGCATCGCCATAGCCTGAGACCCTCTTATGGCAATTTTTCTCCCTTTTGTTAAAAGTCCTCAATGAGGCAATTTTCAGAATATATATAAATGAATATTTCGATGTGTGAGCTTTGCAACTCTTTTACTTGTGATGATTGTTTTATCAACAAAGCGATTTATTTAAATTACGCAACCTTTTTTTAAAATTGTTATGAAATATGAATTGTTTCCTTTGATTGACATTTAATTCTTAAATTTTTTCGGTATGCGAAGGCGTCGAAACCCGATACGAAGAAGATATACTTTTAATCCTTTTCTTATACAAATAATCAAATAATTATTCTCTTTATTCATAAATTTCAAAAATTATAGAGAATAATTTCTTTCTCACTAGATATAAATAAAATAAAATTATTTAAGCCATTTAATAGCTTAAAATTATTTCATCTCATTTTATTAATAAATCTCACATAA